>BMAW01103208.1:1035510-1096207 GCA_019974015.1 Nephila pilipes
AATCGTTTGCCCTCTGTAGTTGTTATCATGAATTTAAAAAAAAAAAAAGAAGAAAAAAAAAAGAGAGTTACGATTCAAAGGACGCGGAACATCGGCTCATTTAATTCAATATGAATAATCTTTTATGTGAATTAAATGAGCCGATAAAAACCGCGTCCTTTGAATCTCGTACCCCCTCCCTTTTTTTTTCTTCTTCTTTTTTTTTTTAAAAAAATTCATGATAACAATCATGAGGCAAAACGATGTTTACTAACAATCAGCTTCTCAGAATGCCAAATAACGCCAACAAAGCAGTTTATAAAAAAAAAACTATTTTCTTAATTTTTTTAAATATTCATAAGAGCTAAGTTGTAAGCAATCACCCGTTACAAAACGGATGATTGTTATTTTATCATTCGCTCTGACACAATCAGTCACATCATTTTCCTCATCATTTTCACTTGCCTTCAGGGATGTCTGACTACAAATAGAAAAACTATCGACAGAACTAGCCGAAATGTATTTCACTTTTGAAGAATGATAATGATTTTAGTGTTAACTGAGCAAGATATTTCCTGGACTGAAAGATATCGTAACGACAGTTTCACTTTGACGTTTTAATAAATGCGTTTCTTATATTTCCTCTCTACACTGTATCGCTTTGAGTGAAGTCTCAATTTCGGTTATGAATCATGGAACATCAATTATTATATCGTTATCCCAGATTGTGATCTAATGATAAGTACTTATTAGAAGCAAACTTTTATATAGTTATACAATTTCGCCATGTAGGAATCAATTCTTAAAAATACTTATATCCGGACGAGATGCACTTATATGTTCTTAATGATATCATTTCGTCAATTAAACATTTATAACTAATGGAGGTGTTCGAATTTCTTTCAGAATTAAGGATATCTATGGGCAATTTCATGAGAAAGCGCTACAATCCTTTCTCATTTACATTAGCTTATTGTATTGCGTATTAAAATGAGGGATGTTTTAAAATTTACCAACAGTTTATTCTTTATTACGCTTTTCTTAATTATTTTATTTTTTAACTTCCTTGCTAATTAATCGCAGGGTTTTATACATAGACTAAAAAAATAGAAAGATGTGCTTTTAATATAATTAATAAACTATGATAATTGAAAAAAACCCATCTAATTCTTCTTTAAATTTTCATCAATTTCAAAATATACCATATTAGACGAAAGATCCTTCTAATTTCAATATATTACAGCTATTATTGCTCATATTACATCAGCGTATTTCATTCAATAAATCTTAAAAATATAGAAAATTTGAAATTGCAAAATATCCAGCGAAATTTTCTGTCGATGACTTTTTAATATTTGCAAAAGCTTAAATATTTTAAAACAAAAGTAATTCTTTTCACACAATATATTTTTGAATAAATAATTAGAGCTTTCTAATATATCATTTGTGTGAAGGTGAAAAAAATATTAGTGCAGTGTTAAAGACAGAAAAAAATGTCATATAAAACTTGGTATTCCATTTTCAAATTTTCAAAAATGAGTGAAACTGTTGCCATTTACTTAAAAGTAATATTTCACAAAGAATCAGCTTCGAATAAGTTATTTGAACGGTAACGGTAACGGCTAAAGTTACGAGGTTCCTATTTAAAAATATTAAACTTACCCTCTCATCATAATTTATAAATTTAAAGAGCATAATTAGTTAAAGTTTTATCGTAATTTAAGTTGCTATCATAATTAGGATCAAGGCAACAAGCACCTGGGTGTTCGACAGAGTGAGGCAACTGCCGAAACTAGTTGGAAATTAAAATTACGAGGGCGCACACTGCTATTGGATGCCGTAGCAAGGGAAGCTAAGAAGCATACATAGCGGTGGGCGGGGTCTAGATTAGGGGCGGGACTTCAGTTCGAAGACGAAAAACGGCTTCGAGAAACTGTTGTCCGTGGGGTTTTGAGAGGTTATAAAAAGAAAAATTTAGCTAATAAATTAAATTGAAATAAAAGGAAATGCCAGTTATTTGAATAATCATACATTTTCTTCATTACCTTTTTTTTAATAAATGTGTTTCTTTTCACATATAAACTAAAACAATAACAATAAAAATTTTCTAAAAAAAATCTAGAAATTTTTTAAATATATTATATTATTGATCATATTTTTGAAACTTATTACTTCTTTTTTTTTAGAATAAAGAAGGATCTTTACTTTTAAATGGTTATGATAAATTTAAATTGAGTGAAATAAATTTTTAAAGATGTGTGTGGAGGAATTGTTGAAATAATTTGGTGTGTGTCTTACTTTTTTTAACTTCTTATAGCTTTTTTTTAGAATAAGAAAGAATTTTTTATCTGTCAAACGATTACGATAAATTTTTAAATAAATTAACATATCAAATAGTTTTTCACTCGGTTGGAATTTCCCATTACCCAACTGCATACTTTGGGTTTGCTTACATTTCTTTGGCCGACTCCTACGTTTATTACTTGTTTAAAAGAAAACGGATGAATATATTGGCGAGATGTTTGGCTTCTTTCTACCTTCTTAGATCGAAATAAGTCCCGACGCGTGCCTGTTATCACACTCGATTCAAGTGTTCCGTGTCGAGCAGGTGTGGAAATTTAAAATTCGGGACGGTCGATTTTCGCACACAATACGTCTCGCATCATTAAACAACTCTGATGGATTATAGAAAGAAATTTAAAAACAATGCTTAATCTGTTTTGTAAGTAAATTCCAATTTGAAGCCAAATTTTAAATTAAATCCATCTTCCTTTAAAAGTTTTTTCAAATGCTTTTGAGATCGTTCCGATGTATAACGCTGTTATGGAGACGAATTTTAAAAATATTAACGAAATTAAAACCTTTCAAAACATCAGTTTCTACATGCATGAATTCAAAGAAATAAACCTTTCAAAAAGCAAGTTATTTTTTCCGAAAAAAAATAATTCCCAAATTATACGTTCTAATATTTCTTATAAATAAAATAACATTTTTCTTGCAACATTTTTTTAAAAATTCTTGATCGATATTCTTTTACATGTTTTAACTTTTATTGTCTTTTCGCTTTCCTCACTATTCTCGCTAATTAAAAATAGTTATAAACAGAGTATTGAAGTAAGAGGGAATGGATTTTTCTATTTTCAAAACTGCGAGCACCAAAGTTTTTATTGCTTTTTAATTCTTCTCTTATTGCAGGGCATAAAACTTCATTTGGATTGCTATTACAACTGTTTGTGTTTTTATCAACTAGACTTAAAATTACAGTATAGAATATCATGCATTAAGGGGGAAATTTTTGATATCTTCTTTTTTTTTTTTATTTTTTTATTTACTGTCAGAAGAAGAACCCAGTTTAATATGCACTTTCCTTTTTTAAAGTGCATAATGAATCTAAACGGAAAAGTATATTTAAAACCCAACCAAAATTTATTTTCAAGTTATATTTTTGAATCAAATACAAGGTTTATGATTCCATTTCCATTGTTTTCAATAATACAAACGTTCTTGTATTTTCATTTTGAATCACTTGTTAACATTATTTTTGTGACAAATATTACACTTGTGACGAATTATCATTGTTATTTATTTGCAGACATTACTACGCAATAATAATCTACAAAGTATTTAATCATTTTATTAAATCTTCAAATAATCATTATCAAAATAAACTAACACATGGATCAATAAGTTCCGAGACTAACCCAGAGATGGTGCTCGTAGTAAACCAGTAACCAGGTCTTTCTAGAGTACTAACCTTTGCTTGAAACGTGTCAAAATTTTAAGTCGATCGGACCAGAAACAGCTGAGTTATCCAGGTTGGAGTAAAGTCGTTTTGTAGTTTGTTTAAAAAATGGAAAAAACCGAGTTTCGTGTTCTGATAAAACATTGTTTTCTAATGGGTAAAAACACCGTGCAAGCGAAACAATGGATTGAAAAATGTTACCCGGACTCTTGTCGATCAAAAGCAACGATTTGTCGGGGGTTTGCCGAGTTTAAACGTGGTCGTACCGACACAAATGACGCGGAACGCTCGGGTAGACCTGTGGAAGCCGTTACACCGGAAAATGTGAGTGAAGTGACAAAAATTATAATGAAAGATCGTAAAGCGAAGCTCCGTGAGATTGCTGATATGACACAGATATCATATGGAAGTGTATTTACTGAAAAAGGTTTTTTCCAAGTGGGTGCCGCGATTGCTTTCGATGGAACAAAAACAGCAACGAGTCGATGATTCAGAAAGCTGTTTATCGCTATTTACTCGCAACAAAAAAGATTTCTTGCGTCGTTACGTGACCATGGACGAAACATGGATACATCACTACACTCCAGAGTCGAAGCGGCAGTCATCTGAGTGGCGCACAGCTGGCGAAAGCCGTCCGAAGCGTCCGAAAACGCAGCAGTCAGCTGGCAAAGTCATGGCGTCAGTTTTTTGGGATACGCATGGCGTGATTTTCATTGACTACCTCGAAAAAGGTAAATCGATCAACAGTGATTATTATATTGACTTGCTGGTGCGTTTGAAGGAGGAAATCGCAAAAAAAAACGACCGCACAGTCTCGGGACTTATTGATCCATGTGTTAATATTGTGGAGAGGTATCGTGTCCCTAATTAAATATTATGATGAAGATTTCTTCTTAGCTTGGTAACTCTAAAGAGTCGACTTGAAATAACTAGATCAGATTCAAGTAGACTTCTAGTGACGGGATCCAAATCAAGTAGGTATACTTGTACATGCTAGCTATATTGCTCTAATCAATATAGTGTTCCTGTGGCTCAGCGATCGGGAGAATATGGGGTTGTAACCCTCCATAAGGATTGCTGATTTTCTGAAATTTTAAAACTGAAACTTCTTTTAATGAAGTTTTATTCATTTTGAGATACGTTAAAGTTGAAAGACCCCCCCCCCACACACACGCATTGAAAATTTTCTCTGCGCTCTGAGTATTCCTATTGTAACGTACTGATGTTGCTTCCTTCTTCTATCAATCTTAATTTTATTCAAAAATTTTATCAATCCATAGTTAAATGAATAGAAAGACACACAGTGTTTATAAAAAAATTAATTATTCAAATCTATGAATAATCACAGATCAACCTTTAATCCACTCCATCTGTGGCACAGCTCTTTAAACGCGTTTGATATAACATTTAAAACGATAACTTAGTACTTATCTCAATCGAACCAATAGGGTTCAAATCTTAGAAGATTTACATACGAGGGTTCGATGAATTAACCCTAAATAGATCTTTTCTGACTGTGATCCAATATTTCACTTAAATTTAATATAAATTTCTAGTTTATCCTATACTTTAATTATCACAGTTAATTTCTACTAGACTCTTCGTTTCAATACAATATACCTAAAGACCCCTATATCAACCTCGTGATTTGAATAATCGTATTTTCATTCCCTAAACAGGGAACTTTTTTGGTCACTTCGTTCTCAATTGCTTGTCGAGATTCGTGGGTGGACCCATTCACGTCCATCCTTATCTAATGTATCTCCCTCCCCTCTCGTGTAATATTAATAAACTCATGATTTCGAGGGTACAAAATTCTTCACTGTGCCTGTACTGAATTAAAACATGCTTTAAAGTTAAAATGTTAACAAGTAAAGTCTAACAGTACACAAACACACACACATATATATTAGTTTCAGTTCCTCTCTCTATAACAAACTGACTTCTTACCAACTCTTTACTCTAGTATTAAACGCTTCACTGCATGCATATGCATCTCCTTAGTTCAATTCATTGCACTAAAAAAATTCTAATTAAATATACATTAGTTACGTTTCACTTATTGGGAGAGATTTTAAATTCAACTAAATTCCTTTAGCTTTAAATGTGTTTGTTTGAAAGGGCAAATGTAACATATCCAAAGTCATACTATGAATCTCTCTAATTCGTCTAATCTCCTCTATTCTATTCACTGCACTTCTTATATATTGAAGGTAAATCACGTATGTAACGATTCTTTCATAAGGCGAGATTTTCATATCGAACATTCATAGTAAAGTAGCCCTGAGGTTAGTTCAAGGGAATTATGCATGAAACCCCGTTACACACTGTCTCAATATTTCACGGCTAAATCACTCATTTTTTTTCTGTCTTAAAAATTTGCAGTATTAAAGGAACTTATTCAAAAGTAATATTCAGAAAAGGATTAGAAAAATTAAACAAGAAAATAAAAGGAGAATTTTGCCACAATAAAATGGCAATTTGTTTTCTGGATCTCGGAAATTTGTATCATTTGTATTTTTTTCAAAAAAAATTAAGAACACTCGGAATATATTTTTGGATAAGGATGATAAATTATCTTTTGATATGATTAAATTGATAAGTAATGTACTCAATGATAATTTTATAGGTTAATATTAATTATCATTAGATCAAAATAGAAGTAATTCTCTATAGGTCTGTTTTTAATGAAGTACTTTTATTAGTTTTTAAAAAATTGTTACTATTTTAGAAAACGGATGGAGCATTGTATTTTACACTTAATTTGAAAAAAAGAACTGCTTTAAATACATTTATTAATTCATATTTAAGAAGTTATTTCCAATTTTGATATAAATCCCACTCAAACTAATAAAGCTATGTTTAAATTCTGTATGTTCCTCTGCTTTTATGAATGTTTAAATAAATTTTTGTTTCGAAACATGGAATTTAAGATGCATTTTATTTTCTAGCAAAACTTTATAACTAAAGAGATAATTAACCAACATTGTGAAGATAATTAAAGAGCATTAGAAAGAGAATGCACGAGGAAATACGAATTTCCGCCATTTTTTAAGTAATGTGCGTAATTGCTAGTTTTATTCTTAACATTTGAGATACTCATTATGAAAATTTCGTTAATAATCGGAATGAAATGAAGTTCCGCAAGGATATATGGCAATATCTCAGAAATGGACACACGTTATTTTCCAGGTAAAAAAAAATAGGAATGAAAGTTCCTTTTCTAGCAACGCAAGTCACAACTAAACTGCTGAAATGCAATAGCATTAAAAAAAAAACATCTGCTAATTACTCACACTATTTTTTTTTTCAAAATTTTTTCTTTATTTCTTGTCTTCAGGAAGTTATTGCTGAGGATATAGTAAGTTTCCCATTCTCTAAGGAGTTAAAAATAACCTCGATAGTTATGAACGAAGTGGAACCGTTGTTATAATTGCAGTAATTTTCCTTTGGGTACGTGTCATTTCAACCAATGACTGTAAACGGAATCCAAGCTAAGCTAAAGGATATTAGACTGCAAGAGTGAAATTATTCCTTTCTTAGATGAAGATACCCATTGGCGAAAAAGAAAAAAAAAAACTTTGTTCTTTCCTCAACTTCCTTTTATGACCGTAATTGAAAATACTTGTTTTAATAATCCCTACGTGGATGCTATAAGGACAAAAGTGTTTGTTTTATTTTAATGCCCCACACACGTGAATTCCTTTTTTTTTTCTTTTTGTAAATGAAAGAAGTATTCAAAAGGTAAATAGCGCAGAGCTTTGTTAAGAAAGGAAATATTGTTAAGTAGGGCTGTAGAATATTTACATAGCATTAGTAAATGTATTTGCATTTCATTTACGTATTAAAGCATTTAAAATTGCAGTTTAAAACGTGTGTTTAATTGTGTTATAATATATTTGCATTTGAATTCTATTTCATATATTTAATTTATATATATATATATATATTATTTTCCAATTTTTTATTGAATATTTTGATACATCATAATTATATATCACTTATTTTTACTTACAAGAGGGCAAACGTTTTATTAATTATTTAATAGAGAAGGGTCTTATTTTGACATGAAGAAGAATAATGGTGCGATGAACATTTATTTAGCAAAATATTTTGTTTAACACACGCTTTTCTTTCCCTATTTACATAAAAATCAATTTCACGCCTCAAAAAATATCGGTTTGAAGGAATGGTTTCATATGAAAACTTTCAAATACAAATTTTAAAGCAGTCTTATATTTTTATCGATATGCATTGCTTGACTGATCAATTTTTAACATCCCTCTTATCCCCCCATCCTCTCCTACCCTAAAAAAACTGCCACCCTGGTATTCAGTATTTATTTATTACAATATAAGCTGTGCTTGGACAGAACTTGTTCAAACAGGTCAAATAATAAGAAAACGCATAATTTCAAAATACAAAGGTAATTAAAGTTACAAAGCGTATATCGAGCAGGGAATACAATAAGTAAGGGGGAGATTTTTGCAGAAGAGCATATTTCAATAATTCGTAAAAGCAAAATGCACTAACAAATATATCCCACACAAATATGCTTTAAATACAAAAGTCTCTCTTTACAATCAAGGAAAATTATTTAGTATTACAAAATAGATAATCTACTAAGTACTTCAAAAGTCTAAAATTAACATCAGAAACTTCCAGAATACACACAAAAAGTATAATAAAAAAAAAGAGTGAACAAAGAGGAGTCCTCGTCTGGGGAATTTAGTCAAGGATCTCAGATGCTATCCCAATTCCTTATTTAAATTTATGATGAATACTCTTAAATAGATTTTCAAAAACAGAGTCGGAGCATAATTTTTAGCACTTTCAGATGGATAAGCTAAATTAAATTCTTTTGTTACAGGGCATGAAAACGCGTGGTGGTCAATATCTCCAACAAAACCAAAAAGACATTTAATTAGTTTTAAATTAAAAGGAGGTAAAAGTAAGCAATAAAGTTTAAAAGTTGGTTAGTTAAATATCATATAAAGTAGTCAGAATGAGAATCAATACTTTTATTAGATTTGGGTAATTAGAATTGTGTACCTGCCTGCAGGTATTATAATTTGACACCAATATATGGGCTATTGGTGGCGAATCTTGAGCCACAGTCAAGTGAGAAGAATGACTCCTAATCTAGTGCCTCCTTAAGCCATAACATGCCAACATGATTACCTTCAAATTTAGCGTCATCATCCGTGCTAAGCGATTGATCTGTAGTGGAACAGGGATCGAACTCTTGATTTGTCTGAAACCTATCTGAATATGACCATTCGACAATTGTGTTCTCTCAATACCTTTAGCATGACTACAATGTGGTATTGTGCTTCTACTTTAGATAATTTCTAGTATATTTTTTTGTTTTAATCAATCGATCGGTACAATGAACGGAATTAGGTATGGACTCTATCTAGGAGAAGATATCACTGCAAAAAAGTTATCTCATGGAAACGAGTGTCTTACGAAGTTAAGAGTCACATTACATAATTATCTTTTAAAAATTCGATTGTATCAAAATACTAGGGCTGTTTTTTTAAGTAAGTACCGTTTTTAAACGTAGCAGCTGAAGTGCTATTATCTTCATTCTACTCAAGGGCGCTTAGTACATACATCTGGTGGTTATTCACAGATGTCAGCATGGAAGCATTTGGTCATGTTTACGAATGTTTATAAGCATTTAAAATGTCTCACATAATTAAAAATGCTGCCGATTATAAAATACGCACAATGAATCGTTTTCTGCGATAAAGCTACCAAAAATTATCAGCAGATTAATGAAGATTGTAGACATGTGACTTATGTGATGCCACAATCAAAACAATGATATTCATAAGGGAGGCATTCAACATCACGCAAAAAAGTGAAACTGAAGCAAGCAATTTCAGCATGCAAAATCATGTGCACTACGTTTTGGAATAGACGCATCCCAAATGTTGGATGCGCCTATCCCAAATTGCATGTGGAGTTTTTTTCCTTCGGTAACACAATAAATTCCGAGACACATTGTGACACCTTAACTAAACCGCGTCTAACAACCCAAATTAAAAGACGAGGCATGTTCAGTTAAGGGATTGTTTTGCTGAATGACAATGCCTATCCTGCAAGTGGCTTGTCGCACCCAAGATCTCATCAAATCATACGGTTGGTAATAACATGATTCTCCACTGTATAGCTTTGATCTAGCACCCATCCACTACAACTTGTTCCTTAATTGAAAAAGCGTTAGATAGTCAGCGCCGTGACGAGGATGATGATTTCAAAATGGCAGTGGTTAGTACATCAGGCAACAGATTGCTATGAGAATGAAATCCAGAAGCTGGTTGTACTATATGATGTCTTGATGTTGGAAATAATTATGTTCAATTGAAGAGATTAAGGTACAAGATTTCTTATAAAAATAAAATAGTAAAAACCTTGCTTTTTTTTTTTTAAGTATTGAAACGGCACTTACTTAAAAACACGCTGATATGTTTTATTAAGTTGCATTCATTATTAACATATATTCATGACTATTTAAATAATCAGATTAAAAACAGCAGTTGTAATAAAATATTTAATACTCATTAGAAACGCCTATTGTTTTGTAATGTATTATGCTCACATTTTTGCTTACATTTAAGAAAAAAAAATTGAACCATTTGTTGTAAAACTCAGATTTCAATAATAAAATTAAATTCCTGATTAAAATAGGTCACATATTAACCAAACTATCCGGTTTCAATTTTATCTTAAGCCAAACAATAATTTATAAAAATGTTGCACTACGAAGTTTCTAAAAAGAGAGGTACGCTGTAACAAAAGAAGGAAATAATATTTTTATATAGTATATACTATTATGAACGCAAAAAAGTCAAATTCTTGGTGGCTCGCACAAGGGTAAAAGACATTTATGAATCTTTATTAAAAAGTACTAACATTAATTGATCAATCGCAATAATTAAGAGTACTCAGCCATCTGAAAAATACGATTCTAATGAGCTAAAAGAAAATTTATTATTATTTATTACCACGTAAAAAGTACATATATTCTGCTAGGTATTTTTAGATATATTTTAGGGTTTCATGACACTAGTTAATAATGTTTAATGCATTTGTGTTTTGGTTAACATTAGTTTAAAATCAAAAAAGAAAGCTAACTTCCTTTTTTGTTGCATCCAACGTGCAGTGTTTTCTTATTAAATAATCTAGACAAAAATGCACGCAAATAGCCAAATACAATTTTCGAATATTGTTTTTATCAGCAGTAAAATCACATGTTTATTTTTAAAAAGAAAATAAAACTATTACATTCTACTTAAAATTCTACGCATGCGATTTGAGAGAACTTATTCTTTCGAAGAAGGAAAATTGTAGTATTAAGTAATGTGTTTTTACTTTTGCACCTTTACTTTGTTTTTTTCCTACTTTTTTTAAGTGCTTTGATTTTGTTTCAGAATTATAGTATATTTAAGTCGTAAATTTAATAGCGCCTCCGACACACATTTTGCATATTTTTCCCATCTCTAAATGAACCGACCTCACCTGTGATCTTTCATATGATCTTTCGCAATCTACAAATTGATATAAAAATGTTTGGTTCGCTTATAGTCATTAATGGATCATATAAAGGTATCATAGAATGATATAAAAAATGTGGTTCGATTTTTTTTCTTTCTTTAATATCAAATTAAACTGTAAAATAATACTTCCTCTTCCTTTTCTAATTTGAATAAGGAAATATGAGAAAGTGACAATTTACAAGGCACGTTTTTTTTATTTGTTTCCAATACGAAATACAGATAAGGAGTTTTTCGGTTGATTTTTCAGCACCGAAAAGGAGAGAAAAGAAAATTAGTCAATTTGCTCTCTGCACTCCATATATCACCCAGGTAATAGTTTTTAAACGACTTCGGCTCTGTCAATCCGTGACCAAGCAAAAGGACGATTTATGGCATTTCAGTTCAGTTCGTGAGAACCTTTTTAAAATGATAATGACAAAGTAGAACCGCATCAGAATTATTTAAAAGTTAATGAAAAAAAAAACGTTCCCTGAGAGTTAAGCAGATACTTTTCATCAATTGCGCAACTGCAGTTGTAACAAATCCTTGGCGAAAGCCATAAAATACGAACAATTTTTTTCCTTCACGAATTGGATATTAATTTAACAATTGTACATACATGTCATCAGAACTATAAAATGAACATTTGTGATGCCTTGCAAGATCCAATTTGTTCAATTACACAGCCTTGTGTTGACAATTAGCAAAGCCGTGAAAGTTCTTAAATAAAATTATGACGATATAGAACTGCATTTAAGATTGACGGTTTCATTAAGAAAGTTTCTGTTAAAGCTTTTGAAAAGGAATAAAAGTTTATGAGTGTAACGAGTATTATAAAATATGCGAGAATCATATATACGATATAAAATCCATTTTCCTTTAATACTTTATTACTATATTTTGAAAGATATATTCATTTAATAATGACAGCAGAGGTTGTGACTTATTTCTTTCATTATTTAAATCTACAGCCACCTTAAAGACTAATTAAATAGTCAATAAATTGAAGACTCCAACTGAAAATTCAAGAGAGAGATAACACAGTTTATATAGAAAATCCATCAATAAATAGAATACCTCTTTCTCTAACTCGAACTACTCTTAAATCAGTTAATCCTAGTTTATATTTAAATAATAAAGTCTTAGCTTAACCAAATCTCTCATTCTGACTCAAAAGCTTCTCAATTATAGCCGATTTACTTCTTACATAAGTGATTAATTAATTATATTTCGCTTCAATATCTACACGTCGACCGACTTGTTCTACCTCTTTTCTCTTTCTTTTCAATTCTATTTCACTAATAGATGACTATCTCTAATTCCATTCTCTACACTTCTTATCGTCATCTAATTTACCTAATCACGTTTGATTTGGGTTGGGAAGAAATTGTAATTTTAGGCAATTCAAATCACGAAAAAGTATCCGAGGTTAGTGAAGAGAAAACCGGAAATAGCCCAACGTTACAACGTATATGTCGTATTTTTCACCTATCTATAAAGAAGTATCTATTAAGAAGCACCTATTTATAAAGAAAAATTGACTTAAATTTGGAATATATATTATTGTTGGAAGGTAGCATTAAGCCTTAACGTTCGAGACTGATTATTAAAATACTATATGCCAACATATCGAGGTGGTGTAGTTAAATGTTTGCATTATGTGTATAATAATAAAAACCAAGAAAAAATACGCGTGATCCTAGTTTCGCAAATGCACAATTATTTTTGAATAGTTTATTAAACTGCGATTGGCAACGCCGACGAATTCGAAGAAAGTAAACAGAAATTGAGAACATGGCGATGCTGCGAATGCGTCGAATTCGACTGCCATTGCCAATCGCAGTTTAATAAACTATACAAAAATAATTGAGCGCTCGCGACACCTAGATTGAAGTAATGGAATCAATAATAAATTACTGAATTAATTTTTCTAAACTTTCATAATATGAAATTTTTCAAAACAGTCCCCCAAATGCAGCAAAGGGCTGTCAGGACATGTTGAACAATATGTTGAAGTTTGTTTGCTCCTTAAACGCTTCCTCCATCCATTTCTATAGGAACATGCACGACAATCTTTTTTATTACCATAAAGTAAAATAGTTGGTGTTCCGTCAAGTCATTTTTCGCTTTCAAATATACAACGCTGACTATTTAGTTTCCTTTTCATTCGAAAATCTCTTCTCACTCACTTTAAGAAATTGAAATGGTTTTGAAAGACTTCATTGTTTTCCGAAATATATTTCTTTGTAAATAAAATAGGCATCAACTGCACAAACCTCCAACCACCAAAAGGCACATTTTGGCGATAATTTGCAATAACCATTGGCGTTTTATCTTGGGAACCATAAACTTACGTACCTACCTATTGCACATAATGAAAATAATTCGTTTATTTATATATATATATATGATACAAACATGTCTCCTTAGCGGAACCTTCCGATTTCTATAGCGTTAATATATGTCTCCAATGCGGAGCGTTTTGAATGGTAAGAGTTAAAATACGGATATTCAAACTATGTGCGTCAAAGCTCTAGAAGTTCAATTACTGTCGCAATACGTTAACAAATTTAGTACATCAGCCAGTGAAGTTAGATACGTAAGGCTTATCTCAGACAAAGAACAGAATTATGTCATCATTTTCATAGATGAAAGAGAAAAGTTACTGGACTTCTAAAAATCGTCCCATAAATTCGGATTGCGTCTTATTCCTAGAACGTCTTATGCATAAAAAATTTGATATTTGTTGTGATTGATTTAATAATACGAAAAAGTATTGAGTGGCCACGGTAGTCGAGTGGTCATAGTAGCGGACTCGTGGCCGGCAGTATCCGTCGAGTCGTGTTTTCGAACCTTGATGCCAATAAAGGTCCTTGCTGATACACGTTAAATCTGTCGAAGCTCAAAGTCCTCCCGAAGGCGTGATGTGAAAGTTAGGATGGGAAGTGCCAACTCAGATGACGTCCTCATCACTTGACAGAGGTTCAAAATTATGAAGTCCATTGCCAATAGCCCTCGTGTTTCTTCTGGTGAGACGTTGATATAACCAAACAAAAAGTGTTGAAACAAAGGTATAAATTATGCTGATGAAGAATTGTGCAAATATTCAAAATCGAATACGCATGAGTACGCGCGCGTATCTGGAAGAACTGAAACTGGGGAGGAGATATAAGTACACGAAGGATTGTCGGCGATTTGTATGCTCGTACACCTGAACCAAATTCGCCGTGTTTTAAAATGCATCATGTAAAATGTGTAGTCACGAACGAATGGATGACGGAAGGCGATGGAGAATTGTTGGTAAGTTGCAAGCAGGCCAATTACAAGTGCATACAGAGCTCAATGTAACGCCAAGTTTATTTGTAATTTGTGGAAACAGTTTCTGGACCCTGGATCCATATCGAGAAGACCTGAATAAGCAAGATCAAAATCCACAATGCCGGATGAGGATTGTCATTTGGCACTTTCAGCGCTACAACACAGGACTGCTACAGCTTCACAGTTCACGCGTGAGCTGTATGCTGCCAATAAAACCAGAGTTTCGTGGTCTACAGTTGCCCAAAGGCTTCGTGAAAGAATCTGAATGGCGGAAGACCTGCTGTTTGTGTCCCGCCCACTGCAGCACACAAGACACGCATTTAGCAAGTTGCTTGGATTAGACTATGCACCTTGGATTAGACTTCAGTGGAGCACCATGCTTTTTACTGATTACTCGAGATTCAACCTGAACACTGATCCTTGGCATGCCTGTATCTGGAGAGAGTCTAGGACACTCTACCCTCCCTCCCTTTTCAGAGAAAAGGATCATTACGGTGGTGGAGGTGTAATGGTCTGGGAAGGGATTATTTTGGACAGACTCACGCTCCTGTATGTGTTTAACAAAGGATACCTGACTGATATGAGGTATAGAGAGGAGATCTTAGAGACCTAAACTCAACTTTTTAGAGACGTGATCGATCCAATAATCCGGCGGACTCTGGTTCAATATATACATGATTACCGAGAGAGTACTACAATGCCTATTAAAAATATTCATATTTTTGAAGCACTCCTTCCATTATCTTAAGAGATGTTAAATGAACGAACTGTTGTATTATTTCATTCTTCATTTTTATCGCTAACTATTGGTTTTAAATTAAAAATATATCAGTTATACATTCGCGGGAGCCTTCATTTATTATTATTCTTTTTCTGTTTCAAAAATATTTTCTAATCTCTTCGATAACATACTGAATAATATATTACGGCTCAGAGAATTAAACTGTTTTTGAATAAGATAAGAGGATTTAAAACGCTTCATTGACTCTAAGCACACTTCGTTTCAAATCTCTGTTTAAATTATAGGTTGGAAACGTTTTGTAACTGCAAATTAAGTTCTATTTCTGTGCTGTTTATTTTGAAATATTTATCCTGGAACTAAAATTATATAAATATGGCTTATTTTAATCTAAAGTGAAACACTTGCTATATTTCCTATTTTATTTTTAAAATCCAGCATGTATTACAGATTGACAATTAATTTTCCAGATTGAAGATTTCGAAAATACCTTTTGAATTAAGATTTTAAATCTTGTTTTTAGTAAACAGCATGAGGTAGAGAAAGAGATTCTAATTATTTTATTAATTATAAATACATTTTATTGATGTTTTTCTAAAGTACCTTAGATAATACAGCCACTCTTATTTCAAACTGAAATTATAATGACTATAGTGAAGTTGAAATTTTTTTTTAAATAAATGAATAAACACACACCTATTAGTGCAATTTTTCTTTTTTAAGTTTTTAAAAGAATTTTGGTTTTCACTTAAAATTTCGTTTTCAAATTTATTATTTTGAAAAACACCTCTTTTTTACGGGTAATATGTCCAATGAAAGCAATACGGCCTATTTTCCCGTTTTTCTCAATAAATCCATTTCTGGCAACTTTTATTTCACAGAAGCTAATGGAGCAACAAAAAATGATATAATTTTATTATTTTATCAACAGAGCTTTATTGAAATAAGAGAGTTTGATGTAAATAGTAAATTAGATGAAGATAAGAAGAGCAGTGAATTTAATTAGTGATAGTGATATATAAACGAAATAGAATTGAAAGGAAAAAAGGGAGATATAGGATAACGACAAGCTGATATATAATTGTAGATAGGAATGAATCATTGTTATTCATCATTTACTTAGAAAGTAGTTGGAAATGACTGTGCATGATTCGGAATGAGTAATTTGGTATGTTGGAATAAACTAGGTTGATTGAATTAAGAGGTGTTTGAGAGGAAGAGTAATCGTGGATATCATATGTTAAGAACTAATAAAATGTGTTGTATTTTTTCTAACGCATCTTCAATTGGAGTCTTAAACTTATTGACTATTTAAGATGGTTGTAGAGTTAAATAATGAAGGAAATAGATCACATTTTGATTCCTATTTCCTCTAATCATCTGTCTGTTTGATGTTGGCGATGCATAGATAGATTTGGCTCTTGTTTCATCAAACACAAGTGCCACTGTCTGATTAGTGACATGTTGACCAGGTCATGAAAATTACAAAAAATATAATGAGAAAGAACATTATAAGAGTATAATGCTAAGTATAATAAGCGTGTTAAACGATAAAAAAAACGTAAGCATCCGCTAGTAAGAGTAATACAACCATCAGTGGCCGTATTACTTGAAATTATATATTTCTGAAAACACTGCAATTAAGTGATGGATCAAGAAATATCGTCTAGAGGGAAGGAGGGAAGGCATAAAATCGACACGTTGGCGTAATTTTTTTTTTTTTTCAAAACATAACGCTTAATGGCTTATGTGAGTGTGGTATGTGTCTTGTATATATTTTGATATTTTAAGCCCATTTCTGAACTTATGCCTGATTTAATTTTAGAATTGATGTCATATTTTTGACAAAGTTATTTAAATCCTAATATTTAAAAAATAAATACCACGTAAATTTTCTAATGCTGCTTGAAATAACTATTTACCACTAAAATACCCTAAGAAACTGAATATTGATTTTAAATTTCAATTTTTTGTGTGTGTATGAATTATATTTCACACTAATAGTATGCATGCTCAAAGTAGAAAATTACCACTTAGTGGTTTTTCCTTTATCTATATAAGTTACACTTTAGTGCACAGCGGGATTTTTCCGTATGCGGGGTAGACATTACATTTTCAAGGCTCATATTTCTGATTAATACGTTTAATTTTTTCCAGTTTTCTTTTTTTTTATTCACAGATGCATTACTGATCCATAGAATAAACTTGATTGGTTTTTTTGTGCTTTAATTCATTGTGAAACGCACACTTTCGTCTGTATGGTGTATGTTACAGTTCATGAAAATTTCAATCTATGAAAACTTCGAAGAAAAGGTATATTTTTATTAGCTTATTATGAAAAGTTAATAACTCTGAGCTTTCAAGTTTTATTTTATTTAGTCTACATTCTTAAATTTTTTGAGTTAACCAAAAATGGATGATTCCGACTATAATAACATCGACTGTAAAAGTTCTGACAAAAATGACTATGAACATTTGCAAAGAGAATCCGGAAGCTCTTCAGATTTTTGTAGATCTTTTGATGGTGATGAAGTAAGTTTAGGTGATGATTTCGAAGAAGCGCAGACTTTTTGCAAAATTTTTATTGTGTCTAGTTTTAAAATATATCATACCGAGTTGAAGTGTTAACTTGTATCTAGGATTTTCAAAATACATGCGCAATTTTAAGTTGCGAAATATGAGTTTATTATTCATACCAACCTGTGTGAAAAAGGCAATATTAAAGAGGTAAAATTTTTATTTCGTGTCTGGCATTTTATTTGTGTACACTGAATCAAAATTTATTCGATAATGCAACCATTTTTGCTTAAATGCGTTATTATTAGTGGTTTTCTTGTAATCAGACGTTTTTGTTAATCCAGCAGTGCTCAGGTCTGATATCTGCAGGATTCCCTAGAGAGTACTGAACTTAATTTTAAGGCATTGAGGCAATAAGTTTTTTACACATATTTTGTCCGTAAAAGCAATTTTCTTACAATATTGATAGTAAAAAAGTAGACATTTTGCGGATCGTTTTTTTTTTTTTTTTTTTTTTTTTGAAATTTTTTGAACAACTATGCAATTCAATATGAATATTTTTAACAAAATTCTAAGAAAATGAATTACTATCGTATAGACACTGAATTCTGTCCAATAAATTAAATTAGTTATTTAAAAAAAAGAGAATAAACTTATTAAACACTAATATTTTATTTCAAGCATGTTTTCTAAAGACAATATCGAGGACATTTTAAAAAAATTAACTACTCTGTATTCAGTAACATACTCAAAAGCAATAAGAGGAATTACTGAGATAAACAGAAACTATTTGCTATATTCAAAATTAAAAATGTACAAAACAAATATTTCTATGCAAGTCAGAAACAGTACCTCTTATGAGTGAATTATTTTAAATAATTAAAAAGAAAAGCATTTTCTCTAATAAAAACGTAATGAAAATTGTCTGTTGCCCTATCTTCAACTCAAGGACACTTTATTTGAAAGCCTTATTAAACACCCTTAGTAGGAGTTGTTATCTGACTCAACCTTAACATGCATTGATGGATTTTTATAAAAGCATGAATCAAGTCTGGTTGAAAGACAATGAGTCTTTGATCTTGAAGGTGTGGCCTTCCTACACAAACAAAGTGGATAGTTTTGCTATTTCTTCTTTACTTTGTAGTTTAGATTGTTTGATTACTAATCAGGTAACGCGTCTGATAGCGCAATAGCATATCTTTGCATCATGTCTTTAAATATGTTACAAAGGCGTGATTTAAGAAAAGAAGATATATCTTTGAACATTGTAAAAGAGCACTAATAGCAAATAAAATATTTGTTCCCATTCTGTTTTCTCTTTTTATATATTACGTTCATGTTACCTAAAGACGGTAATTACTGAGTAGGTTTGGTTTGGTACAGACGTAAAAACAGGATAACTTGAATAAATTTCGCATTTCTCGTTGCAGCAAGAGAAAATGGTACCACTGTTAATGGCTCAAATAGAGCAAAACTATGGTGTTAATGGATAAATTAATTAACTTAATTAACATTCTAAAAATATTATGCATCGTGGAATGTGATTGTCTTGAAGAATTAGATGAAAATTGTCTATTTAGATCATGGTACAAACTTCATTCGAATTCAATCCGTAGTTCCAGAGATATTCGGAAAAACTATTGGAGACCATATGCATGGTTTGTCCCATAAGTATCAGTACTGTTTTTTGCCAGCCAATTGGTAGGGTGGTCTCTATGAGTGAAAAGGTACTGAGGAGGGGGATATGTGATAAGCTAGGAGAACCGTGTAGGTAGTCCTCGAACCGTCGGAGTGTGTAAATCTCGCTCCAATGTGATAATCTGCTAAGTGCTTGCGTCGAAAGTGAAAAAGTCTATAAACATGGAGCAGTGTCATACTATCAAATTTGGAGTTAAACTATAAAAAATGCTTCGAAAGTTTTCAGTATATTTTTTATACAAGGACAAATTTACTTACGGAACGCATGTTTACGACTGGCACACAAAAAAAAAAACTCAAAAATGGTAAGGAAGACGTTAATGTCTTCGATGCGAAAGATATGGTCCGCATGGTGTTTGTGATAGCGGAACAAACAGTGAACACTAAATTTTATATTAAAGTATTCAAACGCTAGAGGATTAGAATCCGCTTCATCCAATAGATATCAGAAAGCTCCATCACAACAACGCTTCATATCATGTATTGTGAAGGGAGTATTGATCAAACACAAAGCTGCCTCAACCACTCTATATTCCCTCAGATTTCCATTTGTTTTCTGGTGTAAAAAGGCCTGAAAGGATATTATTTGGGGATAATTGATTTCCTGAACAGTCTTGCGGTTGCCGACTTAAAGGTTATGTACGAAAACTAGAAAAAACATTGGAAGCTATGTATTCATACAAGAGGGTCATATATTGATAATTATTAACTCCCTGTTCATATACCTTCTTTATATAAATTTCTTTTTTACAACTACAGTCCTGATTCTTAATGGACAAATGTTATACTACAGCTATTTCGCACAAATGATCCGTGCTGTTTTTCCATATATTTCGCCCTTCGCATAAGGATTAGGGTGATATTAAAAATTTATAAATTATTATAATGCTTTTTAAGACTTCTGTCTGCAGGCTATTTCGATTCCGTGTACGTAATGTTAATCCCATTGAATTCTTACTACCATCCTCAAACCTGTACAATTTTGTGCAAAACAGTACATTCGAAAGAGAAATAAAAAGTAATGAAGGTTTCTGTAGAATTGTATTTTTGTTGCCAATTTTTAAAAACATTTTAATCCCTATTTTAATTATTCCTTTGTAAATTTTTCAGTCTTTTAAGAATAAAACTAAAATATTCTTTTATACCTTATGTTTCAACTTCGAACATAACTCTTTCTCATAATGGTTTAGAGCTTACGTGATTAAATATTCAAATAAGAAAGGACCAGAAAATTTTCAAATACTAGAAAAGTGAGGGAATGTGGAACTAATTTCCAGCATCTAGATCAGTTAAAGACTTTAAAATAGGTGAAATCTTCACCAGTGAAATGAAAAAAGCACCTGGTGATCAAAACAAACATTCTTGCAAATACACTTCAGAAGAACGAGTTTTTAATAAATGTTTAAAATAAGATACTAACTGAAGTTCGCCTGTCTAAAAAAACATTTGGTTGAAAATAGATGCGGGACTTTGATACACCCTTCATATCACAAATTTTCAACTTGTTAAATAAAATATTAATGACAACGAAACGTGATAACAATAGACATTCCACTGTTAAACTTTTGAATCAATCTCAAATTAGTTAAAAAAATATTAGATAAAATCCACTGAGCTAATCAAATCATTATTAAATTTCCATCCACTAAAAAGTAAAAGTTTTAATTCAATTCACGAGAAACTTAAAAGAGACGAAATCTTGCCATAGAAGCCTTGAGCTCAAAGGCACTATAAAGCTTTGGTTTCCTAAGAAAGCAGAGCCGTTACATAGCGGTCACAATAAAGCGGTGGAGGACATCATTATCTTCCCACAGTCAAATCTTTATTGGGAAACCATAACTTACCTGTTGATTTACGTTCCGATCGTATTCAAAGCACTTTAGGAAATCACTCTATCTGGTTTACAAAGATAGCAAAGATGCAAAGAGAAGTATTAGGGACATCATCAACTGTAATATTGTGGTCACCAATTGATGGCTATGCTTTCCTAGGAAACTGTAACATTTATGAGTGAAGGCGTTTTAGTTATGAAATTTTTGAAAAAGAGTTTTTAAAATTATTATCTAAGTTAAATTTATAGATTCTAAGGAACATGAATTTTCTTATAATTAATTTTACCATGTTAAGCGCAAAGGTATTACATAAAAAAAAGGATTCTCCATGCCGAGGATAAATTTTGGAATTTTCTACTTTGTTTTAAGTGGAGACGTTATCCTATGTTCATAATCATAGATAAACCTTTAGAGACAAATCACGAAAAACAAGACCAACAGGTCTTCAAAACTTTGATAACCCAATACTAAAAATGAATAAAATAAGTCTTTGTGAGGAAATGAATGAAAATAAGTCGAACAACGTAAAAGCAACGCATACCGACAGTTTACCTTGTAATTTACCCTTTTAAGGCCACGGTAGCCTAGTGGCTATGATCACGGACTCGCGGCCGACGATTTTCATCGGGTCCCAGATTCGAGTCTCAATGCTACTAAGGACCCGCCGTGTAACTGCGGCTGATGAACGTCAAATCTGTCGGGGCCCCAAGTCCCCCCGTTGGTGTAGAAGTTAGGAGAGTGTGTTGCCATTAGCTACCACGGTCACAACATTAGTCGGAGGGTCGCCTTTGAATTTTTTGAACTTTTTTTCTTTGACGAAGTCTTACAAATAATGACTGATCAGATCACTTTATCACAATGTTTGTGTACGCTACAGCTTTCCAATTATCTTATTAAACAGGGTTTAAAGACCTATAAGGCTCACTTACCTTATAGTAGTCTCTGGGGGCCACTGTAGCCTGTTGGAACAAATTAACAGCAATTCTTAAGGATCGATGTGGCGATTAATGTATTAATAATACAACACGTCAGAATCAAATTCCCAAAAGGGCAATAATTTAAGCAACGATTATTATAATACAAATAACAGAGTGATTGATTGCTTTATCAACGTCGCAGAAGCAATACGAGGTCTGTTGGTGACTGACCTCGTAATTTTGAGCCCCGTCAAGTGACAAGGACGACACCTAAGGTGACTCCTAAAATAGCAACCCATTTTCTTAAACCCACGCCACTTTAAAATGAGTGTAAATTTACAGTAAACGAGTACAGATTACTTCGACAGATTTACCATGCTTCTTCTGCGGATCTTTAGTGGTATCAGGACCCCATCCTGTGACACTACTGAAATGATGCCAGCCATGAACTTGGGATCATGTCCACTCGGTTACCGCGACCTTAATACAAATGCAGAAATATTTTTAAAAAGGGGAAAAACTAACATTTATTAATCATATTTAATCTTTTGTGAGACGTTCGCTTTATTAGAAACTTAAGCGACATTTGATTCAGTTTCCTGCTGATAAAAACTACAAAATTATTCCAAAATGTAAGCAGATTTTACTATTTTGTTCTAAATACTTAGAATTGATTTTTCTCATATAAAACGATACATAGCCACTCACAATTTTAAATGACTGGACCTGCTTCTAAGAGACTTTCAGTTGTTAAAAAGATCTAAATTCACGACAAAAGAAGACAATTAAGTTCAATGTGAATTGCTACGACGTGATGTCGTAAAAAAGAAACAGCTGAATTACGAAGTGTGCGTTGGTTACTGTAAAAATGCATTGTGAACTACGCATTGGAATTCTAAAAGATCAGGTTCAACAATGTACTCCAAAACTGACATTTATGGGAACAAGAAAAACTGAATATGTATTTCTTTGTGAAAGAGCAATAAAAATCCCATTTCACTTTTCGCCATGAATAAGAAAGGCTTTTGACTATAATCACCATACGAGAATGAATAAGTTGAATGATAATTTTTATTCAAAGGAAACATTTGAAATTCTATTCATGGTTCCTTGACACTTTTACCTTCGACTAAATTTAAATTGTTTGTCTAGACTTAAATACATTGGAAAAGACACCAGTAATAAAAATAATTAGATATACCAACAATTTTGCCATTTTTTTAAAAAAAAAATGAAGAGCATATTTTTTTGCAGTTTCTGATAATATTTTTTTCTAGTATTTTGTATTTTTAAATTGCATTTCTAATGTTGATTTGATATAGTATTTTTAAAAAATTTAATGTATTGCATTTTTCTTATAAATTTCAGATTCAAAACAACTAAAACAAAGAAAACTATTAATTGAAAAATTCAGATAATTTTATAGACCTGTTAATCATTTTGATTTTGGTTTGAAAGGTATGGAAAAAAATTACAAATTAATTAAAATGTAGTTTTGTAAAAATCAATTTTGAGTAATTTAACGATATAGAACACTTCTTAAATTTATGGACCATTTATGTATGCCCAAGAAAGAGAGAAAGGGGGAGAGAGATAAAAGATGTCTTGCCCTTTTTTAAAAATAATAATCCGTAAAGTTTTTAAAAATAACAAGGCTTAAAAAAATTACTAAAGCAGAAAAAAAATAGTATTACTTGTTTCCTTAGAGAATTAACCGGTTGATCATTTGTTGTTCATTCCATTTTCCAAATACTTTGAAATACTTTCTTCTTCTCTAAGAATTTTTCTATAATTTTTTGCCTGTGAAATAAAAATAGCAGTCGCGGTAGACGAATGGTCACAATCGCAAGCTCTAGAGCGGCGTTGTTTTTGTACAGTTCGAGTCCTGATGTCACTTAAGATCATGATGTAGTGAGACTGATGCACTTTAAGCCTTTCAAGGTGCCATATCTTCCCGTGGGGTAATGTGGAAGTTTGGAAAGGGAGGTCAATAGCTGTCGTGTTGTTTTAAGTACAACGTTAATCAAAAATCTATCTAAATTGAAATGTAAATCAATGTTGTCTGGGAGGAAGTCCTTCTTGTAAGAGCTCAGCTTCCATTCGATAAAAAAGAATTAATATTAAAAAAAATCTTTACGTTTTTTCCAAAAAATTGAATTATATCAAATATAAAATTTATTTTTTTTGCTGTGGAAAAGACAAAGTTATTTAACATTTACGTAAAACTTTTTAATGCGATTCGGATTTTATAAAAAGAATGAGTAGGCGATGGTGGAATTTAATGCCGCAAGAGCCAGATGTGTCTATGCTGCAATAAACAAAGTGCAACTGTGATAAAGGCGTTTCAAAAAATGGAAAAAAAAGCAAAAGTTGATTGAAAAGAAGGGTAGAAAATAGAGAAGGATCGAAAGAGTATGTTCGTCAGCCGTGTTTACCCCAAAAACAATAAACCATTTTGGAAATTTTTTTTTATTAGGGTACCAAGGAGTCCGGGCTTAATAATTCCCGTAATCTATGGAGAGTATAATAAAAAAGAAGTGCTTTTAGCTTATACTCTCAATAAAAATGAGCTTTTAACACATGGAATTCTAAAATTTAAAAAAAATATTAACTTGTTAATTAACATTATTTAGAAGTAATACTCGTTAATAAAGTAAAGCATGATGTGTTCAAGTATAAAGCATAGAGTAGTAGAAAAAAATTTACACATTTTGCGTACATCTGATTAAAATTAATTGACTGAATTATATAACTTGTGTGTGTGTGTGTGTAGATATGAAACAATAAGTAAAATATCATTAATTGAAACATTTGCCTTTTCCTTTTAGTTTAAGAAATCATATTCTTTCAAAGGAATAAAGAATTATTTTGCTTTTAAATAAAAATAAAATAATTCACAACACACTCTTAGGTTTAAAAAACTATTTGATACAAGGATCACGTTTATTTTACACAATGCAAACTCGTAAAAAACATTTTGAAACAAATGAATTGTGTATGAAATCTCATTTGTACACGTGAATTCAAATTACAAACAAAAACAAAACAAAAGAAGCGTGTGTTCATATCCAGGTGATATCCTGTTCCTTCAAAGCATACAGAACAATCTTAAGTTGATACCTTAATCTATTGCCGTCCTCCCTATTTAATCAAATTGGCGGAACATTCAAATCTTGTTTTACTGGACCTAATAAATGCAAATCTTATATATTTAACAAAACTAATCCAGCTTTTTTACAGGAATTTTGGTCTTACATTCTTTTATTCAGTGTTTAGCTAAACATCACGAGTCAGACAACATTGAAGCAGACGATAATTCTGGCTCTAAACTGCGAACCGGAGGGAAATGAATTCGTTCTGTTCTATTTGTTCACCGTGTCAAGACCTACTCTTTAACCCTCGATCTCAACTTATAACGAAGGAAATATGTGAGTTAAGCCTAATGGAATGTTTCATCGATTATTGATGAATGGCATTTTGGGAAACAATTGTATTCATGAAATCTGTAATGTGAACAGTAACGATTGCTTATAAACCGATAAATCGGGCGATAAATCATTGCTATTATGTTACTTAATGTAAATTTCAAGTTGTAAAAAAAATTCAAGTCGGTTTGAAAAGTTGAACAATAAAAATCATAAACTCAACAATGTTTTTAAAAAAATACATTTCTGAAGGATTCCAAGTCTGCCATTTTTTGCTATTAAAATTTTCTACTAAATTCTATTTGATATGGTAACTAATATAATTTCCCCCATATATTCTTCCTTAGTTTTTTGTTTAACAAAGGAATCGTGAGCGTGATACAACTGTATTAAACAATTGATAAAAGTTTTTGAATTATTTTCCTTTAGCACTTTTTCCATAATTTCTTGAATAATATTCGAAAGATCTACTATGAATGATATAAAATTAATCACAAAATATTAGGAATTCTGACTAAAATTAATAAGATATAATTAGAACATAACAATGTAAGTCTTTTTTTTTTAATTTGTCTTAGTAAATCAATTCATAATTTGAGTTGCACGATCACAGCAATTGATATTTTAAGAAAATATATCCCAGCCATGATAATAACAATAAATGAATAATACATTAATATTTTAAATTAAAATAATGCATCATCATACAGTTATAATACACGAGGAATTTAAAAAAGAATTTAATTTGTTAAAACTAAATCAATAACATTGTGATAGCTTGTCTCGAATTGAAACATTAAACTGCCGTATATATCCCTGATGATACAAAAGTATTATTAATATTACAGTTATTTACGTTAAATTTAACAAAAAAAAGGTTTAATGTGAAATTTAATTATGATTGAAAATAAAAAAGAATTAATAGGTTTGTTCTCACGCTAGTTCAAGGGCCTTTTGATATCCTTCCATGGATCTCCAAAGTGTATATGTATCCTGGAATTGGTGCACTTTTGTGTATAACAAATTTGGTGGCACTTTCGTATATAATGAGGTATCTTCTAATCTAATAGTGCACAGAATTAAAAGAAAATATATCCATGCATAGATTCCAAAGAATTATAAATCATGGTATTGATGATACTTGAGTATAGGAATATTTATATGCATAACGAATTTGGTGGTATTTGCAAACATAATGATATTGTACTTGCATGCATGATGATGTAGTTTAGCAATTATAGAGAAAGCGAAAATGAGGATCTTGCCCTGATATCTTTCCATATCTCCAAAGGGTATATGAATCCTGGTTGTTTACAAGTGCATTGGGTAGCACTTTCATATGAATGGCATATTTTGAAATCTGGAAGCTGTAGAAAAGCGATAAAAGTAACTTTTGCGAACAACATGTAAAACATTAAAAATAGCAAACAAAAATGAGCAATGTAAGACATATCTCGCTATTAAAAGTTAAGTATGTGTACTTCTAGTTTGAAATTTATATGAGCCATTTTTTAATTCTTGACATTCGATCCATATATATGGCTTTTCTTATAATCTGCTTTGACTGGTTATTTATTAATGTCGCATCAAAAGCAGCAAGAGGATTACTGGTGACGGAATTCGTAATATTGGCCTCGTATCCTCCAATTCTTGGGCTGCGAATATGCTACAAATCCAATCAGACACCATCATGTAATGCAATTATCACATTTATAAACCCCTTGAAATGTTTGCAAATGCTACCAAATTCGATAATCATACAACTGCAACCGTACTTAAGTGTAGCTACATCGTTAATAGCCTTCCTTCTAGTGTGGTGGCCGCGGTCGCTAACTTGAGGTCTGCGTTGTTTCCGTCGAATCGCGGATTCGAGTACTGATGTCCCTTTACGACCCATCGTGCACCTAGCTGTTGCACGTTAAATCTAGTCAAAGTCCCAAGTTTTCCCATTGGCGTGGTATTGAAATTTGGACAGGAGAGGGACTGCTCATAGGTCGACCTCGTCACTTTACTGAGATTCAAAATTACGAGGTCCGTCCTGAATAGCCGTTGTGTTACTTCTAAGTGCGGCGTAAAAAAACGATCAGTCAATTAATTAATTCATTCTAGCGTGTCGTGAATTAAAATTCGAATCAAATTCTCGATCCTGGAGGTATCTATAACAAGGTCTTTATTTCTATAATCATTCAAAAATGGAATATTAATATTCTACAGGTAACATAATGGCTTTGTTGACTTTCTTGTCACGTTACATCATTTTTCCTTTTTGTTGGTCAGTTCTTGAAAATCACTGTTAAAGTATTGATTTTTTTACATTTCTTATTTTTTTGTTTGAAAAGGATACCGATTCATATCGCTAGAAATTAATGTATAGAATTAATATAATATTAACCAAGCTTAAACCAATACAATTCAACTCGTTTCAAATTCTACTTCTTCTCATCTGAAAGCTTCTGGCATAAGATGATGCTCTTATTTGAAACGTTTAAATAAAGAAGGAAAAAAGACATAAATGGTGTTTCTTTTAAAGTGAACCGTCTAGCGCTATCGTAAATTACTGGTGGTATAATGAGAGTAACGTGCTCGCGATGAAAAGAAGAAAAAAATGTTTTTTTTTATCATACAGTACCAAATTTATTACTGTAGATAGTAAAGTTATTTTAATGGGATTTTTTTCCTAAGAAATATTCTTAAATTTCTCCTTTCCACTTGAGATAAAAGCGTGTATTATAACAAGCAGAAGAAACTCTCAACTTATAAAAAGGAAGCATTATCTAATTTTATAATTTTTATATCCTTAATAAATATTTATCATGGTACCTTGTGAATATTCTCCGCGATGGTAATAATATTAAAATAAAAAATCATTTTAAGAGTTATTTTCACTTGTACCTTGCCACAAAGCTGTCATTCATATAAAAAAAATTTACTGTCTTTTTTAAATGCGGAACAAGGCTTTTGACATAAGTCGTTCACTTTTGATGAGCAGGAAGTGGTTGACTTTATTGTCCTCCACAAAACGGAAGTAAAGTTTGAATAAACGTTCAGAATTTTTCCAAAATGAACACATAATTAAAAAATTCTTCCTTGCGCTACTGGAGTAAATATTTTTCCGAGATGTTTGCTATAATGTGTGGCTTGTGACTTCCGTCTTTATATGATATTTTTCTGTAGTTTAATAACTGCGCAGATGAGATGAAAAATCGCGGAAGTTACTAAACACGGTTTCGGAAATCTTACGTGAAAAGAAGAAAAAAAACTTTGTGAATTCATTTTTCTAGAATTTGTTCCAAAAACTGAAGCATGTCTCGCTCATAAACAGAAAAACAATGCAGAAACTGAAATACTTTGAAATAGGAAGAGAAGTAACTTCAAGAAGGAAAATAAGGTTGCATCGCAAAATTTTAATGGACAATCTACTTTCGTCAGTTATGGGAATAGTTGTTCTCATTATTACGATGGTATCTGCCATTTTGCATTGCAATTTGATGGATAACTACACGAATGTGAAATTATTCTCTCATTTGAGCTGTTGTTGAAGGAACCAGATTTCGATGGGTATGTAAAATAGACAAGAGTTTGACAATAAGTGATTGCAAAAATACTGACTTTTTCTGTTACCAGAAACTCGGTAAAAATTTCAAACAAAACGGAACATGGTTAAAACAATTACAAGGAATTCCGTAAGTCATAAAAATAAAGTAAAAATTTGATAGTTTATTTGAATCTTGTATATTGCGTATGAATTGTGTTCTGAACATAAACAATATAAATAAATAATATTCTAATATATAAAATATATAATACGATAAAATTTTATTAAAAATGGTAATTACATGAATAATTTTTCATAATGAAAACAATTAAGAAAAATAATATTAATTGTTCCATGTAAAGTTTTGCAAAGATCAGATTCATCAACCAAAAGTGCTAACTCTTTTTAATTATTAATAAATTATCCTGTTAAATATTAAAGCTAAAACAAGCGATAATATAACAACGGAAGGAAAATTTTATTTATTTATTCATTCATTCACTCAATCACTTGCTCACACATTCGTTCACCCTCTCACGTATTCATTCCCTCACTTTTTTACACACTCACTTATTCATTGACTCATTCACTCACTTTCTCACTTATTCATTGACTCATTCACTCACCCTCTCACTTATTCTCTCACTCACTAATTCATTCATTAACCCCCTCACTCCCTCATTCACTTACTGATTCATTCATTCATTCGCTCATTCACTCTCTGTTAAACGCACACACTCCTTCACTCTCTCACTTATTCACTGACTTATTTATTCATTCATTCCCTCATTTACCCTATCATTATTCATTTATTTTCCCCGGAAAAAATATTCAGCAAACCCTTTTTTTTTTAATTCTTGAGTAATCGTTTTGTTATTGGCTAGAACAATAGCCCCTTGGGTGATTAAAATGCATAATAAAGTACCTAACCTCTTTGTCAACATGTTTTAAAAAAGTGAGCTGATAACTGATCCTAATTTCTTAAAACTTTGGTCTCCTAACTATGATCTAATTTATATATATTTCTACTAAAATATTACCCAATTTCTACTTTAACGATTTAATTAATATTTTTATATTTTGTGTGTGAGAGAAGTGAATTATTAAGTTGTATTTCTGTTGTTATGTTTTAATTAATAAAAAAAATCAAGTTTCTCTTGCATGGATAACGAACGGAATTGATGTGTGTGATTTCGAAGGAACTGCGCAGGAAGCTTTCGGAACCAGCAAGAGTTATCATTTCTGTTGCTAACTAACTGGCCATAGAATGCGTATCGTTTATGTTGCAGGAAAATTATGCGTCCAATCAATTCCCGATTTTATTCATCCGCGGTAGCCTAGTGGTTAATGTCGCGGACTCGCGCTAGCGTTGTTTCGTCGAATCATGGATTCGAGTTCTGGTGCCAGTAAAAACCTGCCGTGTAGCCCGGCTGATGCAAGTTAAATCTGGTAAGAGTCCCCATTGGCGTGGTATGGAAATTTGGAGAGGTATATGCTAGATCTGGTGTCGTCCTAGTCACGTGACCGAGGTTCAAAATTAAGAGGTCCGTCCCCAGCAATCCTCGTGTTGCTTCTCAGTGCAACATTAATAAACAATCACAATCACTGGCGTACTGGAGCGCTTGGCGAAGCTAAATTCGCCATCAGTGAAGCGTTGAACTAACCAACACAGGTTTACTGGTGTTGCAATCGTTATTGGAAGTGGTATATACGTGACGTGTAACCTCTGTGTAAACGAGTCATATTTTATACACAAATTTGGTTACAAAATCGGAAGCATGTCAAATCTACTTTATAAAGCTAATATAAAATCTACGCTGCAATTGATTACTTAGGTTAACAAATTAATATATACGAAGATTGAGTTTGTATTAAATAAAAATTTTAAATAATAGAAACTAAGTCCTATTTGCGAGAGTAAAACCGAAATAAGCGAAATAAATTGTTAGAATACCTTTTAAGTTCTAATGGGGGGGAGGAATAAATTGTTAGAATACTGCTTAAGTTCTCATGGGTTCTAATAAAAATATGATAAGCCAGACCGTGGCCTTTTCTTGCTCGTATGTTTGATGGATAATCTAGATAATAGATCTTAATTCATCTACACGCGTTTAATGATCTCTTATTAATTTAAAGTTTATATATATATTGTATTTTCTTCTCGCTGGTACAAGGATTGCTGTGTACTGAAATTTTAAACTGAAATTTCTTTTTTTAAAAAAAATTAATACTTAAAATCTCGTACTCCACATAAACATTATTTTCAACTTGAAAAAAAAAATGTAATTTGAAATTAATTATGAGATACGAGTTGAAGTGGGAGAAACTCCTTTATGAAAAATTTCTCGTTACGCCCTGAGTGGGAGAAAAGTGCTTGTAGTGAGTTATAAGTGATCAACTGTTTTCAGATTTATTCGAATCACATGTGTTATAATTCAGTCATAAATGTATCCGAAAGGAAAAAAAAAACAATTCGTAAGAGCCGAAATAAAAGTTTGATCATTTAAATGAATTTTGTTCGCTACGAAATACAGTATACTTTTTGATGATTAATTACGAGCAAATTAATGTTATTTTCAATCATTTGTTCATTATTATTGAATTATGATCATTTTTCCTGACAGTTTTCTATGTTTTTCATACTCTTCAGATGGCCACGGTAGCTTAGTGATCCTGGTCATGAGCTTGCGGCCGGCGTTGTTTCTGTCGAATCGTGAGTTCGAGCCCTGATGCTACTTAAGACCCATCGTGTATAGGGGCTAATTTGCTTTAAATCTGAATGAGATCCTAAGTCCTCCCGTTAACATGTTGTGGAAAATTAGAGATGGCGGTTTCACCTCAGGTGTCGTCCTCGGAACTCGGCCGATGCTCAAAATTACGAGGTCTGTCGCTAACAATCCTCGCGTTGCTCCTTAGTATTTGACTTCAGTAAGCAATCACATTCTTACTCTTAGATAAAATTTTCAGAATAATTATCAAGGATATAAATCGTATTTAGAGCGCTGATTATAATATAATGCATTATTTCTGTGAATAACGTTTCCATCGATTTTTAGCTATTGTTTATAAACTGATTGATGAAATAATAACAGGAAAATGGGCAGAATTATTGGAAAAATAATAAATTACAGCTCCGAACAACCTAAAATATATACGGAGTTATCATACAGTTCCTAACAGTTCAATTAAAAAAAACTTGAAATTTTAAAAAAGAAAATTATGCCAGTGTAAGATTAAAATACGATTTCCTTAAATATCATTATTTAAAAATTTAAGGCTTACTTAAAAAGGCTTAGTTAAAAAATTATGGAGTTGGAGCACCATGCAACATTGCTCATTTTAGCGGCAAATTACACAGTGCACGGATCGAAGAATGAGAAAAAAGTCTTTAATAACGTTTATATATTTTTGTAAAATAAAATCAAAATACGCACACACACACTACTTATCCATATTTTTCAAAAAGGCGGCAATTTATAAAAATATTATCGGTAAATGAAACCAAATAGATGAAAGTTTAAATTTAGAGCAAAAAGGATATAAAAGTTGTTTGCTTGTTGAGAATGTACTGATAGTTGAAAGAAAATAGTTTTGACACTTCCATTAAAATTTAGAAAATATTTTTGTATCACAAGTATATTTTTCTCAATTATAATCTTTATTTATAATTTTAGTATTATTGTTGATCACTTGTATAAAGTTGATTACATAAAATGAGTTCATCTTTCTAGTAAAATTCATTCATAAAATTCCTAATTCAAAAATATTTTTCTCTTCGGTCTTATCTCTCTCACATGAGAGTTTAACTACCATGCATAATATTATAAGCAGAAATGCGTTTATTTTGTTTATTACAATTAAAATTCTCTTAAAAATTTAAAGAACTCTTACAATACAAATAAAAATTATCTGTCTAAATATTGAGTAAAATTTTTAAAAAAGATACGTATAAAATTATTTACATACAATTAAATAGGCAGTACTTAGTGAAAAGTCCTTAGTTGTGGATATTTGCTTCACAAATGCGACACAGAACGTAATCGAAAAAGATAAAATATATTTTAAATGGAGGCAAAAATTTCCATAATTTATGAAGAAATATTTTAGTCAGACTGAGAAATATTATGGAATTCATAAGAAAATACGCTTGCAATTTACAAGTCATTCCAGCTTGCTTTTGAAGTAGAGAAAATAACATTTATCCGATCTGTCGCAAATGGAGACATATTATTTTTTGATCAATTAAACAACTTCTATAACACATACACAATATCAGTAATTTGAAATATTTTAAAATTAACTCTGAAATACTCATTAAGTTTGACTTAAAAGGGACTCATAATATTAAATTTCAAATTATTTCAATTATTACAAATAATCCTATAACACGTAGAAAAAGCCTTTCATAAAAGAGAAATTAGTGATTTGTGAAAGCAAATATAAATTTAATCATAAAATGATTTTGCATATTTTTTGTTCTAATTTAATTAATGTTCATCTATTAAATATGCTTCACAGCGAGGAAGTAAAGAAGAAAAGTATAGACAATTATAGAAATATAAAATTGCATAATTCGCAAAAAATATACGAAAATTATAAAATTTATAACTATTTTCAAGTTGAACTCTATAAAATATTCCTTACAACGGAACTTTACAAAAAAAATATTTTTCTTTATGCAGCTTTTAAAAAAATGATAAATTTCTTTGAATCTATTGTTTATTTAAATTTTCGCTTTCAGTAGCATTTCCCATATGGAAAAAAATTATTTTATGAAGAAAAGTTTTCTTCTTTTAATATCTCATTGCTTAAAAAGATACAGAACCAAGGTTCGAATAAACAGATGACGTCATATTCATGGACTTCTTATGGAAATAGGAAAAACGATCAATGGACAATATTGCAATAAATTATTCTGTTTTCATACCCATTACCAAAACTCCATTTCCCATTCACAATACAGGTATAATATATATAATATAGCATTATAGATTTCAATTGTAAAAACGTATTAAATAAACTAAGATTTATTTAAACAGATTGAAGACATACGAAAATATACGATATAATTAAAAAAAAAACACCTCTTCGATAAAAAGGAAAAACTGAAATGTTCATAGCGAATATTTTTTCAAACCGGGTTTTAAAAACCTTTGATCTTAAAGGCTAAGATGCTGATTTAAGAACACTTCTAGAATTGTGATTGATGTTCCTTAAGTCAAGTTTAAACCAATAAAGGAAGAATTATGAATAAAAAAGTGCTAAATTTAAATCTCTTAAAGTGTTAGAAGGATTGTGCAAAAAACCAAAGACAAGGTATATTTCTATGGAAAAAGGAATTAAATTAATTCAGGTTGTTATTTTCTGGAACTCATCTCAGAGAAAATTTTAAATTATCAACAAACAAAGCTATTTTGATCTATCGTGTTTGAGAGGTTCGTGACTACTTTTTGAATACATCATAAGAGGTTATAGAACTGATATTTTATATAAAAGTTTTGATTTTTTTTTCTGTTGAAAGGAAGCAAAAGTATTACTCCTCCCCTTTACGAAGATAGTTTAATATTAAAGAAAAAAAGTCGAAAATGGAGAAATTATTTTGAATAGAAATATAAGCCACTAATAAAATATTACGAGGCTTGATTGAAAAATAATGCCTCCATAAACATAACTTTTTTAAAAAATTTCTTACTTATTTCTTCAAAGCTTTTGTTTCATCTGAAAGCTATAGGTTTCTACCATCTAATGCATTTATTGTGGCTGCAGTAGAATAGTGGTGACTCACAGCCGGCGCTGTTTTCATCGAGTCGTGGGTTCGAGTCTTGATGCTTCTAAAGACCCCACGTGTAACGGTGCTGATGCAAGTTAAATCTGGTAGAGGTCCCATTGACTTGGTGTGGAAGTTTGGAGAGAAAGGAGCTAAGTCAGGTGCCGTCCTCGTTCCGTGACCAAATTACGAGGTCTCTCGCCTAGTAGCTCACGTGTCGCTTCTCGGTTCGATGTTAACAAACAATCATAATCACATTAATGCATTTATTTCTTATGTCTCTATTTGCTTACGATATGCCAAGAACTGCAGATAATGGATACATTCGCTGCTTCAAACTCATCCCTACATGGGGATGAGGTCGAAGCAGCGAAGCATAATTGCACCCGACTTTGAGACTTTCACTTCTTTTCAAAGAGAAAAGTGCACTTAAAATGATAAATCTTTTTCTCCCTAACTACGAGGGGGGGATCTGCCATTAAAGCCTGGTGTCGACTACCACAACCGGAATTTTTTTTCTGGCAGGTTTGCTCGAAAAGCTAAGCATTGGCTGAATTGCGCAGAAAGAGATGGGAACAACGTCGATAAGTGAATAGCCCATTACGTAGTAGATGTACGCGCCTTTCCGGTGTTACAAGGACTGTGAAATTTGGATGAGAAAAAAAAACAATCATTTACATGGAGGTATTAATAATGTTGAGGTAGTATTTTGACTTTTGAATTTAAAAAATGCCTTTCGAGTTTTTGACGTCTACCCTTCATTATTTAATTCAACAGTCTTTATTCTTTTCAATTAAATAGTTAATACCCACTGATCTCCAAATAAAGATAGGCAACAGCAAGGGGAAAAAATTTTATTTCTCAATGAAGTATAGATACAGTCTCTCTCTCTCGAATCCCAATAAACTCAACAATCTCAGATTAAGATTGAAATATAAAATCTTAGTTAACCAAATCACTCTTTCTGATTCAATCATTTCACAAAAACAGCCGTTTCTTATTTTAATACTTTAACTAGTACTCTTTTCACTTCAAAAAACTAATTAAGATGCTTCAATCTCAATTATAAATCGCTATTGACAGGTCGGTAGCCTCTATCTCACGAATAGTCCAATGTCATAAATTTAAGCACTGTTCTTTGACATTTCGCTAAGATAATCTTTAAGCTAAGTATGCATAAAATATATATAATGAATAACCAATCTTATCACACAATGACATTTAAATTACAAAATTAAATATTGATCAAAAATTTCATCCCACACAAATTGCTATAGAATATCCGTTATAACTGACAGATTAGAACTTTCTTAAGAACTCCAATTATATTCCAACCCCTCAGTTATACAAGCTTGGAAAGGATCTATTATCTTTAATCTAAGTATAATATGTTCGTTTTAGAATGTAGACGAAATTCTTCCTCGAATTTGAGTTTTGCAATATGTATTTGAATCGAACTTGCGAAAATTCTCTGACTTTTTGGTGTAATTATTTTACATGTAGGTCGCCATTTGCCTTCTGCACACGAATCGGCATTTTCTCAAATCGCAACCCATGCCTTCTTAAAAAGATCACAGGAGGAAACATTTCGAATTGGTAGGGAATAAGCCGATTTCAACAGAATCCATTGACAAATTAATGAGCGCCAAGAAGATCCATAAAAACCTCTTTTGTATATCCAAATTGGCGGGAATTAATGAAATCGGCGTGCATGACCTGTTTTGGGTAAAAAAAAGTTCATTGCTCACAAAACTCTCTGAAGAGAGAAAGTAAGTTACTGGCGAAATGACCAGATCAGGTATTACTTCACGAAGTCGCTATAAATTTCGTGCTGTGAGAGAACCATTAACACATTTACTGAACTCTCAAGAAACAGAACACGAGAATTTTCTAGGGATGATAGAAGTACTACTTTGAGATACTCATTTTCGGTTTTCGATCAATAATTTATTTATTCTAGTTGTTTTTTAATCAATTTTGGAGCGCAACTAGATGCAAAGAAGTTCTACATCTAGAAATCCATTAGAAATAATTTATTTCTTAAGATAAACGAAAGTCTTAAAATGACGTAGGATTAACAGGTTTGAATCTTAAAAAACTTGCAATCGATTATCAATTTAGAGATAACGCGCAAATTTACTTCTCTTCAACAGCTCATAAATTTATTCAAGCTAATCGTTTGCAGATTATATAATGTAAAAAAGTTAATCCATTACAAGAATTAACTTTTTGCATTTTACGATGAAGTTAATATAGGAATAGTTACAATATATGACGAATAGCTGTATGATACGATACGAATAGCTGTATGATACACGAAACATATGCGATGTATATAATCAAAGACCTTCTGGCGTCTGCCTTTTATTATTAATCTCCACAGGTATCATAAAGTCTAATTAATTGGTCAATAAGTTCGAAAATGTAATTGAATAGACTTCAGAAGAAAGACAACACAGTTTGTTACCTATGCAAGAAAATGCAAGACCACAGAAAATGCAAGACCGCTCTCTCTTAAATCCCACTTAACATTGTCAATTCTAGTTTATATCTAAACAATAAAGTCTTAGTTTACCAACTCACTCCGATTCAAATTTCTTGCTTATAACAATATGAACTACTAATACTCCAACCAGGAGTCGCTTCTAACCACTTTCAACAGAATCGATTAAATAAAATGATTCACTCCAATTTATAAATATCTATCAGCTTGCCTTCCAATTAAAAATAGTTAAGAATTTTCGAATTATTGTATAAAAATTTTAGTAGCTAAGATTCATAATAACTAAATCATAACACCTCTGAATTTTTTTAATTACTGTAAGAAAATAACTTCAAGTATCCTTTAGAGGACATAATTAGTCCAATTAACATATATCAAATGTATTAACAAACTTTTCTTAAGTTATAGGATAGTGGTATTCTCTACAAATTATCATTAAATTTTAATTTTTAATTTTCTGTAAAATATCATTTCAATAAAAAATAAAATTCTTAATTTCTTAATAAATATTTATTTTCCATGAAACATTTATTTAGTAATGATTAATTATAGAAATATTCTGTGCAAGATTATTATTTTCGTATTTATTGAGAGCCACATACTTCTTTTTTTTTTTAAATGACGTTTCAAATTTCAATACATTTAATCAAATCATTAAAAGACATAGCGAACTTCTGGAAACACTTTTAATTTTCCTCAATGTATTTGTACAGTTTATTAAGTTTTGTTTAAATATTCTTCGTGATAAGTTTACTTATTCTTTCGATTTTTCCCTTTTCTTTCCACCTAGAAAAGTTCAAGAAACCACTTGGATCGGTCAATTATAAGAAAGACTCGAATTTAGGACAAACTGGAACGACTAGTTATAAAGATAATGGTTTATCAAACTTCAGCCACATTACTAAAGAATAATATTAAACCTATCGAGGCATTCGAGATGTTTACAAGAATTTAAATGACATATTTTAGTTGCACTACATCTTGCAACCCTTTCTGAATTTATGTTAGGGACACAAGGTTTAAAGTATGCGTTTATGTGGCCTTCCTTTGTCAAAAGGAATGGAAATAGGAGGTCGTTTTTACTGGAAGAGAAAAGAGAACATTACTTCCTCTATTTTTATTGTCTTCTTTTTGTCCATTTTTATTGTTATCTGAAACATATCGAATTTTCGTCAAGTGCTTCCCTTGTCTAAACATTTCCTGTGACAGAACATGGACACTGACCTCTTGAGCTAATGCATATTTTGGCGGTCATTTGAGAACAAACATCAAAAGAAGACGTTTCTCCGTGAGAAAGGACGAAAAAATATTTTAAAGAATGTTTTTTTCTATCATATTAATTCTCAATCCGCCATTAATATTTTTAGTCACGCGTAAACTTGAAAAGAAGATAGATTAAATATAAACTAGACTTTTCTTAATAGCGACAGACAATTTTTATGTTTTGCCATAACAACCATAATAAGGTATTTAAAATTTAAAAAATCGTTTGGCATTATTTTATTCTTCATGTGTTCATTTACGCAGTCGCTAACCCACTAAAACAAAGCAGTCTAGTATGGAATGGCGCACAAAAAGGGAAACTGCTCTACTGAAAGCAAAACTCGGTTTACTGCTGGAAAAGTTCTCCATTATTTTTTAGGTTCTCTGGGTATTGCGCCCGTCGATTTTTTTCATGGCTGACGTATAGTTATTGTGGAATACTGGGATATTTTGGAGAACGTTGTGACATATTTCTCCATTATTAACTCTACACCCATTTACTTAACTCTACAGCCATCTTAAAGTTTTAATTAAATAGTCAATAAGTTCAAAACTCCAACTGAAGATATTTAAGAACCGGACAACGCACTTTAACTTTTTATTATTATCGTTCAAAGAATATGCAGGATCATCCTCTCTTCAAATCCCTCTTATCTCAGTTAAGCTTAGTTTATGTTCAAATAAAAGAAGTTTTAGCTTACCAATTACTCGTTTCGATCCAAACACTTCTTGCTTATAGCAGGTGCAACTCCTACTCCTCTAATTAAAAGTCGCTTCTATAACTAATTTCAGTGCAGTTGATTAATTACCTTGACTTAATCTAATTCAGAAATATCTATCTGCTTGTCGTTGTCCTTTATCTCCCTTCTTTTCCTTTCAATTCTATTTCGCTTATATATCATTATCTCTAATTCAATTCATTACACCTCCTATGGAGGTCATTCAATGAATCCTTAGAAAAAGATTGAAAAACAGAGATTGGTGGATTAATTGGATTTCCCCCCCCCCCCCTTCTTTTAGCTTTATAGACTTTTCCAGGCATTTCTCCAGCCATTAAAGATGTAAAATTTTCAAAGGTCCTCAAAATAGACATCTGTTTGGATGACGACCTCTTCGTTCGACATGAACTTTTGTCCACAGAGATATATTTTTTGGTTAAAAATCGACCAAGCGATTGCGTTTATTTTCCACCGAGAGCAAATACGACACCCATCTTGCCGATATTTTTTCACATTCAATCTTTCGTGAAAAATTAAAAACACTGTACCTTGCGATATTACAGTAGCCTCAACTATTTCACGCACTTGGATTCGTCGATTACTCAAAACCTTATCGCGGATTTTGTCAATCATTTGGGGATTAGTCACTTTTTCTGGACGTCCCGAACAACGCTCATTTTTTGTGCATAGCCACGTTTGAACTCATTACCCAATTGTAAACAGTTGCAAACATAGGAGCAGATGTGCCGTCCAACTCGAATTTGATCTCTTTTGGTGTTTTTTAAGCCTTTTAAATTCAAGTGTTTAATCACAGCTCGAAACTAATTTGTTTTCATTTTTCTAAATAAACCCAAGTTTCTTGCTTCATTCGACAATAAAAATAAAACCATGTGACAGAAATAACTGAGACTTAGATAGCTGTCTAGTGAGTCACGAGGCTTACAAAAAAAAACAATTTTCGATGCTACGAGGGCCATCTCTTAGAATTTCGAATGACTTATTGAATGGTCCTCGTATCTTCATCTAATTTTCTTAATCACGTTTCATTTCAGTTAGCAAGGAGTTAGGCAATTCAAATTACCAAGGAGTCTTCTAGGAGAGTGAAGAGAAATTCGCAAACAGTCCAACATAACAAGGTTAAACCAATATACTGGTCCAAAAGACGTTCCTTTGCGATCAGAAATGTTTCCTTTTCCAGGACAATGCAAGATTCCACATAGCTGGTGTTGCACAAGAAAAAAAAATTTAAGCCTTTTCCTGGACAATACTCGAATATCCTGTCTATAATCCGTTTCAAGCACCTACGGACTGCTATTTGTATGGACCTTTGCAAAAAGAATTAGAAGATTCTCATGGAATGAAGCAGTATTTGTGTGCTAATGGTTTCCGAATTATTTTTATCATGCAGGAATTTAAAAAATTCCCGACTAGCCTGAAAAAATGTGCATATCTTAAAGGAGGAGGTACACAAAAATACATCAAAGTAATTTTAGAAAGTAGTATTGAGAATTTGGGCTATTTCTTATTTTCTCCCGCCAACCAAGGGGACTAGTTGGTAACTTGAATTACATACAATTACATTTCCTTGTTGATCAAGTGAAACGTGATTAGGTAGATTAGATGAACGTGAGAAGTGTAGTGAGTTGAATTTGAGCCAGTGGTATATAAGCGAAATAGAACTGAAAGAAAAGAGAAAGGATATAGATGATAACGACAAGCTAATAGATATTATAGATGAGAGTGAATCGTTTATATTGAAAGTAGATGGAAGTGACTCCTTATCAAAATAGTAAAAATCGAATCTTCTGATATCGAGAAGTACTTGGATTTCAATTAATAATTTGGTAAGGTAAGACTTTTTTTTTTATTTGAACGTAAACTAGAATTGAATGAGTTAGTGTTTTCCAGAGAGAGCGATCTGCATATTCTTTGATAGATAATAATGTGTGTTGCCCCTCTCTTCCGTATCTTCAATTGGTGATTGTTTATCAAAGTCGCACTGAGAAGCAACATAAAGACTGTTGGTGACAGATTTCGCAATTTTGAATCTCGGTCAAGTAACGAGGACAACACCTGAGCAGGCACTTCCCCTCTCCAAACTTACACATTGCGCCTTCGGGAGAACTTAAGACCTCATCCAGATTTGACGTCCATCAGCCTCGCTACACGGCGGGTCTTTAGTGGCATCAGAATTCCAGCCAATGATTCGACGAAAACAATGCCGGTCGCGAGTCCGCGACATGACCATTAGGCTGCCATTTTCAATTGGAGTTTTGAGCTTATTGACTACTTAATTAGGCTTATATAGATGATTGTACAGTAAAATAATTAAGACAGACCGTCTCAGTATTTTCGAAACGAGATTTATAAAAAGTTTCGTTTATATTTATCCGCCATCGTATCTTTGGTCACGTTTATCAAGTTGAAGTTGCATATCATTAAGGCAGTTAACAATCATTAATTTTTTTCAATAATGGACTCATGAATTCTGAGGGGAAAAAATCAATTGGAAAAAAATTTAGAATCAATATAAAGCTTTGAACTGAAAAAAAAATGCATTTGTCGATGAAGAACAACAGGTAGAAATGAGGTCGCATAACATTAGTTGATCGGAGTTTTAAATTTCGATATCTTCTCAGGTATTCTTTTAATGAAGTTTTCTTTTCTTTTGTTTTCTAGAAATTAAAACCTGTTTTTACATTGTATGCATTCAAAAAACTTTTTCTCAATAATTAAGTTTAATGAGAGCAAAGAAGAAACTGTGACTTTAAATTGCAATGTAAATGGGGCTATTTCAAAGTAAATGCATTATTATTATTGACATGTCTGTACTTCGTTTTTCGAGATAGTTTAATGTCTTAAAGTATTTAACGTCAGAATTTTGTTTCCTTTCTCAAAAAATTAATTTCAAATTGAGTTAATTATATTCATTTTCAAAACGTGTGTTAATTTATCATCGAAAGTTATTAATTAAATGATTTCTTAAGAACTCATTAATAAGTTCTTCAAAAAGAATATTTAATCATAAAATGGCCGTTCATTACTGAAAAAATGTATCTTGATAATACGAAAACGCTTAAGGTATTGTAAAACAATTAGATTTTACAAATACTAAAAACAGTTAATATGTGATAAGTATTAGTATTAAGGTATAATGCACTGACGATGTGTATAAGAAATGTTCAATATAAAGCTAGTTTAGTTTACTTTAGTTTTATTAATGTCGCACTAGAAGCAACATGAAGGCTATTGGCGAAGGATTCAATATAAAGCAATTGAGTCCAATACGGGCTTTATTCAAAGTGAAAATGATATTTTTAACATAAGTTTTAAAAGAAATGTGTTCATTAAACAGTAAATTAGACACATTTAATGCTGAAAAATAAATTTTATATCGTTTAAAGAGAAATTAGTCTCCCCAAGTTCTGATTGAAGAAAGAAACATCTTCTACAACTTGACGTTATGTTACCCTAATTTTTTTCAAGTTAAAATTACTTCTTTAAAATAATTTCTTATAATCTTTCCTCTCAGTAAGGAAATTGATTCGTATGAATTTGTGTTATTTATTCCATTTAGACTAAACGTAATTTACACTATATTTAAATTTTGAAATATGCTAGAATATTCACAAAATATTTGAAAATTGAGTTTATATAAAAAGGCATTCCTCTAATAGCACGGTTAATTGGTTCAGTTATTCGAGGGAAACCTAAAATAGGAGAAATAACTAGTATTGCTTTGTTAATACATACTATTGATAGTTATTTTTCCTTATAAACTATGATATGTATATATGTACTATGTGATCGTATTAATTTTTAATAGTAATATTTGTGTAATTCGAATTCTGTGTTATTCGCAATTTTGAACCGAGCTGTTTGCAACTCAGTGCAATTCAAGCGCCGTGCTGTTCGAGAGATGCCTGCATTTTGTTTTTCTTTATTTTCACAGGTAGTTAGAAATATAACTAGTAAGATTACAGTAATTTCTAAAGAATTTATGTGTAATAAACTTGTGAGAGAATCTTATCAAAGCTTAATAAAAGAAACAATTTGTACTAATAACAGAGGATTCAAAAATAAGTGTATGGGATTTTTTAAGTCTCATTTTTAATTTTAACGGAAATATGATCCAAATAATTGTGATTAGGATGGAAATTTTTTATTAAATCTTGAAATATTTACTAAATAAATTTTTTATTTACTTGAAACATTTTATTCTTTTTTTAAAATAAAACATAAATCAACTACGTATATACAACAAAAAATTATTTAAAAAAAAGTCTTAAGTATGTTCGATTAAAAAACGTGATTTTTATTTTCATTGAAATACTTTTTTTAGAAATATGTCGAATATTTGTAAAAAAATTTCTCAAAGAAACATTTTATTCATTATAAGTTTTGAAGCAGAATAGTTGAAACTTGCAGTTTTAGTTTTTTTCTTATAAATGTTTAGAATTTTCCTTAACTTTCACAAGTCACACGAATTTTTTTAATGCCATAATTTTTTAAATAAATTCAGTAAACGCTTAGATAAGTAACAGTAATTTCTAATTTGTATTTTTTTGTCATTTTGGATACTGCTAATAAATTGATTTTCATTTATTAGTTGAATAAATTTAGTTTGTTGTTATCCCATTCTATTTTTATTTAACTTTTCGTATCAGAAGTTTATTTGGTATTCTCCTCATCTTTCAATTTAAATTGAATTCTTGTACGTGACCAAGGGTTATTTGCCCTTATTGACTTCCCAATCCTCTAATGGTTAATTTCACATCCATCAGAGGAGAATATTTTTAAAATTTACCATCACCTAAATCTCTCCATTTTTACGACTTTACTTCAGGATACCGGAAAACTCTAATGCAAACGATAATGTATTATAAACTATTATTTACTGTTTTCTTAAAAAAAAACTCGTTTTAGAATTCCGAAGCCAAACATTCCGAAATGTAAGATCATAAATATATCAGTTGAATCAAACCGGGTGAGAATAATGATAAGAAATCCCAAGAGGAAAGTGAATCTTCCAAATCTAAATCGGGAATTCACGCTGGATTTTCATTTTTTATTTGCATAGGGGGAAAAAAAGAACATTAATTTTTCTTTCCGTTGCCCTGAGCCCCTCATGTCAGACATGGGAACCCCGTAGGGCGCCAAGTCGAGTTCGGTCGTTTACATCGTGATTTGCTTATCATGCATGATCGCACTCAATATCAAATAATGGTAGAGATCATGAACGATTAGATATATCATCCTCGTAATTTCTACCGGTCTAATTTAAGAGAAAAATGGCTTTCACGTACAGCAAAGAACAGGAAAGTGTTGAACGTGTTGCACCAAGAGGTTAAGCCCGTTCTTTTTGTTTTGCTGGAAATAAATTAGCATGCAAGGAAACTTTAAACTTCCATTTAGGAACCAATTTTTCATTTTCTATGATTAGAAATAGAAGTTTAATGAAAGGTGAATCCAGGTACAAAAGGTGGAAATTGTTTACATGTTTAAATGACTTTTAAACTCTGTGTTTTTTATATAATTTTGCTTTTAAGTTTTAAATCGTATTGAATAACTATTTATAGAGTCCATATATCTGTTTTACTGATTTGCGTCTTCATATTAATAACTTTTTCCAAAATTATGCATATATTTTTAACAGAAGACGGATGATGCGTCGAAAAAATTTATCATAATTTTGTAAATATTATGTCAAGCCTATTTTGTATTGTGCTTATGCATTGAAATGGATTTCTAAACTAAAAATCAATTAGCTAAAAAAATTTGTCATTTCACATAAAGCAAGTCAAACGAAAGAAGCAAAATCACATTTAATATCCAGGAAGTAAAATTGGTTTCCCATTTTAATGGAAAATTGTGACTTTTTCAATTTTAATTAATTTCGTTGTGCATCTTTCTTCACATCAGAAGGATCTTTGTTCTACTTTCCTTTTCCATCTTCGGAACTTTGATGATTTACATACGCATTGTAAGAATGCGGATGAGGAAGAATTTTATGAATATTCCTTGTTTCTAATTGTAATGAATAATCTATTTTTAACTTCTCTCTGAATGCATTTGAATATAATTTCGGTTCTCTTATTGGAGTAACAATTTTCCTTATTTATTAATGAGTATTTCCTAATTTCTCTTGCAAACTTTGGGTATTTAGAGGTTATACTATCTGGATTAAAAATTTTAACATACTTAAATTATTGATTCTTATAATTTATTCATAATTATATTGTTGTGCTTAAAACGCGGGCACCTAACGCCTTTCTCCCTGTAACTAACACTTCAGAAAATTTCATGTCATGTTTGAAGTTAAAGCCCTCCAACTGGAGGAAACTGACTTATGTTGATTAGATTAAAATTAGTGTAGTGTAGTGAATAAGATTGAGAAATTTTGTTTTATAGGCAGTGGAGAATTTAATACAAAGTTAGTTAGTAGAAGGAAATGTAAAAAAACCTAGGAACACGAATTGTATTGACAAGTGTAAGGAGTGATAGATCACTAAAAAGGACGTGATTTTTTATTAACGTCACATTGAGAAGCTATACACGAGGGCTATTGGTAAAGGAACTCGTAATTTTGAATCTCGATCAAGTGACGAGAACGACATCTGAGCTGAAACCCTCTCTCCTAACTCCACACCCTCAGGGCTCAAACTCATTGATGAAACGCCAGCAGGAAGTCTGTTACTTTACCATTAAGATACCGCGGCACTCCACTGAACAGGAAAGAATAATTTAAAGTCAGTGAATCGGACCCTCATCTATGAATTTTCTTGGGACTCGAGCCCGATTGGTCCGGTAAGATACTCAGTTACATTGGATTCTGACGAACAAAGGCCACATTCGCAATTATAGTTTGGAGGAGATTGAATTTTGATGATTCATAGATCTGAATGAAATAACTTAGTTGTCACTATGCTTGAATTTCTATTCTTTTGATTCGTGAGTATTTTAATTCTGAATTGTAATTTCGTAGAATTATAAGTTTAGTAAATACTTATCAATACACGAAATTATAAATATGTTTCCTCAAATTCTACACTCTGAAAAATCATACGGAATATTTGAGTAAGTTCAATCCCTATTTTCTATCAATAATATATTTTTAATGAATTAACTTTTTTACCTTTGTTTTGATAAAATTATCAGTTATCATAGCTTGCGACAAAGATTCAAATGTTTAAAATAATTAAAGAAGTTAAGTGATTTTAATATTTGTGATCAATTTTCGAATTAAAAATATATTACATTAACAACAATAAAATCGTTCTGAGAAAAGACTGTGATATCTGAATATTAAAATTCACATATAAGAAATTGAATTTTTTACAGTCAAGCATTTAAATACTCAAAAAACTAAAAATATAATGAAATTCATTATCTTTAAGGAATTAAATTTATGATAATTTTTATATTGAAAACACCAGCAAATTTATGATAATTTAATAACCGTTCAGAAATTTTGATTGTAATATTAGAATATTTAAGTTCAAGTAAAGCAAAATGAATTGTTATACGTATAGTCATCAAATATTTCAGCATTATACAACTTAGTAACTTTAAATCAATAATAATAAAATCATTCAAACTGAGGTATTTAAATATAAAAAAAAGATATTTAAATATAAAAAAAAGATATTTAAATATAAAAATTCAAGTATAATAATTCTGAACTATCAAGTATGTCAGTATATATACTATAATAGTAATATGTAATCCTAGAATATAACTGTAACATTTTATAGCTAGATCTTTTAATTAGATGTGTTAGAAAGATCAGCCTATGGTATCAATTAAACTAAAAATATTAAAAGGTTTGAAGTATGAAAAAAATTGAGAAAGAAAAAAAAACTGTATGAGATTAAATGAACAGATAAATAATGTTACTAGATCTAAAATATACTTTACGAGTAAACAATGTAAAACAGATAAATGTAAAATATAATCAATCAAAAACTTGAAAACCATTTTAGAATTTCTCAAAAATAAATGCATAATCAAATATGTCCCTTCAATCAACCTCTTGGGGCTTTCCTATGACGTTATTTGATTTGAGAACCTCTTCTTGAGAAAGAACTGTGACTTATGCATATTATAATAGATATAGTAAAATATAATGAATAAAAGCGATTAAATAGCTTTACGAAAAGTAAATGGAGGAGAGAGAAAGAGAGATCTAAAGGTTTGAACGAGATTAGTATTGTGCGTACGCTGAGATTGATGTTGGATTGACTTCGGATTCAGACCCGTCTTTAAAACGAGTTAGATAAGTATTCATCATCATATTAAACTCAACTGTCCAGGGCGGGTCAAGGTCCTCTTGTAAGATTCCTCCAAGATAACTTGCCTTTTTCCTTGTAGAGAGAGGGAATCTGCCAGTTCTTTTTCCTAATTATCTTAAAATCCGATTCAACAAAATCAAGACACCTCTTTTTGAGATCAACAGAATCAAGCTACCTCATTTTTAGCGAGAGTTTTCGCGTCTTCCTCTTTTCCGACTAATAAAAGGCTTTGCAATAAAAAAAAATCTTATTTACTGGAATTTTTATCCCTGTTTATTCGCTTCATTTTAATACATTCAATGACACCAAGGTTATTAAAAATTCTGTAAATTTCTTGATTAAAACATCTTCACCAAAGGCCATTTTCTTTAACTCCACCAAGAAAACTTTCGAGAACCTTTCTCTCAAAAACCGCAATTTTGTACTCTCCATTTTTAGTTAGAAACTAAGTTTCCGAGCCATACATCAGGACCGGCCCAATGAGAATTTTATAAATAAGAAGCTGTGTCCTTCTGGAGAGAAAATGGAATCTCATTAATGACTGGAGTCAAAGAGCGTTTTGTGGGCCAGTGAAATACGATTTTGGATCTCAGAGATGAGATAACTATTAATATCTGATTATCTTTTGTAGTGTATGCTAAGGGTTTTGTTCCAATGACGTATGCATCTCGATTTCTGATTATTCTTAAAGGTGGAATAAAAATTAGTTTCATCTGCAATTCTAACTCTTGCCTTAATGAACTCTATTAAATTGCAATGGAACAAATAATTGACAGAAGCCAGGACGTCGCGAATCTAACCAGTTCAAATTTAATTATTAAAGTCTACAGATATGTTCATGTTTTTTTTATTACTTTGTACATGAAATAGAAAGAATGTCCAGTTAAATCTTAACTAAATCTTATCTCTTATTATGTTTTATCGAAGTTTAAAATTACTAAATTCATGTCCAATAACGTGATTTCATAGAGGATTGAAATTATAAAAACTGAGCCATATCGCCAAAATAGCTGATCTTGCTTACGATAAGCGCACGAAACTTAGAGCCAGCTTTCCGTGGAGAAAAATGTTACAGCTCAATTCCAATTTCGAAATTGTATTAAAGAATTGAAAAGGATTCTATATACGATATAATAAATTATTCTCGAAAGGTGAATGAATACGAATGGGGGATAAGATCCATTTACTGTAAATGATTTTCCCTTGAATGCATTCATAACAATACCGAAGTGTGAACTAATTTCATATAAATCACTGCTAAAAATAAATTATTGATTTCCCTTAGAAATCTCGTCTTCTAATGCATTAAAGAATAATTTTCTAAGAAAACGATTCCTCAATTTCAAATGAAGCGTCTATTTATAGGAGAATTATTCGTGATTTTATGATACCTGACATTTTATTTTCATCATCGGGCGAATGGCAACATTATCTATTGTGTGAAAAAGAAACGAATGAATAAGTAGGGCGTTTTCGAAGTGAAATGAAGCGAGAATGAAAAGAACGGAGTGTCACGATTTTTTTTTTTTTTTTAATCATTTGGAAGCAATTTACATCGGAGCAGTTGAATACGTTGTCCGAAAATTTTTCACTGCATTCGATTCCGTTTTGTACTGGGTGTAATTGAATTTCCGCCATTTTTTGAAGAAAGATCACGACAGTGTACTTGACATGGTTGTAAGGATAAATAAAGTTGGACATTTTTAGAATGCGGTAGATAAAGAAAGTATTCAAAAGAAATATTTGTATAGATTTTCTTAAAATTCTTTTATCGTTTTGAGGAACTTTGCGTGAAAACTTGCTTTAAAAATTGAGAATGGTTGTCTTTCGTATAAAGCTAACGCATTCTTCAGCAATCTGTTTTTATTCCATCTCTTTATCAAAATAAATGACCATTATAATTACTTAAGACATTTCTAAATTATATTTTGGTATTCATTACAATGTTATATAAAACTACTTTAAGATAGTTCTTTCTATAATGTTTCAAAATAGTTATACGATTTAAAGAACTCCAAAAGCAATTTTCATTTATAATACTTAGCTGAAACAATATTATTTCAATTTTATTTATTATACATATAGGTATAATCAAACATTCGTATTTCATTACGTATAATTTATTTAATTTTAACTTAATGTTTATGTTTCAATTATTTGTTCTTTAATTAAAAACTAATTAAATACGAATGAAATTTCCGATGTCTTATAAATTCAATAATTATCAGTGGATAATCTGAAAAAAGAGGTTTTTTTTTAACGCAAATGAGAAGGAAAAAAAAGTTTGACCTATCTATCATTTTTTAAAGTCTATGAAAACCTAAACACGCTTTTAAAAAATTATTATTTTTTGATCACAAGAAATATAATCGATTTACAACTAAGCGATTTCTTAAAGAGATTGCTCAGTTCTGAATTAAATATTCCCAAAAATAGATTATGATTAATAATAAAATATCTGTATAATTACATGAGGTTTATTGGTCATTAGTAATATGGTAACATTTTAGGTATAAATATTTATAGCTTACTATTGTTCATTTTCAGATTTTTTTTTCTTTATTTTGCAATTAACATACAGGGTTATCCAAAATGATTTCGAAATTCCTTATTTTCTAAAATAAACGACACAGAATGATAAATAACGCACGAATACAAAGAAAAACTGTGGAAATCTTATATCGTGAAATATAGATGGCTCTTGTGTGTTCTTCGTGTAGAAAGTGTATGCGTCTCCAATACCCACAAATTTATTTGAACTTAAGTAACAAATTTCTCCTGAATAAAAATAAATTACCACTGATACTTTACAATGTGTTTGTCAGGTGATCTTTTATGATTAATTATTCTCTTGTTGGTTTATACAAATTTGTCTCACTTTATGTCTGCTTCTTGATTTTTTTCCCCGTACATAAGTGGATGGGGGGATAAAACATTTATTCTATCCAATCCGCATCAAAGTTTAATATGCCTTGGGACTGAATAATCGGCTAGTACATGTTAAATACAATAAAAACGTGTCCACAGGAAAGAAGACGGCGCTAACAAAACAGATTCAAAATGTCCATCGGTGGTCATAAGATCCGAATGAAGAAACTGAAAATTATTACCGATGGATAAATGGAGCGCATATGTTGAGGGGAAAAAACGAGATATTTGATTTTGATTGCTTATGAGTGTCACTCTGAGAAACAATGTGAGGGCTATTGATGATAAATAATTTTAAACCTCGGTCAAGTGATGAGGACGACTCTTGAGCTGGAATATCTCTTTCCAAATTTCCACTCCATACTATTGAAAGGAATTTGGGAGCTCAACCAGATTCAACTGCTTACATCAGCCCCGCAAAACAGTGGGTTTTTAGTGATATCAAGACTCGAACCTGCGACTCTACGAAAACAACGCCAGCTACGAGCCTGCGATCATCATCACTAGACTATCGTCGCCACCAATCAAGCGAGGTATAATTGTTAAGTTAATGAGTTTCTATATACAGTATGCCATTGTCAACGTGGTAAATAGTTTTTAAATATAATTAATTTAATCGAGATCCGATATTTTTCAAATCCAAAAAAAGTAAGCAATGATTTTATAAGTTACCTTCGCTTGTTTATGTCAGTAACTTGTATATGAATGATAAATGATATTTTGTTGCAACAATTTATTAATCCATTTAAAAAAAACAAAGTTTTAGATTAAAATTATCAATATTAATTTCTATAGGTAATTGACTGGAGAGCTTCTACCAAAAAAAATCAATAACATTCGAATGATGATGTCATTCCTTTTCTCAATCACAAACGTTATCTTAAAGAAGTAATTAATATTAGGACATTCAACTCTTTTTAAAGTTTTGCAATAATCCTTCGGAATTGTTTTTATTTTCTCTGTTGTAATTTCAGAAAAGTGTGCAATTTCAAGGAACAAAAATACGTAAACACAAGTTTTTCTTTTCCGTCAATGATGTAAAAATGACCTACGCCCTAATGGCTAAATCTACGTCAATCAAAGTCAAGTGATAGAATTCCACTCAACTCAACCGGCACGTTTCCTAGCTTTGTTCACCTTGAATTTAACAAAAAGAATTGATAAAGTAACACTCAAGCATTAAGTCCATGATAAATTCTTGAAATTTTTTTGTTCCTCTTTTTGCTGATAGATTTTTCTGTTGAAACACTCTAGACGTTTTAATGAGATCTCGAGTGTCGTAGTAGATGAGATATTGTCCGAGATTTTACTCACTGATATCTTTAAATCAACATAATCTTAAATGGTTCTAGACGTGGGTTTTTCCTTGCATTATGTCGACAAATTCTGTCGATTTATGTTTGCTATCTATTTTTAGATAAGAATAGAGCTCATTTAATTATTCCACTCTAAGCTTCTTCGAGACCATTTCTAATGAACCAAGACATTTTGTTTCATTGTCAAGGGCAGTAAAGGATTCAGAAAAACCGACAAAACGAAGGGGGTTATAAAGTCAAATTTTTTTGAACAACATACGCTGATGTCATCGCTTCGTTGATTATCAAATTACCTTAAAAACGTAGATTTTGATATCCTATTCCTAAATAATAGTAGTTTTTGACATCGCAACAAATATTAACATAAAAATTATACTAAGCAGATATATCATTTCTATACTACCGATTTGGCCTGGATTTCTGTTCAGATATGTTATTTTGTTTGTGTGAGTGAAATTATGATTGGGAGGAGCACGTGCCTCCGTGCCTACCTCTTAGATCAGCCACCAGTTAAGGGACTGAAAGAAATTAGTAAATTACACCTACAAAATAGGTTCCCACACTAAACATTTAAGACTCAGTTAAAAAGGCCGTGACAGCCGAGTGGTTCTGGTCAAATTAAAAATTTTGATCAGCTCATGAAACGACTTTAATAAAATTATAGGAAAGACAATATTCTACGAAAATAATTCAAGAATAACAAAACTCGGACTTAGAAAATATCATGGAGTCCATCATGGGCATAATTTCTAGGTTTTGGGGCGGGCGCAATAGCCGTGTGGTCATTGCCGCGAGCTCATGATTGGCGTTGTTTCTGTCAAGACTTATGTTCCAGTCCTGATGCCAATTAAGACCCACCGTGTGGCGGGACTGATGCAAGTTAAATCTGTTGAAATTCCATGTCCTCCCTTAGATGTAATGTGAAAATTTGGAGAGGGATTGCAGGTCATTTGTCATTCTCGTCATTTGACCGAGGCTCAAAATTACTTGGTCGGTCGCCAGTAGTCCCCGTGTTGCTTTTAACTATATAAGTGCCACATTAGTATGCAATAAATCAAATTAAAAGTAAAAAAAAATATATTTTGGTAACATGTACAAACATGAACCCGTGAACTATAAATGTGTCAAAACTCTAAAATAACCGGAAAAATATATTCCTAGATAAAGGTCAATTCAATTCAATTCTGTATATAGATCCATAAAAAGAAATAATGAAAATATTTTTATGAACTGACGCAGATCAATGAATTCATACAAATAGATAACTGTTATTGCTCCCTTTACGATTTAAAAAATTGTAATGTTTATTTTTTTTTCAAACACTCTTGAGCGAGTGTTTCACATAAGACAGAGATCATTTTTCATTGAATTAAATTGGCACTAGGATTGCACGGTATACTGTCAATGTCGATCCTGTGTAATCATGAGTCTTTTGAATGATTATTTATTAACATCGCACTCAGATGCAAAACGAGAGCTATTGAAGGAGGACTTCGTCAGTTTGAGTGACTGAGCGAGTGGAAGATTTAGGGTTTTAATGGCGCAAGATTAATGACTATGCTGCACCAAACAAGATGCAACTGATCTAGACGTTTGAAAAAGTAGAAAAATAAATTTAAAAATCTGGTTGACAAGAAAGGGTGTCGAAAACAAAGAACTACTCGGGTATAACTCGAGAGTGCATCACCTGTTTTTACCAAAAATATAAACTCCATGGAGGAAAACAAATATCTCTAGGGTGCCTCAGGTTTGTGATGTACATATCTAAAGAAGTTAAGTTCTTGAGATTCTCGTTGATGTTGATATTAATTTCTAAGGCACACAAGCCATTCCGTTATTTTGAATCTCGTTGAAATGATAAAGTACTGATACCTGAGCTAGTACCTATCCCCCTGCAAATTTCCACAGCACACCAACGGTGGACTTTGGACCTCGACAGACTTAACTTGCAATCACCCTGCTGTATGGCGGGTCTCAAGTGGCATCAGATTTCGAAGCCATGACTCAAAGGAAATAACAGCCGCCGCTATTTCGCAGTTATGACCACAAGTCTGCCAGGACCACTAATTATGCGTCTCAGTCGAATGATGTAGACTTAACAAAAACATTTTCACTTTTCAGATATTTTTACTATATTTCATCGTAAAATGTTTAAGACCTGTTAAGTTTAAGTCCTGCTAGATTCCGTTTTGTTCCTTAATTTATAAAAAGACATTTTGCTAAAATTATTCTTAACTTTTAATATTCCATGCGAAGTGTGTAGTCACTTTTTAATATAGGCCATAAACCTAACAATTAAACTATCGAGTTCCCAAATCAGAAGCCTATTCTCACGAAATACAAGAGCCCTTGCATTAAGCAATTATTATAAATATTTAATAAATTTTCAACATGATAAGTATATCATTTCAAACTCTAATTAATAAGTTAAAAGCACAGAAATAAATCTGAGATGATTGTTCTTCAATATCTTTATTATCTTGGGGAGAAAAAAAAATTTGAAATCTCAAAGAAAAAAAACGCGTGCGCGAACCCCTTTTCCTTTCTTTTAAAACTTACCAAAAATGAAACAAATAAGTTCTGTGTATCTCATTTTCAAAATTATTATAGAATAAGATATATTTTTGAATGAGAAAAATACATTTCACTCTGATTTATTTCATATCTTAACAGAAATGTTCAAATTATTGTTGCATTCAATTATCATTATAATTGACTGTTTTATGTGTGTGTGATGTACTTTATGAACAACTAGATTTTACTCTTTTTAATTAAAGGCATAACACAACTATACATCTCGCAATTGACGCGACCTACATACCCGGAATCTTCATAAGTGATTTCGGAGTTTTCACATATTCTAATAAACATCGAAAAATTTCTATAAAGAAAACTACTAGCGAAATGAAAATCTCGCCAAATATCACTTTAGATTTGGGGAAATATATCAAATATATCAAAAGCTCACTTTCCATCGCATTTGACAGTTTAAGCCGCCCGGTATGTCTTTGGCGATATAATTAGACAAATTTGGAATAGATTCCCACGGCAAAAAAATTACCCAGAAATCCGGTCAATATCAGGTGTTCGACACACATACACAGTCCTCTGAATATTCTAGAGTGCCGCCCTGTTTGTCGCGTTGAGTGTTTATTTCGGAATCGGAATCACCTTTTAACCGCCCCAACAGTCGCCACCTTGATAACGCCGTATGTATACAAAACAGTGTCCTTCTTTCACGGTTCAACGATCTCTGATCGGTAAAAGTTTCTCGAGATCGAGGTTACTCGACTCCGAAAGGAGCTATAAATAGGCCGGAGAAAGGTTCGTGATTCGGGCCCTACCCCCCTTGGGCCCTTTTGTCTTCCGTTACGCTCATTAGAAGCAAAAACAGACCAGAATCAGTGATTCGAGGGGAGGTGGACAAATTGAAAAAAACCATATCAAGTCTTATATAATATATCTTTAGTAAGAAGATGTTTAAAATGTGTGTTTATTTTTTTATCGGGATTATTATAAAATACACTTTTGGCAATCTCCACCCCTTCCAAAAAATATTAGTCCCTTTTCCTCATGCCTTATGAAACACGCATCTAATTTTACGAAATATATTTTTAGCATTAATTTTAAATAAAATATTTTGTATGATAATAATTCAAATTTATATAGTTTTTTATAACATACATATAACAAACATTGTGTAATTATTCATGTATATATAAGTTTAAGTAAGCCTTTCCCATCTTAATTTCAACAAATTTTAATTATAAATTACAAACCATAATGCACGTCAGTAATCAGTTACTACAGTAGATACATGCAACAATCCGATTACAATAGTCATTTTTTGTGTACGGTTTTGTCCTTTTCAAAATAAACCTATAGCTCTAAAATGAAGCTAAAGCATTTTTTTAGTCCAAGTCCTTTAAGACCCATATTTTTTTGGACTATAACCGTATTTATTTATTTACAAAGACCGTATTTATCATACTTTTCCTGAAATAGTGTTTCACAGTGGGAATATTGTTTATTAACTTTGCCCTGAGAAGTAATACATGCGCTGTGGGCTACGAAACTCGTAATTTTGAGCCTCGGTTAAGAGACGAGGACGACACCAGAGCTGATTCCTCCCTCCCCAAACTTCCAAAGACAACAACAACGGAAGGACTTTGGACCTCAATGGATTTAACGTGCATCAGTCCCGTCACATGGCGGGTCTTTAATGGCATCAGGTCTCGATCCCACGACGCGACGAAAACAACGCCGTTGGCACGTCCGCGATCATGACAACTAGGCTATCGAGGTCACATAGTATTTAATAGACATTTATTCCTGTGATTAGGTTAGTTTTATTTTTCACTATCCATTGAAAATTTATTGAAAGCTTTAAGATTTGTAGGTAAAATAAAACATAGTTTCGATGTCAATATATTATTCTCTTATACTGTAATAATATTCTATATCAAATTATAGCAAAAATAAATGTAAAAATAAAAATTTTAATAACAGAAAATTATTAATGATAAGGGTAAAACTGTTTCTAGCTAATTAAAAACTTCACGTTTTGGGGGAAAGTCTGTAACTTAATTCTCAGATACGGTTCAATTTCTAATCTGTTTATGTATTTATTTTTTAGGAAAATTAGTGATGTGAAAATCCAGCTTCACACTTATAGATCGTGACAAAAGACATCAGAATTCTTACAGCTAAAATTGAATACTCTTAACGACACAATATACAAAACTTAATTAGTGATATTCCACCTGGAACTTGCCTTGTTCAAGAGGTAAGCTCCAGATGGAATCTTGACCCCAAGTGCACCCCAGTGATATTTTTCTTTCTCATGGAGTTTTGACCTTCTTTGGTAAACACGAGTGATGCGTCCCCAGGAACTCTAGTCATGCTTTTCTATTTTTTATTCTTCTTCTTGCCAAACCATTAATCGTCTTTTCCACTTTTCAAATGTCTTTGTCACAGATGCACGTTGATTGGAGCAGAATAGCCAGATTTGGCTGTTTCGCTATTAAACTTCACTATCATATCATTAGTGATATTTCCTCGTTTTAGTCAATGACTAATGTGTCTCACGACAGATGTACTATAGATTCAACATTTGCATCCGGCAATTCTGTCTTAGATTCTACATTAAATGTAAATAGACTTCTTATCCATTCCTTATCACTTTCAGGAAAAATATTATTTAAGATTAATCTCCGGTCCCTGCGAATGTTCCTTGATAGCAGCTGAAATCTCATCCAGCAATGAAATTACATTATATTTTTTCTTCAAAATCTGTTAGCTTTATGAAAGCTTTGTAACTACCAGCTTCCGCAAAATATTATCACAAATTGAGTTTTTTCACAGCGGCTACAACCTTTTTTTGCCCTTTAAAATCAGTAACATTGTTACCTTGTAAGAGGTCAGATCTAAGTTATTCAAAAAAAAAAAAAAAAAAAAAAAGATATTCCGCATCGCTTTACGAGTTATAACACTGTGAAGCGAAGGAAGGGCGACTCAGTAATTTTTTTTGAGACCACGCACCGAGTTGCGGCCCTCCATTTGTGAAACCCTGTCCTAAAGACTACAATCTGGCGACAGCGAACCCAATCTTCAAAATTCCAGATTCTTTCTTACCCCCGATTAGAATATACGAATAACAATTTAAAGTCCCGTTATTTCACACCATAGTATTTGTTGAAGTCGAGACAGAATATTCATAACTAAACTATTGGCTGATAGCAAAAATTCGTGCCCGATTTTCATGGCAGATACATGCACTTTTTACTGCACCGATGTTTTTTTATAAACATGTTATGAAACTGACTATTATCTAAACGAGTCTCGAGTCCACATAACCTTAAGAAAAAGTTTATTTAAATTTATTTCTTCACTGGGTCAATATTCAAAATGGAAAATGAAAAGTCGCATTTTGGTGATATATTATTTAAATTTAAAAAAGGAGGGAATATCGAAACTGTGTGTGTGAGCAACTAAAAATATTCAAGACGTTCATTCAGACATTTAAAAGTGGTTTAATCGAATTCTAAAAGATGATTTCAATCTACTTGGCTTTGGGTGACCTTCTGGCGTTGATAAGGGCTTTATCCATGATTTAGTGAATAATAATCTACAGATTAGCTCTGAAGAGATTGCTGAGAGACTAAATATAGACAATTCGATTACATTTCACCATAGGATAAATTTCAAAACTCGATATATGGGTTCTGCACGTTTTGATAGAATGGAACAACCTGAAATGTATTTCCACAGCCATTTCTCTCCTCACCCAACAACAAAACTACCCTTTCTTGGATAGAGTCACATAACTAGAGATGAAAAATAGGTTGGATATAACAACACATACAAAAAAAAAGAAGCAGAAAGAGCAAAATCTATGGTAAAATTGGAATTGCATCTAATGAAAGTGTTACGTATATGATGGAATAGTAGAGGAATAATTTTTTAAGAACTTCTTCCACGAGACCAAACAATAAGTACTATGAGCTACTCAGTCAACTCAATGTTGAAATCCAAGTAAAACATCGAAATTTGGTCATTCGAATAGGCATCATTTTTCACCATGACCACACTAGACCACATGTCGCTCAATAAACATTGCAACAACTTAAAGAGTTAAAATGGGAAATCCTTTAGTAGCCTCTGTTTCCTCTGGTCTTGCCCCTTCAGAGTTTCATCTGTTTCATTCTCTTCAAAATAATTTTGAATTGCAAAAAAAAAATTAATTATTTGGAAGAAGACAAAACTTACCTTGCGACTTTTTTGAAGAGACACCCTGCAGTGTGAGCGAAGAAGGAACTCAAAAATTTGTAAAACCTTGATAGAAAGTTATAGGAAATAATTTAGCTACGTCGTTCACTAATAAATTCTACTTTTTAAGAAAATGCAAATTTTCATTAAAAAGTAGCGTATAATAATTTGTAGCATGCAGTTTTTAATAATTTAGTTTCATATCGGGCACGAGATTTCTATTCACCAAAATATAAGACAAGCAATTATTTTAAAAATCCCCCCTCCTATATAATAAGCTCCATTCAGAGATGGTAATTAAGGGTGGGAGATCACCGTCCTTCTCCTTACTTTCTAAGGAAAAAATTAAATTTTATTCCATGTTAGCCTCTTAAAACCGGGAACTATAAATAAAACATTTGTTAAAGCGTTGTTGTCTTGTGACATTTTCATTCTTCCTTAATTTTTTTTTAGTGATTAAAAAATTAACTTAGAGAAAATATTCATAAAATGCATTGCCGTACATCGCAGGTCAGTTGTAAAGCTTGTGCTTCGCAACTAACCGTTCCAAATAGTGGAGATTAGCGCAGCAGGTTTAACATGCGCTACAAGGAGGGATAGCCAAAATGGATGTATTGAAGTCTACGCCAATATTTCATATATCTTTCTTTCTATAAAAAACTAATTGTATTGCTTTGAACACTTAATTGCTATTTAGCACAATCAATCTATGAGCCTATTTTTTTTTTAAAAAAAATTCTTGAATATTTTGTAGTGCAATGGGATATAAAACAAGTCCTTGTTTATCCCGTTAATTTTTCGCCCTGACTAGAATTTGGCAAATTATCCTTTCTGGTACATATTTTAAACGAGTCATATTTTGTAATGAAATTATCACTGATCATTAATGAAATCCCGAAATACTTCTATTTAATTATGATACATATGTAATATTGTTCCTTCGATGAAAGTCATATTGTATTAATCAAAATTTCAAAAAAAATTGTACTCCAGTATTAAAACCAAACTATTGTAAATTTGTTATAAATTATCAAGTTTTACTTTTCTGTCCAAATTCGCTTGAAAATTTGTTGAAAACTTACCATTCTGTAGTTCTAATTCTTTAAAATTTTGTGCGTGTTTGCTTATCCCTTTTTTCTCTCCGAATCTCCCACTACATTCTGTTGTCTGTAAATCCCACACCCTTCTCATTTCTAATCACTGCCACTAGCTGCATATACAAAATTGTCATCAAGAAAATCTAATCTTTTCATGTCTTAAAAAAACACATCCTACACACATAGTCTCTAACGAGTGTACTCAACACATTTCATTTAAAACCTGACTAAGGATAACAGAAGCAACAAAGTTGAAGTAATTTTTATGATTTTGAACTTGTCGTTATGATAGTAAAATATGGTAATTGAAACATCAAAATAAAAATTCATATTTTTTTTTTATTTCTAATTTAATTGATAGCGAAACATTTTAATGCAGCTGTTATTATGTCAGAAAATGGAAACTCTTGATATATTAAAATCTTGAATCAAATATATTAAAATCATACATATCAAATCAAATATATTAAAATCATACATATCAAATCAAATATATCAAAAATACATATTTCAATGCTTAACATCAATGCATATTAATCGATTAAAAATATCTGATGTAGCACTTATAATAAACTCCGAATTCCAATTTAACGAAATATTTATTTTGGCCTAGTAAGATTGATGTTGCCCGATAACCGTGTGTGCTTCTATTGGTGATCTTGAACATCAATTGAATAACGAAGACCTGATCATTGAGCAAATTTCCACTCTTCAACAAATATCATGGTAACTTTGATATTTGTTATTGATGTTGTAACTTTGATATTTGTTATTGATGTTGTAACTTTGATATTTGTTA
>BMAW01103208.1:1096354-1106659 GCA_019974015.1 Nephila pilipes
TCTTATTTGAAAAGAAGTAATGATTTTTTGAATATCCCAATTTTATGTCTTGGTTTTATCTGAATCAACATCGTTCTGGAGTTACACAAGAGTTATTGACGACGAATCTCTTGATTCCTGAACCATAGTGAAGTGATGAAAACTACATATACATGCTAGCACTCTTCACTTTCCAAAATTTTTCCCTAAAACTCCTCATAACTTTGAAGATAAGTTCATTTAAGCACGATGAATGACCCCTTTATTTACTGCCAAAACCGTTAGTAAAATTAGGATTTAAATCCTCTTCCAAACCAGGGCCCCTTTTTATTTGTAAGGAACACCATAACAATATTTTTATGTTATAACGGTATGGCAACGGATTAAATGACGAGGTTCCTATTAATTTTAAGATTTATAAAGATTTACATTCTCACGTTAATTTAGGTAACTAAAGTCAATAATTAAAGTATTTTCCTTAATTAATTTTAAAAAGCAATCAAAATAAAAATATGAGGTCAATCAAATACCACGGAAATTTCCAGCGTGCGAGGATTGTTGGTGAATTAAAAATAAAACAGAGTAATCAGTTGTGTGCACCTCACAAGAATTTCTCAGCGTCTCCAAAGGTAATTATTAAGAGACGGTATCAACACTAGCCTATCAGTTAAACGAGAAATATACATATATTCTATTAAAAAATCTCTGGCGAAATGTTATTTTAGCCCCCACCTTGGTGACAGTAAACAAAATGGCACAAAAGCACGTCAAAAAGACATTGAATAGCACCAAATCACGCCACATTACTATATCTCTCGTACAAACCGTTATTGCAAAGGTAGCTAATATGGCGCATTTGTCGCAATTTTAGTTACTATTTTGCTTTCCAACGCCCAGGCCGGGCCAAAATAGTATCCAATCAAAATCTGTTTTGAACTAATAAACAAAAATCTAATGGGCTTACGTGCATCAGTTCATAAATTGAATCCAACCTCCAAAATATTTTTGAAAGGACGCATATATCAGATTCTAGCATTATTTTATTTTTATCTTCCTTGGTATCTTTTTAAAGCTCTATTATTTATTGAGAAAAAGAAGGAAAAAAATCCACATTACATGAAGAAGAAAGCCATTTATAACACACGATACATCTTAAGAAAGGTTGTCGTCTCCTTACATTGTGTCACAAACGTCACGTAAATCATTTTTGGCCACGCATTCAGTCTTCGTGCTACAATTGTCATCTACTCCAGAGAGCGCAATGACATAAATTGCATCAAAACCCAATAGAGCAGATATAAATAAATTTGCGTGTCACATACTTGATTGGTTACGCTGGGTTAAGGTCAATTGGAGAAAAGTGCCTCTATCGTAAGCGTGACTTTTGAATTGAAAATTTCTCCTTCTTTAAATGTAGGTATTGTAATCATTGGAAGTGAAGAGATACGATAATGACCAGACAGACCATTCTAACACATTGAAGCTTTCGAAAACGAAGAAAAGAATCGTTATGCTGCAAACTAACCTGTCAAATTTGTCATGTCATTAATTTATTCACCAAATCATTTTTGCATGCGAGTTGATTCTTTTGACAGAAAAGTTTTACATCAATGATAACTGATGATTGAGCTCGTAATTAATTTTCATCGATTATCTCATCATTTTTTTTACAGAGGGAATCAATTTATTACTCAATTGAATGTCAGATAAAATTCAATAAAAATATTTTAACATCAAGATCTGGAATTCAAAAGCACGTAACTATTTCCTATTCTTTCATAGTTGTTTTTAATAGGACATAAAATTTTAATTGGTTCATTCTCTTGATAAAATGTATGCAATATCAGCTCAGAGGAAGTCAGACTTGCTATAGTTTATAGTCTCGGAATATTACTTTATTAAGTTCAAAATATTCCTTAAAAGGGCAATTATTAAGTGGGAAGCTATTTTATTAGTATTTTAAACAGATTTAATCTTAAAAACAAGTAATTTGAGTTACCACTAATGTAGGTGATTTTGGAAAGTTGAATGCGCAAACATTTCAAATTCAAAACTTTTCCCGACGAGTCATTTTAATGATTATGGATCTTAAGCAATACATATTTTAAATAAGGTTATTAATTTTTGCATACTTAGGTTTATTTGGTCACTATTTCATATATCAATATATTAACTTTACGAAGGAGGTTCAAAAAGTACCTGTGTTGGACGGCAGAGAGAGTAGCTAAAGCAAGCTGTATTTATCATCGTGTGCTTCCATCTGACATTTGACAATGAATCGTTGATCAGATTTGATTTCAGTAGCGTTATCAATTTTCGTCGAGTTGTCACCGTCGATCAGACATGGGTTCATCCTTATCCACCGGAAATCAAGAAACAGTCACAACAATGGATTGCTTCCGGAGAGTCTTCTTCAGAAAAGCGAAGACGATCTAATATTAATCTGCCAGGAAAGTTAATGTTGTTAGTTATTTTAGGGGGATGTGAAAAAGGCATCATACTACGAACTTCTTAGAAAAAGAGAAAACAATCTGTAGACAATATCACACTGAGTTACCCCATATCCAATTTTTAATACTCTTTTTTCATTTATACGGGTACTTTTTTAACCTTTTCATTTTTAGGATACATTGTTCTTTCTAAATATTTTTTCGTAAAAACAATCGGAGTTTTAATTTTCAATTTATGAATTCTGTGGCATAAAAATTAAAGATAACCAACTAGTTTTCGATAATTCTGCTTATTATACTCAAAAATTAAAATTAAAATTTCTTAAAAATCATCAAAATAAATAATCTTGATTATAACTACACAATGTTTATTTATCAGTGTTTATTAACAATTGTGACAAACCTCATTTTGAAATTTTATTCTCTAACAACGAGCATTTTAAAAGGGCAACACAGATAAGAACTAAAACTAATACTGGAAAAAGAAGAAACGTCCTAACACACTTTTTCATTCCTTTATTTTTATTCAGGGAACATTCAATAGTGAACAGCGCAAAGAATTCGAAGTTCATTACTGAAACTTTTTTCAGTGTTAACAGCCTTCAAACGTTTTTTTTCTATTCAAGAACTATATTCCATGAAAGATGCTTCTTTTCACCTTTAAATCCTCCATTCAAAACAAAAGTCGAGTTTTTTTATAACCTGTCGAATGAAGTATGATTGCAAATTGTTTTAAGCAGATAAAAAAGCTAAAAATATCTTCTGAAAGGTCATCATGTTTAAAGTTCTGAACACTTTCAAATATTTGTTTTCTTAATTCTATAGTAACTACATAAAACGCTTATTCTGACATTGTTAGCAAATACTTATCGTTTGGAACTTTTAAAAGACGATAAAAACTTTATTTTTAGTCTCATTTTTTTTTTTCCTTTTTGAAATAGAGGTTAGTGCTAAGGCGTAAAAGAGAATTTAATGGGCGTGATGCCATTTTTAAATCTTGGTTTGAAATCATTTCCTTCTTTCAGTGTTTTGTTTTTCTCAGAAATTATGAACACATATAAGATGCGACCATTACATGTCTTATCGAAATCATTCTAAACATTTATATTTTTTGAATAGAATAAAAGAATCACTTTTTTTCCTGGATCTTTGTTTAGTAGTATTTAACCTAAATATATTCTCTTAACATCAGGAAATTATTTTGCACCTTTTTTTAAAATAGAATTGATTAGTTAATGCTTCCAGGTGAACATTTTCTTCTATTGTAACGAATAGAATTTGCGAATGTTGTTGTTGTTATTAAAACGAATCAGTATAATTAAAAGTAAATAAGAACTGCTAAAAATTATTATAAAAAATCTTGGGTTGTTGAAAAGATACTTAATTGGATGAATTTCTATTTATTAATTTAAATTTGAAATATTCTGCTAAATTTCCACTATGGATTAAAAAGAAGTATTTTAAATGTTCTTTTTTGTTAAATAAATTGAATTTGTTTTCAAATGTTAATATATATTTCTTGATTAATTATGTTTTCATAAGATTTACTTTTTGCGGTTAAAATAATTGAATAAATATAATTGTAAAAATGCAAGTTTCTGGGTTGTAAAATCAAAGATATAATATACAACGTTTCTGAAAGGACTACGAAAATTCCAGGAGAAGTATATAATTTGTAGAAAAATATTATTAAATATAAAAAAAATAAAAGAATATAGTTAAACATTTCATTTTTGTTCAAAGAAATACAAATTTAATAGAACAATATTACCATTTATTAAATTTAAAAAAAAAAAAAAAAACTACGTTGATCATAAGTGTTAAAAATTCGAAATTACCTTTTTTAAATTACCTCTAGAGTTTAAATGAACTATCATATTTTTTCAACATATTTGAATAAGTATAAGAATATTTGTATAATAATTGGATAGGTATTTTTGAAGCACTGAAATGAAATGAAATCAAAATATTCAGAAATTAAGAAATTTTCTTTTAATTTTCCTTTCTTATGATGTTGTAGTTCATGATCCGATTCGAAACAACTTCACAGATTCATTCTTCTTAAAAATTTTATTTGAAAATAACTATATATATTATTTAAAATACTTTATTTTTTACTCAAGAATTAGAAATATTACTTTATAACTGAAGATTAATTGGTTACGAATACTCCAATCGGCGATTTTTGAAATTGGATATGATAAAAATTTTGTATCAACAGCAGAAAAAAAAACTCGTTGCAAATTTGGTTGTTCATTTAAAAAAAAAAGTCTTTTTTACAATGTTTTACAAAGTCCTGCTTAGCAAAAATTCTTTTCAATACTTAATATCCATTGACTTTGATTGATTGATTTTGAAAGAATATGGAGCAGCAAAGGCTGTTATATCTATATCCATTGACGTTTAAGCAAATAACTTAAGCAAACATACTGCTTAGAAATTTTACTGCAAACCTAAAAAGCTCAGATATTTTTTTACGAGCAAAGGCTTACAAAAATTCTCTGTTTTAGATATAAAAGCAAAAAAATTTCCTCCATAGATATCCGTAAGATAAAAAAAAGATCTGGGCCAGTTTTTTAATTCATGTAGAGAATTCGAAGAGAAAAATAAGGAGCTAAATACGTAATTAAAAATAATTTTAATAGAAAAATGTAAAAGAAATTAAACTTTTACTAATGATTAGTACTGATAATTTAAAAAATAAATTAAAACAAATTTCTCAAATGTCTAGAAATTCTTTGATACATTTTAAAATTTGAAGCAAGAAACTGTGTGTGTTTTCTTTAAATATGGTTATAATGAAAAATAAGTTCCTCTCGTACGTAATTTGAAACGGGAAATTGATATACGATATGAATACATTTGTTGATGAAAGTAATTTGGATTGAATGTCACAATGCCAAAAATGGAACAATTGTATCATAAAATTAAAAAAAATAAACAAAAATTGTAGAAATTGCTTAAAACTTCAATGATGAAAAAAGCATATTAAAATTGACTTTATGAAAAACTATCTTATATCAAAATAACTTACATAAATTGAAATTCTTAAAGCCTTTTCTTAACATTTCAGTAAATTTTATTTTCTAGTATTTTCATCATTCTAAGAAATGTTTAGAAACCATTTTAAAGATATGAATCATTATACAAAAAAACGGAAATTTTTATTGATGGCTGTGTATTTTCTTTTTGATTTTATAAAATTCATTACGTATACAAACTTGCAATTAGTTAAAAGATTAACAATGAAAGTAATTTCGATCTTAGGAAAAAGTTGTTTTCGGGAAAAAGAGTAAACATTCATATGCGATAAGCTTTCTTTTATGAACAATTTGACAAAATAATCTCAACAAAGAAATGACATTACTCAAATTTCAAATATTAGGAATACTTTCTATCAATTACTTCTTTTTCAGAATGAAACTTAAAAAGGAAAAAATGGAATAATTCTCAATCTTATTTAGAAACGGTTGTCAGAACAACGCAATCTGAAGTGGACCTGGAATAAACGGATAACAATGACAAGTTGCAAATCGATCTCAGAGTTTGGGACAGAAAGATCAAAATGTTTTTTTTTTTTTTTTTTTCATTTCATACGAAGTTATGCAGAATTCGAAGTTCTAATATTGATGGACGCAATTTGTCTTAGATTGGAGAAGGAAAATTTTAAAAAAAGAAATGCAATCGTGTGTGATCAAAACATATCCGATATTTATTCATAAGAAATACTCGTATTTAGTTACAAAAATCAGACACTAACCCCTTTCAAAACGATATCTTTGAGATGCTACACATTTCTGCCAACGATTCTAAATACTTATGTTGGAAGTTGCGTGAGTGAATGGAATCTAGGATAAATGGTACAAAAACCAAATCTCACTATTTTGTCTCAATACAAGTATAACTATGACAAAGACAACTTTTATTGATTTTTTTTTGTCACTGCACTGAGAAGCAATGCGAGGGCTAGTGGAGACGGATCTCAAAATTCTAAGCCTTGGTCGAGTGACGATATCATCTGAGCCGACACTTTTCTCCCTAAATTTCCACACTTTGTCAGCGGGAGGACTTGTGTCTCCTACAGATTAAATGTGCCTCAGTCCCACTACATAACGAGTATTTAGTACCATCAGGGCTTGAAATCCTTACTCGATTGAAGAAACTCCGGGCACGAGTTCATGACCACGAGGCTACCATGGTATATTTATCGACTACAAAAACTGTGTTAACAACAATGAAATAAATTTATGTCTAAAGAATTATACGCATTCACTTAAAAAAATATTCCTCGGTTAATTTTCAGCTTGTCATAATATTTTCATAATGTATAATAACCTTAAATCACGATACAATATTTATGGGTATGTTTCTTTGCAACCTTCAACACACATAAATTGTATTGTATCTACTGCGTTCCATTTTCCCACACGCTAATTAGAACCCAGTTTCAAATCCAGGAACAAGAAACTTATAGTTGTAGAGGAGAAATTATTCGATGTCAAGCAGTCAAATCAGCATGAGACGCATAACTACATATCATTCTTAAAAAGAGAAAGTTTTTTTTATTACTCTTGCTAACAAAAACCCTTTCACTTCCCACGTGGTTCTTCACTAGCTGGTTTCACTTCTTGAACATTAACCTCACTTTCATCAATCGAAATAGCGCCAAGTGTATCGCCAACTAGCACAGGAAAGATAGAACACTAGCTAGGAACCATTTTTCATTGTTTATGTCCCGGTAGGTAAATTGAACCAACTCCGTGGGTAACCGACTGGATATCTCAGCAGGTGGAGGAAGAACCAAATTAATAACCTCCTCGAGTAATATGTGTAGGAATCCAGACAGGTAATTCATACTGAGACCGATGCACCAGATAAACAGTCTAATTTTAGATACTTGCGACAACTTGATGTATCCATCTTAGAATGGAATCTCGTACACGAATGTGATTGCTAAAGACTTAGCTTTTGATAGTTTAGTTACATATTATAAAATGCTGCAAGATGTAATTAATTTGTACGAGATAGACCACGACTGTTACACGTGCAAAATAATGTAATAGGTGTATCAACCTCTAAAAAACAGAAATGTGTAGTAAAAAATGACACTTAAGTCTTCTGAATTTAGGCTGTTGCCTTTGATTATTTTTTACAAAAGTTCTCACGAATACATAAAAAAAAGAAGTTTCAATTCTTACAGAAATACGGATCAAAAAATTGGAATCAAGAACATAATTTCTACATACTGGTGATAATTCTTTGATAATATTTTGTCCGGGGTAGCTAGCCGCTACCCCGGACATGTCCGCAAGCTCATGGCCAGCGTTGTTACAATCGAGTCGTAGGCTCGAGTCCTAATGCCACTAAACCTCCTTCTGTACAGGATCTTATTCCCGTTAAATCAATCAAAGCTCACACTAGGAATGGGAATGACGTGGAAGTTAGGAGATTAGGATGCAATCTCAGATGTCATTCTCGTCATTTTAGGTTCAAAATTACGAGATCTCCGTCGTCAATAACCTTCCCCTCACTTCTAAGTGCGACGCTAGTAAATAATCAGTCAATAAATTGATGGTCTTTTGCGTGTTAACAACTTTATATTTAAAATATAAATTGGTTTCTTTAATTAATATATCTTTTAAATCTTATAATATTATTAATATTGATTATCGTGTTGAAAAATATCTTTAATTTTGATATCTTCTATCTAATTTAGGTGAAGTTTTTCTTTTTATTCCTAATTTTTGATCCTAAACTTTTTCAACTATTATTTCGTTTTTGGTTATGAGAATATAAAGCCGTAACCTTTAAAATGGAAATGGCTCTCGAAAGAGACTAGTATTGATGTAAGAAAACTTATATTAAGGTTATTTAAGAAGGAAAAATCTTATCGTGAAATAGCTGAAATTGTCGGTAGATGTCACCATGTCCAGAAATACATGGGAATAAAACGCGATGGATTAACTAAAATAAGAGGGAAGAGAATGGAACGTATATTCTGAGGAGTAGCTAAAAGGAAAATTTTAAAAGAATCAAATTAATCCTAAACCGAGTGCAGTCTAAACCATAGTGCAGAAACTTCCTGAATAATTCAGAAGTGTAAGTGCTTGAAATCAGAGAGAAATGTGATTAGACATGCTTGATATATAGTCGAGTAGTTAGAAAGAAACCTTTCATAAGCTACAAACAGAAAAGTGTTTGGAGTTTGCAAAAACCATCATGAAGATAGAAAACCTTTGGAAGAAAGTTATATTTAGTGATGAAAGTAACTAACATTTTGTGAGCGATGGTCACACCGTTTGGGAAAAGGATAATGCTTTGGATCCAAAAAATTTACGTCCTACAGTTAAACATGGTGGTGGCTCTGCATGGTTTGGGGTTGTATGGCTGAAATGGGTAGGAAATTTATTTTATTAGATGGTATAATGGATCATAAGCTTTTATAGACATACCCGCAACAATCTTAAAGAAAGTGCAATAATGGTTTAGATGGAAATTTATATTTCAGCACGACAACGCATCCAAACACACGGCACGTAATGTCAAAATGTGGTGTCTTTTCATTGTAAACAGCACATTGCACACACTCGCCACAGTCCCCCCCCGACATCAATGTCATAGAAAATTTAAATATACTAGAAACACGTCCAAAAACACCAGATTAGAACAAAGCCCATTTAAAGCAAGTGTTACAAGAAGAATGGGATAAAAACATCCAGATACCACTAAAAAAAAATGGGTCGAATGGTACCATTTGGAGGACATTATAAAAGCCAAAGGACATGCAACAAAAATAATCTGATACTGTTCTTATGCATGTATATATACTGAAAAAATTTCATTGGTGTATCCTACTTTTGAGGTAAATATCTGCCATGTTTACTCGCAACATTTTGAAACTTTTAATTTTAGATATTATTTTGTTGATTTCGTCTATTTTACTGCAAATCAACCTTCTTTGATTACGTGTAAAAAGTAAAAAATACGTCTTCTTATTCTAGTTAATGTGTTATTTCATTAAAGCCTGATTTATCAAGTGAAAGTAAGTATCCTCAGATCGTTTGAGCCAAGCAGTGTATCGATTTTCTTTACTCAACGAGTTTATATTATCACAATCGAAAGAAATAGTTATAATAGTTGATTATTTCTAAGCTACAGGCCGCGGTAGCCTAGTGGTCTAGTTTTGATTCGTGGCGGTGGTTTTGTTCAGTCTCGGTCTGATCCTAGGCCGCCTAAGACCCAGCCGAGAGCCGGGGTTGATGCCCAATCTGTCGGTCCCTCCTTGGTGTGGTGTGGATGTTGAGTGGGTGGCCAGCTCAGATTGGTCGTACCTATTCATTGACTGTGGTTCAAAAATTACGATGTCCGTCGCCATTGCCCCCGTGTGTTGCGTAGTGCAACGTTAATAAAAACTAAACTAAAAATTGTCACATTCACATAAGGAATCTTCAGAAAATTAAAAAAGAAATACAAAAAATTTTGATTAGCTGAATTATAGAGTATGAGGTTTTTAGTTTTAATTGCTTTATATAAGCTCATTCATTATCTCTTACTTCCTAAAGTAATTTTTAATCTGCAAAAGTAATAAAGCAATTTTTTTTGAAAATTTAACTTCTATGATTGAGAAAAACAAAGTGGTTCCCCGAATGGTCATGGTCGAAAGTTCGCATTCGGCGTTGTTTTCGTCGAGTCATGAGTTTGAGTCCTGATTCCACTAAAACACCTGTCGTGTAACAGGATTTAGGTCATTAACTGTCACATCGCTTCCAAATCCTCCTTTGTGATGGGGAAATTTGGAGAAGGTGCTATCTTAGTTGTTGTCCTCGTCACTTGACCGTGGTTCACATACGAGCTAAGTGCCCTGAATGGGACATTA
>BMAW01103208.1:1109543-1131208 GCA_019974015.1 Nephila pilipes
ATTAACAATCAATCAATTAGTGAGAACATACAAGAGATTATTAAATACTTTAAGAAATATTTAAATTTAATCTAATAGACAAGGTGAAACAACTGATGCACATTTCAAAATCCCAAGATAACGTAACTATTAATAGGATGGATACTAAAAATAGATGTTAATACAACTCAAATAAACAAAAACTTTTTCTTAAGAGAAAACAAAGAAAATTTAGATAACTAAAATGGTTGATGAGATTATGTTAAATTAAATTTTCTTGTGCCGATTTCAAAGCATTTTACGATATCTTATGCGAAAAATGATAAAATGACGCAAGAAACAGAAAACTAGTATTTATAAGAAGCTGAAGGACTACAAAGTACAGAAGTTACCACTGACACCTGTTAAAATTTACGGTCCAGAAGTTCATGAAATAAGAATGAACAGTATGTTCCGCCTTGAAAGCATCGACCAATTCTATCAATGAAGAAGGTCTCTCACTCTGATTTTGACCTTACCCGTCATTGTGTAGTTTATATCGCAGGTATTCCATGGAACTGAAATCCGGTCTCTGAGCAAGTATACTGTCCTTGAGACTATTTCATTAGAATCCTGGAGACACAGCAAGTGGCAAAAAGTAATTGTCGCCTTCAGACAGATGGGGGTGGATTACAGAGGTAAATATCCTAAAAGGAAATAAATCAGTGGGTTTTTTTTCTTTTTCTTTTTTTTCGCGTCTTATTATTTTTCTTTTCGAGATTTTGATCAATATAGCATTTGAAAAATGCCCTTTGTCTGGAGACAAGAAATGTGATACGCAGTGAAACATCATAAAATACTTCGAGAGTCCAAACGTATTTTTCTATTCTTTATTATAACAATAACGGTGGCCTTGATAGTCTAGTGGTCATGATCGCCTACTCCCGGTCGTCTTTTTTTTTTCATCGAGTCGTTGGCTTGACCCCTGTATCCACTAAAAATCTACCGTGTAACGGTATTGCTGCACGTTGCTGCTTGGGTCAATGTCCCAAGTCCTCCCGTTGGCGTAGTATGGAAGTTAAGAGAGAAAGGTGCCAGCTCAAGTGTCGTCCTCGTCGTTCGATAGAGCCTCAAAATTACGAGGTCCGTCTACAATAACTCTCTTTTTGCTTCTCATTGTGACTTCAATAAACAATCTCTTATAACAATTAATAGTAAAAGACATTCAAACTGAAGTAAATAAATCCAGAAAATAATAATCCGCAAGAATACCCAAGAATCAGAATTTGATTATATCTGAAATGCCCTTTACCAAAAACAAGAAAAATTAATATAGATTACAAGAATATCATCAGAAGATGGTCGCATTTATTCAAGTCCCATGTTACAAATTGCGACATCGTATTCTAAAAATAAAAATTCGTATGAAACTCTTATCCAAGCAAAATCATGTAGCATCGCCCTCAGTGATATGCCCACATTCATACGTTTGTCTTAAATTAATTATAAACAGCAGTTTCTTTAGTGGAAACGTAAATGGTTATTGATTAATTGTTTATAAACTGAGAAACAATACGAGCTTACTGGCGACGAGCCTCGTAATTTTGAGCTTCGGTCAAGTGACGAGAACGAAACTTCAGCTGCCACCTTCCTCTCCAAGCTTCTCTACCATGCCAGCGAAAGGACTAGGGATCTCAATCAGATTTAACTCGCATCAGATCAGGTCTTTAGTAGCATCAGATCAGGTCTTTAGTAGCATCAGATCAGGTCTTTAGTAGCATCAGAGCTTGAACTCATTATTCGACGGACAGAACACCAGCCACGAGTTAGCGACCACGGCCACAAGGTTACCGTTGCCGCGGAAACGTAAATGAACGTGTGACTTTTTAAAGGACATTAAAAGAGATTAAAAGATATGTCTCACATTTGCATATCATTCAGATAAAATTCCAATGAAGTCAAAGAGACGAGTATATAATACAAAGAATGTTTCCAGCTTATTAAATAATTGAGGAACTCAACAAAACAAGATTCTCAAAACTGTTCTCCAGGTTATTGTTTCATTCGTTAAATACGATATATAAGAATTATCGGTCAATGGTATAGAATACTCTCTCTGTAATACGACGTTTAGCGGACAAAGCACCACCAGATTATTGAAAAAATGGAATGAGAGTAAAATTTCTAATAGTAAACTCTTTAAACAGTAAAATCTATGTATGTTATTATTGTAAAATATTGAATACAGTACACACAAATGAAGTGTCATACACGCGAAATAACTAAAACTACAAGAAAAAGTATTGTTTTGTATCAATATTCTACATTATTACCCATTAAAGTGTGAGTTGAAGCATAAATAAATTTGCTGTATATTAATTTTCCTGAGTTGAAACGTTGTATTATTGACAGGACCGGAAAAGTGAAGGACTATAGAAGGAGTACTATAATTCGAGTATCCCCCAAACATTTCGAGACAATTCTGGTAAATTTCAGAGTCATGCAATTTTCTTAACATTAATTATATAAAACTGTCAGGTGGGGACAATTTTTATGAAGAAAATGTCCCTCGTATGTATATTTTACTTAAAATGTGTTACAATTTTAATATTGACAATAAATAATATCTTAGGCTCTTTTATTTCAGGGTATGAATCTCTGTCATTAGTATTGCTGATTATTCCTGCCCATTTATAGGTCTATTTTTTTCATGAATAATATTCTTTGCTGAGATTCAAGTTGGTTCAAGATTCAAGTTGAAGCTCGGTATAAAGAAAAAAGATTGAGTCTGAAAAAGAATGATTGAATCAGAACTGACTTGTGAACAATGGCTTTTATTCAGATTTTAAGAAATTTTATGGTAGTACTTAACCAATATATATATACAATAGTAAAACTATTTTAAATCTGTTTATCTATTTTTTCTATTTGTCTTTGTAAATTATCCATTATACAACAATGGTGTGAACTTTGAATTCTGTAAAACACGCTATTTACAAAACTGCTTTTTCAAAACAGCTTTCAATGGGTAAGACAGGTAATCAGATTTATAAATTTTAACGTTTCATTTATTGAACAACAAGTATAGGGACAGTAATAGAATGAATGGATTTTCGAGACTGTCTCCACTTAAAGTTCAATTTTAGGATACAAATCAAACCGAATGACGTAACATAAACAAGAGAAATATTTTCAAATATGGTAAGCAAATACGAGTTTTATAACTAGACGAACTTACGCTCATATTGGAGCAATTTCTGACCTGGAAAATTATTCCTCACTTTAACCTTTTTTAACAATATAACATAAATGAAAACGAGTTTAATTTGAAAATAACCTCTCTTTGGTTCGCTGTTTATGTAATGCTTTTTGCAATCAAGTAAACCGTCCTCGTTAATAAGAATCTTTTTTAATTTATTGATAGCTGATAAATAACGGTAAGTAAATAAAATAAAAGTAATTTGGAATTAAGAATCGTTATATTCCCAGTTATACAACATAGCATTAAATAATCGATTGCGGTGAAATGAGTAATCATTTTTAATGTTAATATAATGATTTACAATTGATTGGAATACCTTGCATATTTAAATTTTTCCCTGAGATTTGTATGGAACTGTGTAATTTAGATATTATTTACTGTCTGATTTTAAAATATCTGTTTTTCGCTATCAAGCAAGAAATTTTATAATTAAAAAGTCTTATCTTGACTGTAAAATTTTTTTCATTTTTAAAAAGAAATGTACATAATTTCAGTCATTGAATATACTAACAAAATTGTTTTATAAGCTAATACAAAAATTAAAATAAGCGATGTAAATTTAGAGCTTACCCCACTTGAAATGTACTTTTGAATATGAAGTATTTGCAAGTTCAAAGTATAACTCTGGAATTAATGAAACAGTAATACTATACTACTACTTATTAATGTTCTCTATTGTTCATTTAATGACTTTATGTTCATTGATGACCAAAAGTAAAGCATAATTAGTAAAAATGTGTATAAAGAGTCGGAATGGTAGGAAACGGTTGGCGCAAAAGAGAGTGTAAAACGATTCATAAAATAAGAAAACAATACGTGAGAACGGTAATAATCATTTTTATTGCCCAACGAAACAGCTTGAAAGACATCTGGGGATTAGAGACGTTCAAACATTAATAAAAAACAAACTAAACAAAAGATAATGCTGCAGTTTAATAAGCCGTATGGTCATCACTGAAAGCCAAGCACGCTGTGCTATGATTTCTTACACTTGCTGTGACATATGGATGAGTTGAGGGAATTATTGAAAGAATTCAAAATATAGAACTTGGTGGGTGAGAAAAGGCTGCAAATTGTCTCCTGAGCATATCCCACTCATGCTCGATGGGATTCAGATCAGATGAGTGAGCAGACCAAGGGCATGCGTTGGATATTTTCCGTTTCAAGGAAGTCGTCGATCATGCTCACTCGGTGACAAGATGCGCAATCATTCATAAATATGAAGTCAGGACCTACAGCATCTCTAAACATAGGAACATAAGACTCAAGAATTTTATTTTTGTATATTTTAGCTATCATAGACCCTGTCTCAAAGATACGGAGATCTGTTCGGCCGTCGAGCATGATGCCTTGCATTGCCAGACTCCCATTGACTATGCCCTTCCTTGATGTGTTTCCCGCTTGATCAGCATTCATACTAAAGCAAAATTTGTTACTGAACATAACATTGGCTTACTGTCCCAAACTCCTGTTTAAACAAGAACGTTTATTCGTAGATGTGAGGGGAATGCAAACTACTGGTTGTCTCGCATAGAGACCAACAGGATTGAGCCTTCTGTAAACAATTTGTCTAGAAACTCATACTTCTACGGTGGTTGTAAACGTTGAAAGCAGTCCTCTGATACAATTGTCCCTCTAACATCGTACAGTTATTGTCAGATATCGGTCTTAGCGAACGGTTGTGACTCTTGGCCGGTCTGGTACAGATCGGCCGGTAAACATATCCCATATATTGAAACTTCTTCCACAGTCTTGACATCAAAAACTGAGGTACATTCTGAGGTACATCAAAAACTGAGGTACTTCGGCTTGTAATCGTCCCAGTTCGAGCACTCCAATGATTCTTCTTTTTGCCAACATGTCAAATTGTCATATTTGAGCCGTCATTCATTCTCTAATTGTTAACAATATTCCTTAGCGTATGAATTGCTCGAAACCGATCTGAACAGCTAATATGGAGTGAGCTGGTTTATATATGCATTCCGACGTGCACATGCAGACGTCGACTGAAATGTTTCTATAAGGACAAGGTTTCACCTTCATCAGATAATTCTCCACATGTTATTTAGGACAAATTCATCAATAGTTAAGTACATCTATTAGCATTTTACGAATTATAGGTAACTTTTTGACATCAGTGTAACTTAGTAATTTAAATATTAAATTTTGATAGTTATAGATAAGATTGCATTATATTCCAAATTATTTAAATAAGTGCACATATTGCCAATAATCATGAAAAATTTATGAGATCGAAAAAAATTAATATTGTTTGTATAATAAATTTATGTCTGATTTACAAAAAATCATCAGAAATTCCACATACCTCAGGTTCATGCTTAGTAAAGTTATCGGCAAATGCATATTCGATGTGGAAATTAATATGTCTTATGAAATTCTTGAAGGTGATAGATACAAAAGAATAGAAAATTCAACTTATGCATTAATATTTCAAGGTAATTAATTTCTACCACGAAAAAAAAGCTAAATATTAATACATTAAAAAAATACCAGAAAACCTTTCTTTTTCTTTTTTTTTTTTTGTACAGTTACAGTAAATATCAAATTAATTTTCATTCTCCCAAAAACACCAGGCTTGTTTATCTTCTATGTTAGCTAATTCTCTCATTTTTTTTCTTATTATAAACCTTTATCGTGACCATAATGTTTTTGATACACCAAAATGCTTCAAATTTTGCATTTTTCAATTTTACTGTTAAAAACTAGAGGGCGCTGCTCTGATTCCACAGATGTATTATTCATGAGGATTTGATTAAGCGAACGTACGAAAATTGAATTTTAAAAATGTAAACACTTGTGCCATGCCATAGAGAAAAATACCTGCATTCACGTGTTTCTCAAAATGTAATTTTTAGGATTCTTTGGTACACTTTCCTCAAAAATCTGTTGAATCAGGGCTGAAATTTTGCACATTACGAGAAGAAGGTATTTTCTATACCAACAGTATTTTTTCTAAGCTCTCACAAATGTTAAGTATTATGCAATATTTTTATAAAAATTATGGAAAATATGAATGATAATATTTTAAAATTTTATTCACTTTCATTTTTGAAGTTATAATTAGGTTCAATGTATATATATAGAGAGAGAATTTTACATTTCTAAATAACTTACAAATATAAATACATGAAGCGATTAATTATTGTTCGTACGTAATTAATTTCATTTATAAATGTAATTTTCCATGCATAAACATATACACAAAAATACAGATATATCAATGTCAAAATATTACTTCTATTACCTTTAAATTCAAAAAGTTAGGACTAGTAAAACTTGGCATAAAACAAACTAATTTTTCCTAGAAGAAAGTGCCTCACTTCTTAATATGATTAGGCCTTTTGACAATGACAAGTGAGGTAAAAACAGGAGGGTTAGGAGGGTTGTTCCCCTCCCTTCCATAAGAATATGCTGAATTCCATAAGAATACGCAGCATTACCTATATGCTAAAATTTAAAAACTGAAACGATTTTTATACTAAATTTTTTCCCGAAAAAATTTATATTCGGAGCAATGTACTCCGAGTAAATGTTTTTCACCTTGAAAGTAAACAAGGAAATTTGTAATTAATTTTGAAATATGAATCGAAGGAAGAGAAATCCCTCACACCCACCATAAAAATTTCTCACTATACCCATGACAATTATTTATAGTCTAACGAACCTTCAGAATACATTATTTTTTTTCCGTAATTTTACTATAGCGCAAATACTTGTAGTAAAAATAATATTGCTATTTCTTTCAAGAAATCCTTGCGTAGCACTTTACAGCATGTGCACTGCGATCTGTAAGTCACTGTTCCGTTCACCTTTTCCAAACAAAATTACCTGTATCTATAATCCGTTATTTGGGTTTAATCTGTTGATTGTTTGATTAATTGTTTTCAAATATCCGATATTTTTAGTTTTCCAGAGTCGCATTGGGCTCATTTATTAAAATATCACTTTAAGAATTTCGTATTCATCGATAAGTTGAATTGTAATCTTATTTTGTTGATCTGGGTTAAGTATTTATGAACTTAAGTAGTTCCGCTTATATACAAAAATATTTCTAGATCTTTATTATCATATCGAACAATGGAATGTTATCATATCCTATGTCAAAAGGTCAATATAACTGCCAACAACATATTTTTCAAATCTCAGCCAAGAAGTAAAGATTAAGACAATTTTGCCAAATTACGAAAGAATAATTCACTGACAATATGAAGCGTTTAAATCGTTTTCTATAAAATTAAACGAGAGAAAATAACAACTATTTTAGGAAATTCTATTAGCCCTTAGTTGAAAACCAGCTCACCCAATCAATAAAATTGCCAGTTACGAGAAGATTTTAGATATTTTTAAGATAAACTCCAGCCACGTCCATTTTTTTTTCCAATCGTATATCAATCAGGAAGTGTGTTATGTGTCAGGCTACTGAAATGAGAAGTTGCAGAAAAAAAAATGTAGGGGTGACGCACCTGAGAGGCCTTTGCTCTATTTTCGAAGAAATCAAAATTTATAGTCGATCGGGTCACTTGAACTTTCTGGAATGTGTCAGGAAGAAAACTTATTGACGATTTTAAATCCTCTTTAAGTTAGTGTAATTTTTTGTAAGAAGATCTACAGTTTAAATGGGATGCTTATATACTGGTTATTCTCACTTGTCTTGTTACACTATCGGGAACTAAAACCATTTAGTCTTTGATACCTTTGAACCGTAGATTCTTGTTTCACTGTTCCCTCGTACCATACATTTTAATCGTTGTTCTGATATAAAAAAAATGCATTAAATCGAAATTCTTCATGAATTATCTTAGATAATCAATAAAAATAGCCTAGAAAATATCGAAGAGTTTTCTAAGCCGATTAAAACATCTCACCGACTTTCCAGGCAGTAAAAATTTTAATCTTTCACCACAGAAATCAATGATAAATCTTTTCCGGGAACTTAATGAATTAACTTGAACCGTTGTCGAGACGACTGTTAGAGCATTCTATTTCAATTATAGTAATGAATTATTTTTGCCATGATCAACGTAACTACAGAGGATCTCCTTTTACATTATTGTTTTCTTTAAAAGTTGCAGAATAAAAAACAAATTTGATTTTAAAATGATTTAAAAGGATTAAAATTTCATGCATGTTTTTGACACAGAATTTTTTGAAATTAAAAGTTGTTTTATATAATATTTATGACGTATGTCATAATTTGAATTAATAGTTGTTAAACAGTATAGTTGTTTTTGAATTAAATAGTTACTTTGATTTCTAACACGGAAAAACTCTCGAAAAATTTGATTTTCAAACAAAAATTTTGCTTTAATATATCCGTATCCAATTCATTTTAAAAAATTTCTCTGAACATAGTAAATAATTTTTAAATAATAATTAATAATAATTTTTTCTCTCTCCCTCCCTTCCTCCCTCTCTCTTTTTTTCTCTCTTTTTTTCTCTCTTTCTCTCTCTATCTCTTTCTCTCTCTCTCTGTCTCTTTCACTTCGTCGCTCTATCTATATATATATGAGTAGAATGGGGTGATGAGATTGTGCATCCCGAATCTACACTGGTTTGCTCAAACGCAAAGGGCTGGTTTGTCTAGGGGAATAATTCATTACCGGGGTGTGAGATGATTTCGTATGAATTCAATGATGAGGCCCAACTTGTTTTACTTCGTTTATTAGAAGGGAGAAATGAAGGGAAAATGTATACACATTAATCTATATACAGGTTATCTCTATTAGGAGTAAACAGTTCTTCTGAGACAGATAGATGGTGGCATAATTAATCTTATCCCATATCAACGATGGACGTTGGAACGCGCTCTGGCGTTCGGAGTTTACTTCCGACGCAGGTATTGCAAAGGAGAAGAGAAGCAGAAATTGGAGGAAAAAGAGAATGAGAACGAAAGGTAGCTCAGTTTTGTTCTGGAATAGGTGGCGCTACATGAGCTATCACATGACGCTGATTCGTGGTGCCATCTATCGAGTAACTGAGGAACTGGTTTTACAGTACATTGGAAAATAAAATTAATTCTTTGATAATTAGCTAGAAAATCCTACATATATAAGGACTTATTCTCAATACAACAATGTTTGATTTTACAATCATTTCACAAATGTACCTACGAGTAAATATTGCATTGCCTAATAAGACTCCATAATGATTTGTTCGACTCCATAATAATTTCTTAGCAATTAATTTCGTCACAGTTATGGTCAGAAATTGAAAACAAGTTGATGTCGCTTATTTTTTTGCTTCAAATGAAATTATACAAAGATTTTATGTTTAAAAAAAGTACAATTTATTCATGAATTAAATATTTGCATAATTCTGTGGAGGGAATTTTCTTTTGGCACATTCTAACACACACACACACACACACACACACACATATATATATATATATATATATATATATATATATATATATATATATATATATATATATATACTATTCAAATGATCATGATCAATATTGTGAAGAAAACAAATCTTATTTGTTGATTAGAGAGATCAAATTGTGTTTGCAACATCTAAGAAACATCTTTTAGTAGAGTCTGTTGAAAAGTTTTCCAAACAGAGAATTATTAATTTAAGACTTTATTATTAATTTTATTTTTGCACTTACATATTTTTCCCATTTAATGTTGCATGAAGTTACCTCATATTTATATTTATTTTATTTTTCAATTTTACTCTTTTCGATCAATTATACTTCTTCCAGTGAATCCATGTTCAATGCAGAAATTAGAATATGCGAATATGTAAGAATTGAAGTGAACTCCACTTTTACCATAGTAATTGATAGAAGGAGTTGTTGAATGCAATCGATGTCATATCTGCCACAAATAATGCTACAAAGCAACTCATCATCAGCCAATAAAAGTGCTATATAAAAGATCTTACTTTGTGATCCAGTGCCAAGAAAATATTGATAGATTATTCTGTGAATTATACATTTTCCTAAAATTATAACTCCTCTTTTACTTTTTTTTTTAGTGGCCGCGGTAGCCTGGTGGTCATGGTTTCGGACTCTTGGCTGGCGTTTTTCGTTGATTCGCGGGTTCGAGCCTTGGCCATCAAATTCCCGCCATGTAGCCGGGGCTGATGCACGTTAAATCTGTTGGGTCCTAAAGTCCTCCCGTTGGCGAGGTGGGGAAGTTAGGAGAGGGGGTTTCAGCTCAGGGTGACGTTCAGAATTACGAGGTCCGTCACCAATAGCCCTCGTGTTGCTTCTAGTGCGGCGTTAATACAAACTAAACCAAAAGCTATTTTTTTTATTTTTCGTTTTTTCTTCTAATTTCTTTAACGTTCAGACACTGAAAGGATGTAGTTAAATAAATAAAAAAAAAAGCAACTGGTTTAGGTATAATTTAGATTGCAATACCTTTGGTAGGCAAAACTATTTATTTATTTATTTTTGCATCTGCCACCTGCGATCCATTACAGCTTTCTCTCATACTGGAGTGTGTTTTGTAAACATACAAAAGCATACTTTATGATTGCACTTACAAAGCGCTCTCCACAAAAGCGTTAACACTAAAGAGCCAACACTAAAGAGGAATATCTTTCAGCCGCCACTGGAACTCAAAGCGTATGAAACTTTCAAAATAAGAATAATATCTAGTTTCGCGAATTATCCAGTTGAATTTCCCATATCTTATCAAAAGTTACTCTCTTTACCTCAAGCTCAGCTTCAACAAACTGAGAGAACGATAAATAATTTGGCTTTATAAAAATAGCCATTTATGCTCTTATTGCAAGTTTTGCGAATTTGTCTTCTTAAGAATTTTTGATCCGCAATAGTTACCTGTATTAAGGTCAAACTTCATACTTGTAGTTAATTAAGAAAAGACTATTGAATTACAGTCGTTTGCTTATGAAATAATAAGAACAGAGAATTACATATAAAATCTGCTCATGGATTCATATTTAAATTCATTAGTAACACTTTTCTAATTCATACGAAGATTTCAAACAGCTTTTTAGGTTGTTATTAAGATCTTGACACAACCGCTGGAAATCATGCAATAACTATACCATAAATAACATGATTCCTTTAATGGCTATTAATCACTATTATAACATTAATTCATTCATAATAGTGACTTTTTTTTAGCTTTGCTATTCAACACCGTATTGCAAAAATCAAATTACCAAATGTGGAAATTGATTTGGGTGTGACGAACCTGTTTTTAAGAGTTAATTCCATTCAATTATGTGCAACATATTTTTGTTTTTTAATACTAGCTGATTACTTAATTGCATAAGAGTATTAAATCTTAAAGGAGTTGGTAATACCTTCATTTTCTAACTGTCATGAATCAAATGGTATTAATACTTCTTTTGTACATAAGACAGGCTTCAAATATCCATTAATTGAAAACTTCTGATCAAAATTACTCTAAATTCTCAACATTAACGATCTTTAACAATCATCGATCTCAACATTAAACGATCACTTTCATTGAATTGTTTTAAAAATATAAAATAAAATAAATAGTTATCTCTTTGTAAATCGCGACAACAAAGCGAGCTCTAACAGTGGAATAAAGATTTCTTACTTTTTCTTGGAAGTAAGTTCGACGCGTCCCAGGTAATTGTTATTAATTAATTGGTTTGTTGTGAAATAAAAACACAAGGAAGACTATATTAAACAGGTGTAACATTGAAAAATGTGCGAAATACTTATACATAAAATCATAGTAACTTACTTATCGCCAACAAGCGTCATTTTCACAATTCTCTCTCTTCATCTGCTTTCAGTCATTTCAGCTAAAGTTCCAAATTTTCCCTCTTAATTAGAGATGAGAACTTCACAGCAAATTATGATTTATTTATATTTCATGCACTTTTACTCGTTTTCTTACAAACTGTAACAGATTATTTTAATAGATACGTGAGTGAGTGAAAGTAGAATTTTAAAGGTGCAAAAGTCAAATCTAGCTATCTTGCTCCAAACGTTTCGAAGCCGTTGTCTAGAAATAAGAAAAAAATTGTAAAAATTTCTTAACAAGAAGCAGATTTGAAAATAGGTAAGACTCACTGGGGCATCTCAGAAGAGCATGCCCAATGTTCACCAAAAGCAGCAAAACCGATGCGGGGGGAAGACAATTAGGGTACCTCGGGGTTGATTTCCATACTTATCTAATGAAGGTAAGCTTTTGAGGGTGTCTTGAGCGATGCATCAGCAAATAGAACACTTCTCATCAGAGAGTCGTCGCTAAATTTTTCAACTTTTGCAGTCCCGTTTTTGCTTTTAAACACTTCTTAATTTCAATTGCATTGTCTTGGTAACTTAGAAGAAATCACTGTGATATGACTGGGTAAATTAAATTATTTAGGATAATTATACTTCAAGAAAAAAACATTAATTTTGTCTTTGTTTGCCATGGGACTCTATGTAAATAATACAAAAACGTTTACGAAATTATTTTCAATTTCATTACAGTATCCTTTACTATCAAAAACATAAAACGTGTTCCAAGTCTATACTTTTATGCTTCAGTTATATAGCTTCGTTGGGATTTCTTCATGGCTTTATTACATCTGCAAATAGTTATAAATTAAATAAACTAATAAAGAATAAGGCTGACGCAATGATATTGTGGTTTGATTTTTATTTATACCTTTCTGGGGGAAATATGAAGGTTGTCGTCATTTTGAACCACACACCATCATGTAACGAGATCGATACACAAACTGATACCATATGCCCTAATTTTCATACCATGCCACGTGAAGTCTTTGAGTCGTATTGAAATTCTCGGTTGCCAACTCTCTTTAATCTATACCAAGGATTTGTGCAAGCAGACCGAGAGCTCGCGATCATATCCATTGAGTTGCCAGGCCCAAATTCTTTCATAAACTCCATTAATTCATAACTATTACATTTATTATATAATGTTATGATTTTTTTCAGTTTATGCCTTGTGTTTTTACACTCTTTTCTATATACATTATTATTTCTAAATATAAATTAATTAAGCCCATATTTCTACCCAAATCAAACTGACTTTTAATTTTTATAAGTTCCATTTATTCAAATTAGATGAAGGCATTCCATTAATTCTATTTGTGAATCAAACCACTTTCCTTTCCATCACGTGCAGTTACGTCACACTTCGGCTCTAAATTTAAACAATGACCCATTGATAAACAAGAACAAACGGTGATAAATACTATAAGGAAATTAATTCACTTACGATCAGGAAACACATGATATGAGTACCCATAAGGAACGAATTAATTGTCTTGTAAGAATACCAAAACATTGGAAAAATAACAAAGAACGCAACGCTTCAAGACATTACTTTCTTCCTGTAAGAATAGCTTTTGGGCTCATCAAATTTCACTAAAAAGGAAGTGTTAAGATTGATTTGTTTATCGTAACAGTTTACATTAATCTTCTACCACGAAGTTATTGTTCGAGATTCATGATATGAAATACTATGAAGTCGTAATGTTAGCATTTAGTAAGCTATCCTAATATTTGTTACAGAAATCTTTTAGTTACATAACTTGTTGAAAGCTAATTACATAACTTGTTGAAAGCTAATTACATAACTTAGTAAAATAAAACAATAGTTTATAATTTAAATTTCAGTAGTGCTAGAATTTTTTTTAATAAAAAGTATATGTTTGCCATTAATACTTATAAATAGCAAACACGTGACTTAACTAAGAATTGGAACCTGTTTTCATTTTATAAAGTAAAAGATCTTTTTGATTATTTAAAAATATCGGATTCCACAAAAAAATGTGGATTACATTTCCTTGGTACTTCATTACACAATAATAATGGAGTATTATTATGTAAAAATTGCTCTTAATTGTTGATTTTACATGAGATACGTTCCTGCAGGTGCATGTTCAAAGTAATTATAAACAGTAATCACGTAGTTCTATGGAAATGAATTGGAACGAATTGTATGCTCGCATTTTTGTTATAAAGCTGCAGCTTTCCATAATGTTAAAGAATAGAATTCGAAAATGGAACTTTTCTCCGATAACAAAACACTCGAAAATTAATTTTATTTTCTGGCTTCTCTACTTTTTAGAAAGCAGCGTATTTAACAATATTACTAATTTATATCTGAAAAATACCTATTATTTGGTGTGAAATATATTCAATATTTCTTTTTTAATCTTGTAATGTTAAATGGATTTCGAATTTAATATGCTTATAAAATAATGTTATGCATCGGGATATTATTTTGTCTTATTAGGTTGAAATTCTTTTATTTAATATCTTGCTTTATGACGCAATTATAAATTCTTTCAAGAGAGTGAATTCTTTCAAAGATTTAAAAATCATTGCTGACATGTTTTACACTTCTGTCCAAAAGCCGACATGCTTTTCGTACAATTTATTTCACTAATAACTTCACGAACTCTTTTGGATTTCTGTACACGTATTTTTATCTCTAGTGATACTTTAGTTGACAAATTTTATTACTTTGTGTTACGTGGAATAACACTGTTTACTTTAAGCCATAAATTACTTTATGACATTTAGTGCTTTTTCATTTTAAAAACTAGTTGTTCATTTTAAACATTGTAAATGGGATTGTTACGAAGAATTCATTTACAGTTACGAATGCGAAATTATTAAATATATATTTGAAATAATCCACCCAGGGTTATTTTACACTTATCTGAATACTTATACAAAATATAATGCATCGAAAAATATTAACAAGAAATTATGGTAGTAAAAGGAAAAATAATAAAACTTCTGATACATTGTTTCCCAAATGGTCGGTTGCGAATCTCTAGAGGGTTTCCGATTTTCAATTTTAAGAACTAAAATTAAATTTTAAAATTAAGGTTAAAGTTAGTTGTTAAATGCTAGCAATATATTTAAAGTGATGATTATTTAAAAGATAAGTGCTGCCACTTTCAATATGTAAGTAATTCATGATGAAGAAATGGATACTGTTCACAAGCTTCCTTTGTTGGCTGTACGATTTTGAGTCCATTTTCGACTAAACAAGCACCATATTAGATGACTACAGGGAGATGGAGTCTCTTTTACCCTCAATCGTTGGAGCGGGATCTTAACGAGCACCACCCTCGACAAGAAATCTCGGGGTTAAAAGTGTTAGGTTGGAGCAGGGGGAACTCTACTTTTTGTTTTATTCATTCTCGTTCGCGAGGCCTTTGCGAGCAGACTCCTACGTGTTCGGGAAAATGTTAATAAAACTTTATCTAATCCACTTATTAATTATCCAACTGAGTGCCACAACAGATGCCTTTAGAATGAATAAAGGCAAAGTCCAAAAAGTACCCGAAAAATTAAGGTAAGAGTAGGAAAATATTTTATTTAAATTTTAAAGTGTTAGATTTTATTGGTTGAAAAATCGCAGTCTTGGGTTCATTTTCGTATTGACAAATGATCTGAACAATTAAATAGGTTTAAATGGTAACGAATCGCTTAGAGAATAACAGTTCCAAAGCTGTTAAACAGAGTTCAATAAAATTTATTGACGAAAGACATGAATTATGCAAATCACATGAATTAATATTAGAAAAGTAGCTTAAGGCAGTAGGAGGATGCTGTTAATTCATCGATTGAAGTAAACTCTATGGAAGCGGATGTAGTTATTTCAGAAGAATACTATAAAAATGTTCTCGAGTGGTAAAATAAATTCATCCAGTGTTGGGAGGAGGTGAAACTCGTATTCAAAATACTGAGCAAAACAGGGTTAAACTGTGACCTCACACTTCTGTAACACTTCCAAAACTAATGTTAGAAAAATATTCCGGGGATCCTAAAAAAGTCACGGAGTTTTCGAACAGTTATGAAAACACTACAGACAAAAACGAAAGTCTTAGTCAGATAGAAAAATTTGCATATATACCTGAAGACATTACTCGTAGGTGTAGAAAGCAATGTATTAACTTTATAAGAATTGAACGGAAAGAACTATAATGAGTATATAAAAACTTTAAAAGAAGTTATAACTAGTTAATTCATGAATAAGATATTAAATCTAAAGCTGGTAAAGAGTTAAAACACAATGTTAAAGAAGTATGAAGATTATATGATGAAATCGAAATTGTAGATCAGAATTCGGGAGAGCAGAGTGTTACAAAAGGTTCATTTTGGTTAGTTATTAATGCCCATGATGTTAAAATCAGTTCCAAAAGAGTTAGTTCCAGAATTTAATCGAGGGGGAAATAAAAAGAAGAAATGTATTACAGGGGTTTATCAGATTTCATTAAAAATGAAATAGAATGTCGAGAAATGTCTAATTTATTGAAGCAAGAGCAAAAAATGTTTGCCGTCCACGTTTTAAACATGCAAAATTTGATTATAAAATTTATTCAAGAAGTGTTCCCTCAATTGCTAGTTTTAATGCTTTTGATAATCATCCACATATCTTTAGCGATAAGTTTTATAACTCATTTTATTGTGATAAAAGTAGGATTACCAACTGTGCTTATAAGAAATAGAGTACACAGTTGCACATTCATCATTTTATAAAACAAATAATTAGGTTATATCATGAAAGAACAATACAATAAATTTCTTGTAAAGAACACAAAAAATGTAACTTTTGTAGGAACTAAAACAAAATTCTTAAAAACAAACTGTATATATATATATATATATATATAGGCTAAAGCAAAAAATTCATAAATTTCCCTTTATATTATTTTTTTTTTTTTTTTCTCATTTTTATGTACTTTTGAAGTTGTACTAAACAAGATTCAACTTTTTCACTGACTCTGATAAGAACCTGTTTTGTTCATTTATCCATATGGATTTCATTATGCTAAGGGTTCTCTCACCATTCGCATTATGAGCTAGAATTGCACAGGACAATGAACAATTTTTAAAACATTCTGGGTCTCATTTCTTTCAAAAAAATATTTAACCTATTTTAAATGAATCAAAAGAGTTATAAATTCAGCCTTTTTTTTTATTTGTTGAAGAAAATTATTTAAATTTTCTGAGGATAAAATAATAAAGAATTCATAAAGTGACAGTCCTCTTCACTTAAGTATACAAAGGCATTGTTGAATATAATCCCTCCCCTCAAGAGGTGTGTTTTCCTCTAACATCCAAGCAAAACTTTCAAATTCTTATAAAGAAGTTGTCAATTTATATTGACATAAATTTCCCCATTCATAAATGTTAAACTCTTGCTTCATAACTGAGCCTTTCTTGAATTATCTTGTTATTTCTTAGAATTTGCTTCACTTTCAGTTGTGTGCGTGGCAAAATGTATCGGTCCTTTTTTTTTTAATTAAACTAGTTTTAACTGAATTTAGAATTTTTGCTATTTTCTAGAGACAAGTTATATTTTCTTTTTCCGGGCTTTTATTTAATGTGAAAACCATGCATCAGAAAATGTATAAACATTCAAATCATTTTCAGTAACAATTCATAGTTAGCATGCAGGTTACATCTTTTATTATTATTATTATTATTATTATTATTATTATTATATATGATCTAAGAGCTGTATATACTTTCAGCATTCTATTAATGGTGGTAAATACAGATAACCATCGTATTTTCAGTTTAATAAAAGTCTTTTGATTTCTAATTCAAAAAAAAATCGCAGAACTCTTTAAATGCTTCGGTTCTTACAGTGTAAATCGAAAAAAAATTAAAATTAAAGACTCAATGTCTATGGCCAGTCCATTTAAAGCATGTTGCATTCCATTGTTCAATATGTGCGTGGGCAAGAAATATCAATGATACTTTTAGCAAGTGTATTGTTTAAATTCTGGAATATGTTACTTTTTCCTTTTTCAATGTTCCCATCAAAGTTGGTGTTGCACTTGTCTGCCCCAAAATGTAATGCATTTTTTTTCAAAGTTTTCTCTTAGTGCTATTAGTGTTAGTTTCTCTTAGTGTCTTCTGATACAATATCAGATTTTTCATTCGCAAATGATACCATTTTTATAAGTTTATCGGACGTGGTTATAGATTTTTACTGAAATGCTGATTTAAAATAGAAAAAAAAATTACTGAGTCAAAATTCGATCCATCAGAAATTTGTAACGCAATTTTAAAATCTGGCATTTCGTGTTTATTATAATTTTGATAAACAATCACATGGTATGTAACTAGGATGGTATTTTTTAGTCAGGAAGACATGGGTAGCTTCAGCTGCTAATATTGGCCCTTCTAATTTTGAATATTGCATCTCAAAAAGAGGGAATAAATATTTTTGAGCTCTCGGCTTGTTGTATTCTGATTTTATGTTTACTAGATGCGAGATGTAACGGGTGATGTCTTACAAACCTACCTGGGTTTGTGTATTTCGCATTCTCCTTTTTTTTACTTCAAGATAACGTTAATTTTATATTCTCAAAAACGGAGTTGAAAATAAATTAAACTACGCGTTTGTAAAATTTATAAAATTTTCAAAATAGAGGATCAAAAAATTTCAAAAAGCAAATGTGTTCACTACTTTCTCTTCTTCCTTTCATTAGCTAAGTATTGTGTAACTACATCAAGGTGTCACAATATACACCAATAAACATACCGAAAGAGCAATTTAAACCAAATTGTAAGAAGTAGTGCTTGTTTAAACTCTAACTTTTGTCATTAGTAATTTCGATCGTTAAAAGAGGGGAGTAAAAACAGATAAAGAAAAAATTTCAAATTTGTTTATATATAATATTCCGGCGGATAGGAAAAAGGGAAAATAGACTCAGAACCCCAATTTCACTACGTGGGTGGTTCAAAAAATACCCCTGTTAAGAATGGGAAATGGGATTCTTTTTTCTAAGTATTCCATGAATATGATGCCCTGCACACCCCAAAATATTTTGGCATACATTTATTGATTTGAAATCTTAAACAGTTACTAAATTTATCTGATTTTTATAAATAGAAGCACTTTATTTAGATAGCGAATTATCCTACAATTCATTAATGAGCATTTAAAATCTGGATCGCTTATTTAAATTGTACTCTAAGAGAAAATTTCGTGTAGAGAGAAGATGTTATTCATTCGTCTTAATTAATGTATCAAAGTGCACGACAAGTTGTCTCGTGGTTGGTGTAAAGGCTGTGTAACAGAGGGTTATGATTTATTTCCACTTGCAGCTTTTGCAACCTTGATACATAAACCGGATTGAGACGAATTTCACTCTGCTGGCATTGAGTCGGGTGTGATTGGAACATTGCCCTGTCTTATTTTGTATATCTCTTCCATTGTTTATTTATTTACAACTAGCTGAAATAACCGCGCGTGGGAGCTAAATACTTTTATTTTGGTGAAACCTTGTTCTATGATTAAAATACAATGTTCTCAAAGGTGTAAAAGTCTTTACCCTTTAATTCTTATGAATAAATGAATAAAAGTATATGCATTAAAGGAATAAAAAATATACAATAAATTACAAATTATTTTACACTCCTAACATGCAATGTTAAAATATATAATTAAATGTAACTTCTGAGATTATACTATAAATCTATTCTTAAAATATACTGGCGAGATAAAATATTAAATTGTATTGTTTGTTGTATAATTGTAAACATCAGACAAACCAATTTCCGCCAAAATTAAAAAACCATGCTAGACACATATTGGACATAGTGATTCAGAATGCCACTAAATCATAACACCAGAATTACAGTAACATAGACATTATATGGGAAAAGAAAAAGAGGTAGACCAAAGGCCACATGGCACCGTTTGGCTATAGAAGAAAGAAATTCATCTGGATGGTGGATTTGGGGAAGTGCCCGGGAGGCAGCGTTAGACTTTATCAAATAGCGTGCAGCAGTTGTGGCCTCATACATTAGCTTGGAGAGACGAGAATTTGTGACTAAACGTACTGTAAATAAAAATAATTAACCAAAATTACGTAATGTAAGAATGATAATAAACAAATTAAATTCCGCATTCATACGTAAAAAATAGTTTCTGCGAAAAAAGTGTGATTGAAATTGAATTTTTACATGATGTAATGTTCTTTCTGTTGAGGTAGATGGTTCAGTTATATTTATTTAATTACTATAATTAGTAATTTATTTTTGCGATTGTAAGTGTAAAAGGTTAGAGCAAATAGAACGGATGTACTTTAATTTTTGTTGTTCTAATGAACAAAAAAAATTTGTTTTTCTTAGAGATGAACAATTTATATAAAATGCAATGTTCTGAGGAGAGAGAAATGGGCTAATACTGTGAGAAATTAAAATATTTTAAGGAGATTCAGAAAATTATTTACAATGATACGAAAAATAAAATGTGTTGAATTGTTATAAAATTAAAAATTCTTGGTTATTTTACTGCATAAAGTTTTTGATAGAAGGTTAAATTATGCATTATAAATGCATTATTTTAGAATCTACCTAACTAGAACTTTAAAAGAAACATGTTTGATATTCAGCCAAACTAAATTTCAATTTCAAAAAAATTATATATATAAAAATATATATATATATATATATATATATATATATATATATATATATATGAGGGCTGGTTTTTTTTTCAACCTCCGAAGAATCATAAAAAAAGACAAGAGTACAGAATTAGATGCATTTGTTTCCATGAGTTTTGCAAAACATGGTTATTTTTCAACATACGAGAAATTACAATGAAGATTCAGGCATTTGTCACTTTGGTGAATGAGCTTTCCTATACCGTCTTCGAAAAACGTTGGCGCCAGTGATATTAAATGGACCTGCACTTTGTTTTAAAGCTCCTCGTTGATTTGGAAGCTGTATTCTTCTGGATTGTTCATCAGTTTAAGGAAATGAGGAAAAGGGTGTCACTCAGTGCTACATGAGGGCTATACGCCGGATGATCAAACACATCCCTTTAAACTGCTCCAGAAGCTGTTGGGATACAGCAGCACTGTGAGGACGTCATGTGTCATGAATGAGGAAAACAAAAGTCAGCATTCTTCTTCTTTTGTTTTCAATGCCTCTTCGCAGTCGTTGTTAAGTCTGACAATAAACAACTGCATTGATCGTAGTCCTCGCTTTCATAAACTCAACGAGCAAGACACCTTTAAAGTCCCAAAAACCATTAGCCATAACCTTCTTGCTGTTGAAGGGTTGTTTGAATGGATTTGCATCCTTATCCTCCTTCATCGTGAATGTCGGTTCGCCCGTCTAAACTGCGTACACTATATCAACACTACAATATCAACACTAATAAAGTTTTCTCATACAATCATCTCATTTTTTTTTGTAAACTTCTGTTGTATTATTCTTTTCTGCTTGAACAATGTAAATAACACTTAACACTATGCAAACTCGCTCTTGGCGTTAGAATCAAGTGTGCGATCTATACGTGGCAAAAGCTCAACTTAAAACAGCAAGCTAACATTCGTCATAGCGGATGTTATAGAGAGATTCGTAGTCACCCACTGCACATCCTCAGTTCCTATCACTCATATATATATATATATGTGTGTGTGTGTGTGTGTGTGTGTGTGTGTGTGTGTGTGTGTGTGT
>BMAW01103208.1:1141198-1183818 GCA_019974015.1 Nephila pilipes
ATTACTTACACATACACATTACATACGCAGTACTACATTACTTACACATACACATTACATACGCAGTACTACATTACTTACAAATACATACATAGTACTACATTACATACACATACATACACAGTACTACATTAAACTTCCGAATGTATGTGTCTTTCCAAGGCAGCCTGGAGATTCTGAATTTACTATCGCATGCTCCACAAGCTTGCATGACGGCATTATGGTGTGATAATTCAAATCCCTTAATAGCTAGCCCTTTTTGCTTGTCAATCGTGGTAGACTTATATCATACGTAAACGAAATTTTACGACCCTATGTACAGTCTCTTTTTCTGTTTATTTTGTAATAATCTGGGACTCATTTTCAACACGGATAATACCTGGTCATACACTACACGCCTTGGTATAAATTGTCTTCAAGCTAGGCTCCTTGGCTGGTTAGGTTGCTTGAGCTTTTCCCCTGTAGAGAACATTTGAGACCTGATAGGAAGACGCCGACAACCATCCTAGAATAATGACAGTTTAGTTTGTAAATTCTCTTTGTATAAATTGAATGTAGAAACATTATCAGTCAAAACCACTCCAGGTGACATAGACCAACTAGACCAATGATTATTGATTTTCTCACTTTGAAACGATCAAACTATAGAATAAATAATCCAATTGTCATGGAATTGTAAGCTTTTCTTTCTCTAATCATATTCATCATTTTCACTCATTTTAATTTCAATTAAATAACTCCCGCATGGTTAATCGATTTTTATTTCTTTAAGTTACACACGCATGCACGCACACACACGCACACATATATATTCTGTCTACGTAAGTCACACCTCTGCAGATGTTATATGTAACTATGTTATATTTTATGTTGATATCCAAGAAAAGAATGCAGTAGTTCAGAGTAATGAATATTTGGTTTTATTTAATCATATCTGGAACTATAATACAATTATATTTCCAAGCTGTGACGGAAGAATAGTGCCCTTGTTGGCGTGGCTCACACGACAAGTGATAGCAGAGAAAACGGAGCATTAGACCATTTTTTGCTAGAGCAGAAACCTGGAGTTCCCCGAAATAACTTGATCCAAAGTTACTACTCCAAAAATAAAATCAGTATACTTATATTTTGTAAGTGGAAGAAAAGATTTTATGTTAAGAAATTGAAATAAAAAAAAATTATATATTGAGAGATTTATCATCACACACATTTAAGTAAATGTAATTATGACGCGTTCATTTTCTCTGTGTAAAGCGTACATTTTAAGCTTACGGAGAACTCCGTAAGGTGCACGGATTGTCTTCAATTAATTCACATCCCTAGTCGTGGTAAGTGGTTAGTTTCAATTAAAGGGCGCACTGGATATTATAGAGAGATGGGGTCAATTTTGGTCATACTGCCCAAATGTAAGGGTGTGCTTATTAATAATACATGATCATTTGATCATGGTATCATGAATATTAATACTGTAATTTTAAATTTAACTCATAAATTTGACATGCAGATGGTAAAAATGGCAAATGAGTGAGAATGATTAACATTTCCTCTGAATTTTATACTTTTACATAAATTATTAGTCTCATAAAATAATTTTAAATCTTTTTATAGTTAATTCATCCTTTATGCGAAAGAATTTTTTTTTAATTTTTTTTTAAAAATATATGAGTATACTTCCCTTAACGACCATATATTTTAGAGCAAATACTATGTAATTATTTTTAAATAATAAAAATAACGATCCTCCATTATTTCCATAACACAAAAATGGTTAAAAGTTCATTATTTTACTTCAGAAATTGAAATTTACTTTTTACCAATTGGAAAGAAAAATGTCTGTTAGCTACAACGTTAAACCCAAAGTTTCCCAAACATAAAATTGATCATCCCGTAACGAGCTAGCTGAATTAATCAATCATTATTTCACACACCATCCTCCACGTGTGTTCCACATTCTCACGAAATGAACGCTTTCAACAAAAAGAATGAAAAAAGAGGAAGTTAACTCATAAAATGATCAAATGCTACAATATGGTGAAAGTTCTTAATACTGTGTGTGGTCAACAAATTGCAAAATCTGTCCAATACAAGCTTCACATGCCCCTCTAACTTCCTCATTGTGTTTTTTATTTTTTTCTCATTAATGAATTCAATGTCTTAACCATACCTACGAAGAGAAATTGTTCCATCCTTTTAATTAAGAAAAAAGAAGAACCGCTTTCAACCCTCCCACCGCAAAGTAATCTTCATACACCAAGCCTATATCTCTGTCTTCTCACCACACACACAAACCTATACAACTTTCTCCTCGCCTTGACCCGAAGACTTCGGGCCATTGTCATCAGAGTGCGAGGAAAAAAATGGCGAAAACAAACAACCAGTGGTTTTCTTAATCACTCCCACCAACACTCGGATGAGTTCTGAGTCAGCAGCTACCGCTACATCAGCGAAGGATAAATAAATGGTTCCATAGGTTTTTGTGTTAAACGTATTCCACACAAATGTGTTTATACCGTTGTCCTTCATTCTGAAGAAGCCTCGCTGGAAGTGGAGGAAGCTTTGGTCTAAAAGAAGGATATCGAATAAATGAGTTTGGCATTCGGAAATTACTTGGGAAATAACTCAACTGGAAACGAGAAAACAAATTAAACTCGATTTTTAAGCGAGTTTTTATTATTTACATCGCTTGAATTAACAAGGACTTGACTTTGAACTAACGTTATAAATTTTTGATCAAAGATATAAGCGCAACGTTTTTGACATTGGGTATCCTTTATAAATGGATCAAATGTCTGAAAACATCGAACTAAAATCGCTTTTCAAGTATTCGATATTAAAGTCACGCTACCGTTTTCATGTTTGCCAACTGTGTCGACACGATAAGAAAATATTAGACAAAATGAACTATTTTATAATTACCTAAGATATCTGGGGTTGCGCAGGAGTAGAACGTTTTTTTTTAAAAGAAACTTTCATTTGAGACTGAAATTTTGTTTCCGATAAATTAAAGTTTTTATTAAATTTCATGCTCACGAATAAACAGAGAAATTTAATGATATGTTTCAAAAATATCGCGCTACCTCTTTTTTGCCAATTTATTATTTATTGGTCAAAAATTTATTTATTTCTTATTTATTGGTCACAGTAAAAGAAACGCGGAGTTAAATTAACACATTAGCTTTTCCGCAAATTTAATATCATCCAAACGTTTCGTATAAATTGGAAAAAATAATTAAATAAAAAGTACGGGTAACTGCAACATCAAAATCGTTTGTCTCGAAGAAGGAATCCAATCTAAGAAAAAAAAATCGCTTAAAAATCTCAAGGGGGATAGTTGGTGATTACCCACAACTGCCTTAAAATTTAAAATAATTCTATTTGATTTTCAATCATTTCTTAAATTCTTGATTTTGTATGAAATAAAGCTATTGATATATTGCGTGATATCATGAGCTAAGAAAATATTTATTTTAATGTGAGCTTTACCGCGATACAATTTGAGGGAAAATTCAATTGCCATAATACTTTAAATATTAAACGTATTGCTGGTGAAATAAGCATACATTGATGTTTGCTATAAAGCAATATTTTTATAAGAAATTTGTTAATGATAATTAATTTTACTGCAATGTAATATCCAATTTTAAAAAATATTCGGTGGAATCTTTTTTTCTCCACCGGGAGTTGAATGTTCTAAGAGTGAAAATCTCCTATCAAATTAAATACTTTACTTGGGAAAAAATGGCAATAGTCTAATAACTAAAACGTCTAGGGGGGGGCATATGTCGCTAGAGCCAAATCTAGCTATGCTGCACCGAACCGTGTGTAACTGTGATCCAGACGAAATAAAGATGGATGAAAAAAAAAAGGTAAAATTGTTGACAGAAAGGAAGGTCAAAAATACAGATGGACCATAAGGATAACCTGGGGACGCGTCACCCATGTTCATCAAAGACAGTAACCCCCATGGAAAAGAAAAATATCACCAGGGAACTTCTGGATCATAATTCTCGTTCTTACCTGAAGTCTCTGAAGAGAAGCTTCCAACTTAAGAGAAACAACAACGGTCTCTTATGTTCAAAAAAATTCGTAATCTTAAAAAGTACTGAAATGTTGAATACTTCTTGCATCAAGAAGTGTAAAAGCAGACGATTCTGCAATAGAAATCAAATTATTAAATTAAGTATTTAAATTAAAGCAGACGCAATAAAATATCAAGTAAACAAGAACATTCTGTTCAGATTTAAAAATAGAAACAAACGATAACTTTTATTAACTTAAATATATCTTAAGCTAATTACAACTATTGTTGCCGCAAAATCAAAAGTAAATAAATCATTCCATCTAATTAAAGAGATATTTCAAATACTATAAATGTAAATCAAAAACCGCCAAAGCGCCAATGCATAGCTGATGCGAAGCCAACTTGGTGTCAACAAATGCCATGAAATAAATGAGTGCGCGTATAGGAAGAAAAATATAATCCCATATTTTCATGAGTAAAAAGAAACATGTTTGTTTTAAATTTTTTTTGCAAATCGAATTCATTCTAATGTAAGAATAATTATGCAATTCGTCTGGAGCTAAAAACAAGTAAAATCTATTTCACAATGTCCTTTAGTATTATTTTGTAATTCATTTGAATCTTCATAAAAATTAAAAATTAACGTTATTCAAACTATTGCAGACATTTCATTCTCCTCCCTCTAAATTCGGCCGAATCATTAGTGATTTTGACTCAAGATTCCTTGTTCTAGAGGTATTTAAAGAAGCCTGCTCCTCGAAGTTTTTAAGGTAAGAGAATTAATTATATTTTGCGTTATTTTATTTTGTTATTAAAAATAGAAGGCTCGTTTCTGATTCCATGGATATATTATTTTTTAGAATTTGACAGATAGAATGCTAGAAAATTGAATTTTAAAATTGGTGCCATGAAAAAATATCAGAACATGAATTTACCTTAAAATGTAATTTTTTGTGATTCTGATACTTTCCAAACTCTATTTTACCCATAGAGTTGATATTTTTCACATTATAAAATGTTATTTCCTACACAGTGAATATAATTTTTTTAAATAAACACCCCCAAATTCGAAATTGCACTACATTTGTAATATTGCAAATATTAAAGAAAATCGTATCTTAAAAAAAATTGTTGAATACAAAAACTGAAATCATAATTATTTTTATTGTATAGAATATTATGTTTACAAATATTCTGCACATTTTTGAAGTTATGAATGGGATAGATTTATGAAAAATGTACTTAAAGGTAAATCCACGACTTACAAATGGAATACAGCCATTTATTATTAATTTCTCATACCTAAGTATTTATATATATAAATGTAATTTTTTTATATAAGTAGATACATAAAGTAACAATGGGCTCTATCTCGATTTTCTCATCAACTAACCTCGGAGTCTTCTTAATTGTTTAAAAGGGAATCCCGCTCTGTAAAATGAAACAGGACTCACGCAGATGAGATTGAAGTTATAAAATGTAATGAATGGCATTTATTCAAACATATATGACAAATAGCATTTATACGTAGCAAAGAACGATGTCAGATAGTTGGTAGTAGAATTAGTGAGGTTGATAGTAAATCATAGATTTGAAACCAGCCGTTCATAATATAAGGAGCGATCAAAAGAATTCTAGAAAAGATAAGAAACATGTTTAAGACTCGAACCCTCAATTCCAATTAATCTAATCACTCAAACTACTCGAATGAATTAGTAAGAGAATAATTGAATTAGTATTTCTGAACGCTAGTCAAGCGCGTTTAGAAACTTTAACTACAGAAAAAGCAATATTTAACCACTGAACTTTAATATTCTTAAAAGTGAATAAAAGTTATTAGTTAGCATCGTTGTGTCTTGACTTTTTCTCTTCATTAAACAATCAACTCTTTTTGAATATGATTAGTAATGACAAGCGATGGTAATAATCAGCGAGCATTACTATTGATTGATTGATTGCTTATTAACGTCGCACTTAGATGCACTTAAGAGAGCTGCTGGCGATGGAACTTGTAATTTTGAATCTTGGTCAAAAAAAGACGAGGACAAAGCCTGAGCTAGCATCTTCCTCTCCAGACTTCCAAACCATGCTAATGGATGGGCTTGAGAACTCAATAGTTTTTTAGTTGTTTTATATATTTAGACATGGAAAATAATTTTTCCTCAATTGTGTAAACAACTTTGAAAACGAAGAAATTTTTAAATATTCCATGTTTGAGATACTTATTTATATAGCAATAAGGCGCTTATTTTTAAAACTCCGAAACTCAGTAATTTTTAAGCAGTTTTAATAAAATTGGAATTTAAGTTTTTTTTTAGTGATAAGGTATTAATTATACAAAGAAAGCGATATCCTAAGAACATCGAAATTAATTATGTTTATTGACTTCACAATTTAGTTTTTTTAAGCTAAGTTAATACTAATATAAATTTTTTCCAGATATTTTGAGAATTGCGAAAGCTCTTATAGGTCTCTCACTGGACGTGTTTGGTGATTGGAAAGTTTTTATATACGATCAGTTAAGCAAAACTACAAGCAATATATATCGTTATAAAATTGAAAAACATTGTGTGTAGTTTTTGTGAGCGTCTAGAACACATTAGGTTCGTGCAGTACAATATTAAAATCATTACAAAACATAATACACAATTTCAGAAGCTTATATTTTTCTTTAAAAATCAACTTCTCGAGATGACAAAAAAATTGATAAATCAATTCACATTGAAAAAAAATTTCGAAAATTTCTTTAAAAAATTAGGAGCAATTAATAATTTGGGTCTCCAATCTCTTGAAATTTATGTTATCAGCAACATTAAGCGAACCTAGGAGAATCCTTTCGGATTTCCACAAGCCTCCCTAGCTCTTTTTTTACCCAAATAGGACAATTGTTAACTCTTTGATTTTTTTTTTAATTACAACTTTCTTACTTTTTAGTTAAAAAACTCTCTCTCACAAGTTGAAGCAAGGTGACTTAGTCACTTGACTTCCATGTGTTAACCCTCGATTCGACTCTCTAACCTCTTTTTTCTTTCTGTATTGTTCGACCTAAATCACGCGACCAAATAATTTATCCCAAGCCTCTAGCTCATTTCTCCCACCTTCGCCTGTGCCTTTCAAACAATCACAGTGACCGCGGTAGCCTGGTGGCCATGGTCACGAACTCGCGGAAGACGTTGTTTCGGTCGAAACGTGTGTTCGAGTCCTGTTTCCACTACAGACCGGCAATGTAGTGGGACTGATGCACATTAAATCTGTCGAGGCTCCATATTCTTCCTTTCCCTCAGAAACTTACTTTTTTTTAGGTAAGCACTGGCATCATGATAACAGAGCGATCTTTTTTATTATTATTATTTTCGATCCATCTTCTTGTCAACCTTTTTTTTTTTTTTTTCTTTTCCTTATTTTTTTCAAAACTTTTGTATCACAGACACGCATTGCTTGACACAGCATAGCTAGATTTGGCTTCTGCGGTATAAACCTCTACTTTCACTCATTCATTCACCAAGCCTTCCCATGGTGTGGTAAATTTGGAGAGGGAGGTGCCAGTTCAGGTGTTGTCCTCCACACTGGACAGAGATCCAGAGTTACGAGATTTGTCGACAATAGCCTCTGTGTTGCTTTCAAAGGCAAAGTTGATAAATGATCAATTAATCTTTACATTTGCAAGCATAAGCCATACTCTGCTGTAAACACTCATATTTTGTCAAACACGAGCTAAAAGCTCCCTCGAAAGAAATCATCACCAAAAAATATATATAATGAACCTCTGCTTCTAGGATAGGGATACTTTTAGCTCGGACACAAACGTATGCCCCTCCCAAAAGTATGTTAAAAACACTTGTGTCTACACTTACAGAATCAATAATTACTTACATCACCATTTTAAGTTTTTTGTTGAATAAATAAAATGCCTTTTTCTGTGTCTAATTTTTATTTTTGACAATGTGATGCCATCTACTGGCACCGTATCAGCAAGATTTATTTGTAAAATTCTTTCGTTTACAAACAAATAAAAAAATATTAGTATTCTTACTATCTTAACTAATGTATCTTCAAGGATCCGAAAAAAGAAACATATTTAATACTGCGTGATTTATATTGCTAAAAACCACGTGCAGTTTATATGTGTCATGGTTTCATCAACCTACGCATCGAAGTAATCTGAAGCTTAGTCGTACGATTGAACTATTTTTTGTGATCTGGAATGTCCTCAAACAGCTTTCAAATTTTGTTTCATTCCGACAAGTATTTTCTGTTTTTTGCATGCAGCTCTATTCATGGTAAGACTTCTGGAATTATATTATTGTATCCAAAAAAAAATATCGTTTAATTATTTTTAATGTATTCGTTTGTATGTTTTCCGTCTTTAAAAACCATTTCCAATAATCAGGATCAAATAAAATTCCTTAGAAACTCATTCTTTTTTTTTTTTTGAAATTTCGGATGCATGTTTTTTTTAATTAAAATAGATACAACACTCTAGATTTGAGAAGGTATTTAGAAATTCAATAGGATTAACATTGCGTTCACGAAATCAAAATGGCCAGTTGAAGGTACCGTTAATAAGTAAAGTTTAATATCTTTTGACAATACAGGAATGCCTAGTAGCCGAGTGATTAGGGCCTCGAGATTTGTGGCCGGCAATGTTTCACTAGATACCAGGGTTCTAGACCTGATCCACCTAAAGACCCGAATGTAGAGTTGAATGAATCTGATGAATCTGATACTCGAATGAATCTGATGAATCTGATACTCGAATGAATCTGATGAATCTGATACTCGAATGAATCTGATGCACGTTAAATCTGTCGGGGCTCAGACCACATGTTGATGTGGCATTTATACGGAGAATGAGTGCCAGCTCAGATGTCGACTTCGTCATTTGACCGTAGCTCAAAACTAAGAGACAAACGGGAGTGAAGTCAAAATTTTATCCTCGGAGGTTCCAGGTTTTTGAGGCCAATAGAAACCTTCCCTTTGTCCACATTTTAATGAATGGTTTCATAGATCAGGTTTAGCTTCATAATACCATCCAGATGGATTAGGAATAACAAAAAACACATTGTCTTGGAGACAAAGTGTTGGATATATTTCATACACGGAAAAGCAGATTAATTCAAAGAGAAACAGAGAGTAACATTTTATAAACAGATAGAATGCTTCTTAGCACATAGTGCGTCAAAGGATTTTTAAAACTGGCGTTAGATCTCAGTCTGCAATTGCACCACTTGTGCTATCGTGCATGTGTGATAAATCTTGATCGTCAGCAAGAGCGTTGCCAAAAGATGTGCGCTTTTGTTAAATTAACTCAAAAGGTACGGTTATTCATTCGAGAAGTATAAGATGTTCATATTATTATTTTCGAACGAAGAGCTATAATCAAATTTAACACAAAACGTGATTAAAATGCCTTGTAAACATACAGATTATTGAAAGAAGCTTCAGGAGATTTGTGTTTAATTAGATCTAATGTTTTCCTGGAGTACAAACATTTTGTAAACGGAAGAGAAAAGTAAGAAGATGATTAGCTTATCGGAATATCATGTTCATCAAGGGCAACGGAAATTATTGAAAAAAGTATGATTTCGTGGCAAATAATCATTGTGCGTTGCTGAGAAAGATTGAAGAGTCTTTGAGAAATAACAAAGAAATGAATCGAACCATACCGCATAAAGATTTGGGCAAAATAACAGTCTGCGCTAAATTTGTTCCACACTCTTCAATCAATGAACAAAACTCTATAAGAAGTGCACAATGTACAGACATCATTTCAGTCACTGAAAATAACCTAAGCTTCTTGAGATCAATGGTTACAGTGATGAAACATATTATTTTCAATACGATCCTGAAACTAAGAGATAAAGCGCAATTGGACGTCAAAAATCTCACACTGTAAGTAAAAAAAGAAAATTACATCGAAAATTGAAACAATGCTTATTACATTGTTCGATAGAAAGGTGAAAAAGAATTTGTTGCAACTGGATAAAGAGTTACTTAAATGTTTTAAAGCCTTTGATGCCAGAATTCATCGTATAAGTCCAGAATATCGAGATGAAAATAGTTGGAGTTTTTTCCTTGGTAATACTTCCAATCACAACCCACTTACTGTTGGCAGTTTTCGCATTAAATAACATCCATATATTCAATCATCCACCGTTTTAGCCTTATTTTACACCCTACAATTTCTCTTTTTTCCCAAGACTTAAAATGAAGTTACGAGAGTGTTGTTTTGATGATATTTCGACTGTACAAACGGCTCAGGCGCATGCTTTGGAAGCAGTTTCGCAAAAGTGAAAGAGAACAAGCACTCAAATCATTATCGCTATAACAAAAGTACTAAAACCGGCGGGGTTCATAGTGAAAGAAAAAAACAATAATAAATAGTAGTTTCTTGTCAATATTTCTTTTTACCGACCCATTCTTGAAAATTCTTTGGCACACTATGTAGGATAGAGAAGTCAGAATATTATATTATTATTGGAGATTTTTCAATATGAAAAATGTGGCTAGTTTGTGTCGTGTCCTTTAACCGTATTAGAAGATATCCAAAATTGTGAATTGAAATCTCAACAAAACGCCTCCATCCCCTAACCACTTAAGGTTTGATTTGAGATTTCTCCTTGGTTTTGAAAATACATCTCTATCCTGTTATTTTTATTTACGAGTATGTATTAAATTCTGTACATCATTCGTGATTGTTTAGTTTGATCACTTATTTCATATGTTTTGTATTCCTTTTTACTTTTCATCTAATTTAATCTATTCTTCTATTTAATCTACCTTGATCTTCTATTCTAATTTAATCTATCTTTTAATCTATTTACTTTTCAATTAAAATACATTGATTTTCTTTCGCAGATTTCGTTTCTTCTTTATTATATTTATTTAATAGTTAATATATTTAAACTTTAGAAGGCATGTTTGGTTTAATTACCTACTCAACCCTCTTCTAAAATTTGAATATTTTTCAAACCATACAATAATGATTTCTGAAAATAAATTTACCCTTACACATTTTAAAAAATATTTAAAAGTGGGAAAAGATATGTGTTTTCATAATTTTTTGGTAAATATTTCTATATGTGCAACTATAGTTATTTTATTCTTCAGAAAAAAAATTATAAACTAATCATGAAAAACACATTTATATGAATTCTAGGATTTTGTCATAACATACCAAGTGTGTGTACGGGAGCTTTTGCGTGTGTATGTGTGTACGTTAAAATTCCACCATTTAAAATTATTATCTAAAAGAGCATCTGGGAAATACATACAAATTGAAAACTGTGGTATTCTGTTAAAATATTTAAGTAACACGATTTCGACAATTTGCGAGAAAAGTTTTTATATATGAAACAATTGAAATTCAACAAACGAATTGGATCAAATATTGGGATAACTGACACTGGCCAATTCATTTTTCATGCACTTCATTGATTTTGAGGAACATGTTTAGTTTCTTGTTCCAGGAGTTATGCATTCTCAATTCAGTTCTTCTGAGTTAGAAAAGTTTTTTAATAAATCAAAAGAAGCGAATTTTCAAATCATTTTAATACATTCAAATTAATGATGAAATTCAAAGTGAATTTATTTATATTCGAAAAAAAAACAAATTCTGCACTTTTGTCACTTTCTACAACTATTAAATAATTTCGTCCCTGTTTTTCCAAAAAGAAATAATTGTGAAAAATAGATTATTAGCTTAATGCAAATAATTCCAAGCATGTTTCACAAAACATTTACAATTTTTAAATTTATTTCAATGATATTAAAAAAGAATATTAAGTCATGTTCTGTCAATATTCAATTCACACAAAAATCTAAGTATATTCATTATTTTATAATATGAACTCTAAAATTATTCTCCAAGGACAATGAATATAGAGTACAGAAAACTATATCAATTAAATACGGAAAACTACGTATATCAAACGGCATGGAAACCATTTGCCGTTTGAAATTCGCTTCTATATTTTTAGAGAAATAGTAATAATTCGCGTGTATATTTCGAATTAGATCATTTTAATTTTGATTCTTAGCTAAAAAGGAATCTAACACACAAACGTTCAAAAAATTGTTAACTTCATCGAACGTTTGCCTCATCCAGATATTAAAATTAATTTTAAAGAGCATAAATTCACGCTATATTTACTTATTTTATACAAAAATTTGATTAATTTTTTGAATACATAATTCCTTTATTTTTATTTCACCATTCCTACAGCAATAAAGTAGGACATCCTTTTATAAACGTTAAAAATTTATATTTTATGGCATAATCATTCTAAAACATGTTAGATTTGACCGTCAGTCCTATGCCATTTTTATCCAGTAAAAACTCACGAAAAAACATTCACATTTTGTCTTATATTACCTGAAAAAAATTCAACAAGTTCGAAAAATTAAACTATGTGCAATTTCAATCAAATGAAATTTGATTTAAAAGCAATCGTGTTGGGCTTGAAATCTTAAACCTTTTAAAAAAACATTTGGAACACTGCTCTTATCCCAATTTTTGCGTTTAATTGTTAAATAAATGAAATATGAATAACCATTGTGTTAGATAAACATACCGAGTGAAAGTTGACTCAATAATGCCTTTGGACATAATTGATGCGTAAATAAATTGAGATTTACTGGGCCAGAGAAAACATAACGATTAGTCGAAACCATAAACCAAGCAGAGGAATTTTTCTCCCACACTGACGAAAATAATTAGGAAAAAAAAAAAAAACTCATCCGCTGTCATCCATCTTCCTTGTTTCTACGACTGGATCATGGAAAGAGAAAATCCATGAGTTAAATCATATAGTTTTTCTCCCCTGTGGGAGAGGGAGAGAAAACTTATTCTCCCATACTAAATTGTTTATTGCAGAGCTTTCAATCGTACGAAAGTTGGACAAAATAATCAGACCAGAATCTAGAGAATTTAATGATCCATGTAAAAAAGAAAGAGCAATTTTCTGTAAAATACGGTTTCTTTGAGTGGTAGCGTTCACGATTTAACCATTTAATGAAACGTTAATCGCATAACAAGTCTTTGTTTAGACTCAAGTTACTGAACCATAGGAAAACATATTTTTTCCCTTCGTTCTTTTTTGGGGGAAAAAATACCTTAAGTAATTATTTCTTTCGTTTTTTGTGTCATTATTTTTATTTTGACCTTGAATAATACACCCATTGAGCGGTGATGCGAACTTTTCTTTCGGGAACTGTGAACCAACAAATTACTCTGAAAAACATTTTGTGATTCTAGTCATTACATCTTGCTCTCATTAACACACTGAGTACTTCAATACAAATTCATTAAACTAGAAATTCAGTAGAAACTCTATTTTCTATAATAAAATTCTTATTTCCTTTTTTTAGTATGAACGAGTCAGAAGATTTTGATTGTTTATCAACGTCGCACTTAGAAGCAGCACAACGTGAAGGATATTGGCGACGAACACTGATCTTCGGTCAAGTGACGAGGACAATGCCTGAGCTGGCAAACCCCTTCTAAACTTCTACACCAAGCCAAAAGGGAGGGTTTCGAATCTCAACAAATTTTACACGCATCAGACCACTGCACGCCAAGTCTTCACTGGCATCAGGGCTCGAACCCACGACTCGACGAAAATAATGCCAGTCACGAGTTTGCATGTAACATCATTCGGCCAAATGAGTAGCGAGATTTAATCAACGATTAAATCTTATCCAAATAGATATTCTTGGTGTATGTGCAGGATTGCTTATTAGCGTCGCACTGTGAGAACCAACAAGAGGGCTATAGGAGACGAATCTCGTAATTATGAACCTCGGTCAAGTGAGTACGACGCTTGAACTTTCACCTCTCTCTCTCCAAACTTACACACCACAGCAACTGGAATATTTGGGACCTCGGCTAGATTTAACGTGCGTCAGCCCTATTACACGGTAGATATTCTTGGAAACCAGAAGTATGATATTCATTTATTCAGAACTTGTTTTCTTTTGAAATGTCTTTCAAACATACGATGTGAGCTCAGAATATAATCCAAATAACAAATAATTAACAGATTTTTTTAAAAAAAAAATGTATTCCTTTACATTTTGCAGAATAATTTAATGTGTATTTGTGTGTCTGTGTGAATCTAATATCCTCTAACGGAATATTAATTACATCATGTTTGAGAATTGGAGACAAAACAAAAGAGTCATTTAAATTATTTATCCACTTTAGCGGAATCCATTTATCAGTTTTTTAATTAATATTTCTGAAATCTCCTCAACAGCAAAGAATTTAGTTACTTATCCTATATATCATTTAATCTACTTACAGAAGTTTAACTGTATATTTTTTCACAAAAGCGTTCTTTAAGCCAACACAATCGAGATCCATGTCATGCTGGATTTACAATTTTGTCGGATTATGGAGCATCAATCTAATTTTAGCGATGATGCCAAACATAAATCGCTCTGGATAAAATTTAAGCGATTCAAACATGTGTTTGGTGAGTTTACGCACTTTTTGGATCAATATAGACGATATAAATACCCGGCAAAATATTTCGTCGTTCTAGCAACTATAGAATTTATTAATCACCTAGTGCCAGATTAAGGAGCGTCCTTACTATATTGTTATAACTTTTACATAAAACTGACCTAATTTTACTAAAATGTGGTGAATTACAGCAGCTAAGTCAGTCATAACTTTGTTTACATAGAAGTGAGACATTTTTTTATAAAAATGAGCAGCATTACAAAAGTTATATCAATGTATTTTCCAAGCATATTTATATAACTGATTTTCCCGCAATGAAACAATATTATCTGAATAATATCTAATATCTAACCACTGATTGTTATTGATTCTTTGATTCATAAATTGTATTCAGTGACATATCTTATTAACATTTCTTTCATAAACAGCAAAGGAAAAAAAACATTCATTCACAAAATACTAACGAAATTTCTATTAGTTATATAAAAATAAATAACATCGAAAATAAAACGTTTTCTTGAATAATCTCGCATACCTGTAAATTCTAAATATATATTTTTGTTTCAGTGTGTGTGTGTGTGTGTGTGTGTGTGTGTGTGGTTGCTCAGAATTCCCATTAATTTCTCACTTAAATAATTTAATTTACTAAATTTGCCCATTCTCTCCTTTAAACGATAATGTTCATTCGTATTTCCTGATACAATTCCTTTTTTTTTAATTAATTCAATCACGTGTTCTAAAAAATTCGCTGACAATGCTCTCTTCTCACGGAACAGACATGTAGGAATGATCCCTACCAGACTTTAAGTCTATACTTATCTTCCCTAGAAGTCCCTCCATTGAGACCGTGTGGACTCTGACGTTTAATTGAATTTTCCCTCATATAAATAGCAAAACACAGCGAAAAACGCTTTCTTCTTATGCTTCTCTCCTCTTCATACTGCTCCTCTTTTATGCTCGTCCTCTCTCTGATGATCATCTGAAATTTGTATGGTAATTTCGCTTCGGCCTTTGGTGGCCTGCTACAACATGGAAATAAAAGTATTTCGGCCATGTATGGAATGATTCATTAATATTGAACAAACATTAAAGTAAATACGCTACGTGTGTGTGTGTGTGTGTGTGTGTGTGTGTGTTAAGAGCAAAACTCACATAGTATTGATCACAACATATAACAGTCTACAAATATTCATCCCGAATCAATACCATTAAAATATAAAAAAACCAAATATTTAAACAAATCATTGAAAAGTAAATTAGTATTTATGCAAATCAGATAAAAATTATATAATAATTAAACAAACTAAAATTCAATACCAAAAAACCCAAAAATAAAAAATAACAAAATTTAGTAAAGAACAGAACATTTTTAAGAGAATACCAAATGAAAGAAAAAAACAAAAGTTTAGAATAGTGGAAATAATGTAGTTAATATTGTTCCATACTTTGGAATGGAATAATATGTATTTATTCTGGTAATTACTAATCAAACCATCACACTTCAGGGAATTGTATTATAAAAAATCTGGTAATAAACCAGCAATTAGCAAATTCTAATACTCGACCATAGAAAAAGAAAGTAATCATAGCAATTTTCTTCAATTTAACTGCAAAAACAACAAAATTACACATAACTAAACGCCTAAATTATTATAAAACAAATTAAAAATCTAAATAAAAAGAGAAATATTAATTAAACCAAAAATTAATTAAAAAAGTAAGCATTATTAAACCAAAATGAAATAAACAATTACCAAAGATACGTCATCATAAATAATGTTAAATTTTTTTAAATACTATAAGAGCAAAAAAATAATTGAAGAAATTTTATCAAATTCAAAGTATAACATTATTTTATACAAAAATTTAATTCAATTAGTTATTTCTCTATCACCATTATTTTTACTATTAATTTTTAAATTTATATAATTAGCCAAAATGATCTTAATTAAATTATCTAGATCTATGGAATCAAACAAATCTTCAAAGTTAAATAAATAAAGGCATTATTATTAATTAAATGCTTATACGTCAAATTAATATAAAGTTTCTAACAAATAATCACATAATTCCATGGTACTTTATCAATATAACAAATAATGAAATCATCTTGTAACTTTTTAATATAACTTTTAAGTCTGTAATCTTAGTGCTATAATTTATCTTAAAGTTCAAGTAATTTGTTTCTTTATTAATTACTAATTTTGTTAAGAAACTATCAACGTCTTCATAAACTTTCCTTTAATAAAATTATTCTTACTAGAAGATATAATTTTAAAACCAGTGCCTTTATCCATAATTTCTCTCATTTTTTTTATCCATAACAATATTTAGATTACCTATAATCAAAAGTTGGTATTCTTCATTAATTTAAAATCTTTATATTCCTTAAAATTTTCATTAATTATAACTCTTTAAATCTTTGCAATTATAATAGTTATTTAACATATGTCCCATATATTTATCAAATTTAAAAGCTCTTTTAATATTATTTTTACTAATAAGAATTTTTTTAGTTTCTATTAAGTATCCAATTACAACAAAGACCTGGATTACAGAATGCATCGCTGTGTTGTCATTGGTCCAGTGACTAATTTGTACTTCCTTTGTCACGTTTGAAATCTCAAAAAGAAACCCCTAGCATGTGTTACTCCAATGGCAAAGTCAATTTCCCACCAGTGGCTGAGGCACAAGAACTTCTTTTAACTTATGAGGCTGGAGCCTACTCTGGAGTTCAAACATTTTCTAGAACATATTTTGAAATACAACTTGTGTTATCAAGTGTCATCGCTTGGAGCGACAAATATTGTGAGATAAGGCAAATTCCATGCACACATTCAAAGTCCAGGGACAAGTGTATCATCAGATTGGTTTACTTCTTCCAGTACCCGAAAAAGATCAACAGTTTTTGCAAGTTTATTTCATGGACAATGGGGAGGAAGAAATTGATCGACGATGTGCATTTAGTGTATGAACAGATCGGAAAATTATCGCTGAATTACGAGCATTATTCATCGAGCACAACTGTTTGGTCCGAGATTTTAACACCACAATCGAGAATGTCAGAGCGGTTGACTGGATAGTCATTATCAGAGCAGACAAAACACCTTTGAATGAGCTTGAAAGAGGATTCAATGCTCCAACAGCCCCTGAAGTAGCAGCTCTAATTGTCGGAACAGAGATTACCCGGGAGGGAAGGGGGGTATTGTTATCAGCAGACGAGATCATAGGTGCCTGCTGCAATGCTTAAGCACATACTGATGTTGAAAGTTGACTCACCAATACTAACAGACAGCGAAAACCGACTTTCAGTGAATGATTTGATACTGAATGTGATTGAACCAACAATAATTAACGACAAGTGTAAAGGAGAAGATGTGTTAATTCCACACAAACTTATGATTCCCACTGATTTGCCCTTCACATTCAAACGACTACAGTTTCCTGTGCGTCTTGCTTTCTCAATGATAATCAACAAAGCTCAATGGCAGTCACTCCGCATAGTCAAATTAAATTTAGAAAATCCATGTTTTTCGCATGGTCAACTATAAATTACTTGCTCTAAAGTAGGAACTCCAAAAACTCTGTTCATACATACACCAAATCAGAAAACCAAAAATGTTGTTTATCCACTCGCGTTATGCTAAATGTTAGCATTAGTTTAAATTATTTAAATTTGGTTCAATTATATAGCGAATGGAATAGACTCAAAATATTGTTTATTCATGTTAATTACTAATAAAAAGTTGTATACAGTTCATCATCAATTTATACCATTAAAAATAAGGAACCTCATCAGTATGTGTGTGAGCCATCTTTCATTTTTCCACATTTTTTTCTGCAACGAATGATAGATTCTAGATTACTTACAGATCATCCTTTTTTTTATATAAAGTAAATAAATATACACAGTCTGAACAACGTCTGACGGGTCTCGCTAGTATATATATTATTTTATTAAATAAAGGTAATTCTAACTACAAGAATTACAAGATCTAAGGTGTTGTTAAAAAGTGAGTAAAACTCGAAATTTCTTAAAATATTATTCTAATCCGATTTTTTTTTTCATTCCACTTTCTCTCTCTCTCTCTCTTACTTTGGCATTATGATTTTGTATAACTTTATTCATCTGAGTTCAGCAAATTTCTAACATACATTATATATTCGAAACAAGTTTATTACTAATGAAGATGTAATACATATAAGGTGAAGCAATACTTTTCTGCAATGTGTTACCCAAGTAATCATAATTAATTTTGACCTACATGTGCCTAGATATTCATCTAAACTCAGAATTCTCTTTCAAAGCGTGAAACAAAAACGAACTCTTGGACATAAATCTTTGAATATTTCATTAAAGAGCTCGAAATAACAATTAAAAGATTGGTAAATTATTCCGAACAAAGAAAACACCTATCTTTAGAATTAGAAAAACACACGCTCATTCTCTGATGCAATTTACTTAAGGAAAGAAGATGAAGAAAATATCGTCTGCTTTGTTATTTTTTTTATAGAACAGAAGCTACTTTATATTAAAGTCTTGTAAAACATTACCTTCACAATAAACAAATCATAGCGCTCTGCATTGTTTAATTCTTTTGTAGTAAAACTTTTTGTTCTTTTTTTTCCCTCCTTTCGTTCGGAAAATTTATAAGGTCACATGCGATTTCCCGCCAGAAAAAGAACCTTTTTTTCTTTTCGAACAGGTTGAGGCTAACTCCCTATGTTATTGGGGCAACGGTCTTTATGGAATTCTCAGTCACATTACATGCATTGTTATTTGTCGAGGCACCGAAACGATGTCGAAACGCGTCCAAAACAATCGGTTCTTATAGCCGTTTGCAAATCTTAGCCATTTAGAGTACTACATGGTAACTACTCAGCTCCAGGAGTGGATGTTAAAAAGTACTCTATTAAAGCGTGCGAGAATTCAAGATAAATTACTTTCCATTTTCACACTTTACAAGTCAAAAAAACAATAGAAGAGTTGATAGAAGAAAGCAGCATTTGTCTCTCGACAATGCATTGTCTTCTGGTGCAAATCTTGTGAACGGTACGTGACTAACCAGTCTTATTGGAACACAATAAAATAATTATTTGAGCATTGAATATCGAATCAAAAGCTTTTCTCCGTCTCGCTGAGCAGATTCAGACCGATGCACGCTCACGCATTTTATCGATATATTTATTTTTATGGGGGTTTCAAGGTTCTTTAATCGCATTTTATTGTTATAATTGCTGAATGGCATCACGTTTCACCTGATTCCTTTTGGAATAAGATAAATTGAAAGATCAGAGAGAACGAAGATAGGAAGCTTCGTATTTTGTTATTTTATTTGATTCAAATCCATGTGCTAATAGAAGATAGATATTTTTTTTGTGATATGAGATGAACAGGATCAAATGGAAATAAAAATATGCAGCATTTAGTTTCAAAATGAAATTACTACATTTAATTTTTCAATGTAATGAAAGAAAAAAATTCGTTTAGTTTCTTAAGGGACACAGTACTCTGAAAGCAAATTTTAATCAAATATTTATAAAATAAGGTTTTTATTTATCATATTTGAATATACATAAAATATGCGTTTTAGAAGTAAAAACTTCATTTTCAAACAAATAGTTTCTCAAAATTTTAACTTTTTTTTTCAAAATATTTCAGTATTTAATATTTTAAAATATCCTACTACTATAAATTTTAATATTTTTAAGCGATTTTTTTTTCTCTATTTCTTACAATTCTATGTATGGATTTAGTTATACTAGTATCGGTGGCCGTGGTAGCCTAGTGGTCATGGTTCCAGTCTCGTGGATGGCGGTTTTCGTTGAGTCGCGGGTTAGAGCCTTGGCCACTGAAGACCAGCTGTGTAACCAAGGCTGATGCGCGTTAAATCTGTCGGAGCCCAAAGTCCTTTCGAAGTGTGGTGTAGAAGTTAGGAGAGGGAGTGTGCCAGCTTAGGTGTTCTCCTCGTCACTTGATCGAGGTTCCAAATTGCGAGGTCCGTCGCCAATAGCTCTCGTGTTGCTTCTCACGTGCGACGTTAATAAAACCAAGCAAAAAATAGCGTTGGTTGCAGTTTTGAAAATTTACCCTTAGCCTTTTAGATATATGACCGTCATAAAAATGAAAAATCAGTGTACAGTTTTGAAGGTCAATTAAAGGATTTAGTACATGGTTAAAGAAAATTTAAATAACTTGCGTAGCTAGAGCTATGAAATCATGTGTATATACAATTAGAAAAGTCATACAATTAAAATAAACTAGTAAGCGTATTTCGATATTTTAGTCATTTTTAGGGTATTGTGTCTCTTAATATTGCTAAAGTTGCAATTGATCAACATTTTAAACCTTGTGTTATCAAATATAAATAAAGGAATAGCTACAAAGGAAATTTATCTCACCTTTTTTTTGTACGATTAATTAAAAGAAGGAAACCGAAACCATTTCAAGTATTTTTTTCTTTCGGATTTCATGTTACTTCAGTTATTGTTTGGTCAAATTATGTATTTCTGAACAACCATAAAGAGCTCACTTAAAAAAGCTTTATAGAGGAGTAAACTTTCAATACATTTATATGAACTGAAAAAAATAATTGGGATATTTAAATATCTTGGAAAGGGTTTATGAAGGGAAATATATCAATTTTGTAGTGTTTTGTATATATTTTCCTTTTTGCTAACTCTTTCTGAACTCATTTTTCTCAAAATCGTAAATATGTCTCTGTTATGCTGTTAATTTTTTTGTAAAACATCACTGCGTATCTCGATTATTTCTTGTATAATATCAATGATTTCTGCCAATATATATTAAATTAATTAAAGGAATATCACTAAGTGGGTCTGCTAATAATATTCTTCCTAATTTATATTCTGCATTTTTATGAATAAATTTATATTCATTACAATAATTTTACTACGTTAAATGCATGATGATTTCATTTTTTTTTTTTTTTTCCAAATAAATAATTATAAAGAAAGCAAATTTTGCTTATCTTTTTATTCAACTTGTTTAAAACTATTGCAAAACTTATGAGAATGTTCTTGAATCTGAGAGCTTACTTATTAATTTAAAAATTGATGCTGATAAAATGTATAGTAATTTCTATGTTAAGAGGGATAACCTTCACTTTGTGATTCCCAAGGTACGTTTTTGGAGTAGTTTTATTGATATTAATATTTTTTGAAACATTATTTAAAAGTTAAATATTACGTAACATGAGACTTATAAATAATTTATTGCATATTTATAAAATTTTTGATAATTTTCACAACATTTGTCTGCATGCTAAATATTCTTTGCATTTTGTTAAAAGCAATTATATATATATATATTAAAAGCAATTATATATATATATATCTAAAAATAGAGATTTTTCTGACTATTTTATATATATATATTATTTTAATAAATTTAAAACTCTCTGATTCAATTGTGCATATATTACCAAAAATGTTATTTATTTTTAATTTAATTAATAGTATACTAATGTCAACCTTAAAAGCTTACACGAGGATAACTGGCACCACACCTCTTAATTTTGAGTGATAAATGACTCGTTCAGCAGGCATTTCCTTTCCCCAACTTCCACACCACTCTCACAGCAGGACTTGGGGCTTCGTTCGATTTATTTCGCCTCAGCCTCGCTTCCCGACGGGTCTTTAATGGCATCAAAACTCGAATCCATGGCTCGATGGAAGCAACACCAGCCATGAGTTCACGAATTTGACCGCTTGACTACCTGTCCAATCTCGCAACAATTTTACATCTGTTAAACAATTTTACATCTGTTAAAAAATATATTTAATAATATTCGAAGCATTTAATAAGACCGACCATGTTAACGCTTATTAATATCAGTTAAGAAATTCAACTGATATTATAAAACAGAATCCATTTTACTGTCCAATTGGAAGTTTATATTTCACAATAATTCCCTTTTTACTCTAATATATATAACAAAACGAGAACTACATAGCTGGTTCGAAAGAATTGGTTTTTAATGACAGATGGTATTTCTTAGGCACGTAGGTATTACCATTGTGTGTTGCCATCCGTTGATTGGTGCCAAAATAAATTTGACTCCTTCATTAGTTTTGAATTGTCAGCATTTGCTGCAAATCAAAATTTGATTGCTGACAATGAGAATTGGGTTCCTCAACAATGAGAATTGGATTCCTCATTATATACAAGAAACCAAGCAACAATCAAAAGGATAGTTTATTTATGACGAATTGTCATCATTATGCGTAGAATTGTCACTGTGGATGAGACTGGGTTCATCCTAACTCACTCACACATCGGAATTCAAGCAACAATCAAACCAACTTGTTGTTTCTTGGAAATTTGCTCCAAAGAAGGCGAAGATGGTTTCATAGGCTAAAAGTATTACGATGGCCGAATTTTTGGCAAGCGAAGGGCATCATAGCCATGGATTTCTCAGAAAATAGAAAATCGATTAATGGACAACTCTACATTGAGTTACCCCAAGCCTCCATTCGTAAAAACTCTATTTCCCATTTCTAAAACAGGTTCTTTTAAAATCATCTTATTATTACTATACGATAATTTCTTTGTGACTTTGGTTAAAATTTTTGGTGCCTTAATCTTTGAGAAGCGTAAAATGACCCTGGGTGGATTATTTCAAATATGTACTTAAATAATTTCTTATTCGTTACTGTAAATGAATTCTTCGAAACAATATCCCCTTCACAAGCGTAAAATGAACAATTCGTCTTATGCATCAAAAAGCACTAAATTTCATAAAGTAATTTATGTGCTTAAAGTAAGCAGTGCCGTTCCAGATAACACAAAGCAATGAAATTTGTCAACTAAAGTATCATTCGAGATAAAACTACGTGAACAGAAATGCAATAGCGTTCTTGGGCCTATCGAATGAAATAAACTGCATGTATGAAATATTGCTGTGTAGAGTTGTCACAGAGAATGAGATTTTGGATTCTTCATTTAACACAAGAAAACAAGCAACAATCAAAACAATATTTTGCTTAGGATGAGTTGTCGTGCGTGGAGTTATGTCACCAATGATTAGACCTGGATTCGTCCAAATACATCGCAATTCAAGCACCAATCCTGCCGGACGAGATATGGCGATGATTTTTTGGGATGCAAAGTGCCTCATTCTCCAGAACTTCTTAGGAAAAGGATATACGATCAATGTATCTGCACAGTGAGTTACCGCATTACCTTTTCCCATTTCTAACATGGGAACTGTTTGAACTCCCCTGGCAAAACAAAGATTTAAGGGAGGAAAATGTTAATGAGGTTGTTGTCTTTTCTTCCTTTCACTTTTAATGAAAAATGCAAATATTTATTGAGAAAAAGAACTATATGATAACGGCTATTTGCTGGTGAACAATCGTCCTGCATAGAATAAGAATCAACTGCAAATTTTAATGATCCCTTCATAAAAAAAAATGGAGCAAATTAAAATAAACCCGTTCACTTTCTTTTTCTAACATAAATCACAATTTTCTCATCATTCATGATTTTATTTATCTTTATTAGTGACATAAATTTGTTTTGTTCGTGATTTAATAATAGATTGCGAAATCGAATGAATTCTAATTAGTACAAAATTAATTAGGAAATATAAGCATAAATCAGAAGCTTGACTTTCATAACTAAAAGGTTTATCTTAAAAGCAGACTGAAATCGAATGTTTTCTTTTTCAATTATTCTGTTCGAGTGTTTAGAATAAATGTAAAAAATTGTTCGCTCTCATATAAGTTAATTGTTGTTGCTGCAGAGAAAGAATTAAAAAAATAAAAATATATAATAAAAACTTTGACAAGGGAATGAAGGAATAAATTATTTAATGAAATGGGCTTTATTCTTATTTCGTGACGATCCAAATTGTTCCTATTTCTCTCCTACGGAGGTTACGGTAGCCTAGTGGTCATGGTCGCGGACTGGCAACCGGCGACTTTCGTCAAGTCGTGGGTTCAAGCCTTGAAGCCACTAAAGACCCGCCATGTAACGGGGCTGATGCACGTTGAATCTGTCGGGGCCTAAAGATCTTCCGTTTGCGTGGTGTGAAAGTTTGGAGCGGAAGGTGCCAGCTCAGGTATCGTCTTCGTCTCTTAACCGAGTTCAAAATTATGAGGTCCTTCGCCCAAAGCCCTCGTGTTGCTTCTAGAAAGACGTAAGAAAACTAAACCACAATCTAAATATTCTTCTGGGTCTAATTTCATTACTTAAATAAATGTTTTTAAAATTCCGAATGGATTTTTAAGAACGAAATTTTACAACTCACATTTTCCAAGAGTTGTTTAACTTCCCTGTTTCGAAAATAAAACTATGTAGTTATAATCTCATGGAATATACAGTTCGAGTATATTAATTGCCTACAAGTCTTAACTTTTTATTGAAGTAATTTTTGATTATTATGAATGTTCGATTTTAAAAGAAGATTTGAATTTCACTCAGTTCTTTTTAATTAATTTATAATGTTGCATTTATAATACCAACTTACATCACTATCATTGGGTAAATATGTCAAATTATTGTGTTTTAGATCTACCTAAACACTGATAGATTAGAAAAAATCTTAATCTGTAGCAATTTAGAGTTGATGTAGACAGAACCCGCACCAAGCCACCAGGAGCCGTCATGCCTAATGAGCGCCTTTATGCAGTGGCGTATTATGGGTAAATGGCTTATAGTAAACAACTTGAAATGAAATTTTATTGACAGCAAAATAATATGAAATTTTTTTTAAAAAAATTACGTTCACCTTCAATCTTTTTAAATGTTTAAACATTTTGAGCTTTGTTAAAACCTGCACTCAAACCCATGTATTGAAGAATTATATATAAATTTATAATTTTAAAAAAAATCGCATTGGAAGAGCGAAACGAAATAATATGCTAAACACACCTTATACCAAAAACATTGATTAATACTATATCATCTTACACTTGGAAAAAAATTATTTTACATATCTGATTTGTCAAATAATTGAAAAATATATAACTATATTAAAGGAGATATGTTATGCAGAGAAAAATGTAGATAAGTAAATAATATTTTATTTTAATTATGTATTAACATTGAATTATATTCACGCATTAAATCTATTTTCACATAAGCTCTGCTCGCTGACGTTAATAAATAACATATAAAAATTTATAACATTTAAAATAAATAAATGAACTGAAACAATGCTTAACAAAATAATTTCAACGTTAGGTAGGAGTTAAATTATAAAAATTGAACTTTTTGGGCTTTGTGTTTTTATAGCAAATTTATTTAAAATTAAATTTATATCTCATTTTAGTAAAAAATATAACTTTGAATAAAAATAATTGCCAGATTTGCCAATCGCTCTTGACCCATTGTAGGTCTCAAGTAATTTTTAATTATTTTCCCTTTTGAAAATGATCTCTCTGCTGTAGCTAATGAGACTGGAATTTTAATAAAATACTTAATAATGTGATTAGACTGTGATCGTTTATTAAAGTCGAAATGAGAAGCATCACGAGAACTATTGACGACGGACCTCGTAATTTTGATATTCGGTCAAGTGACGAGAACTACACCTGAACTAGCACCTTTCTCTCCAAACTTCCACACCACAACACGGGAGTACTTGCGACTTCGACAGATTTAACGAGCGCCAGTCTCGTTACACGGTGAGTCTTTAGTAGCATCAGGGCTCGAACTCACAGAAGCAAAGCCAGCCGAAAGTCCACGATCATAACAACTAGGCTACAGCAGCCCTGCTGTGAATAAAATAAGTAAAGCGATATAAATGTTAGAAATCGAGGGAGTTAAATTGTTGACAACGATATAGCTCATAGTTTCAACCAACGAAGTTACATTTTCTCCAAAATTTTGCAAAGACAATAATCCATTCATTAGTTCTACATTATTTATGTCGCTTTTATTTCATCAATTAATTAATCTTCCAGTCTTTGATATAAATTAAGCTGATCTTTTTCAAAGTATTTAATAAAGTCGCAGAAATATTTCACAAAAATTTTATAACTTCTGAATGAGAAGATAGGAGTTCAAATCGTTCACTTAAAGACGATATCGCAATATCTAACATTAAAAAAAATACTTGAAAAGTTCACCTCTTCGTTCTGAATAGGCTGGTCTTTCCTTTCGTAAGAAAATGATTTTTTTTATTTTTCCCTGAATCTATATATAATTATTTCAAAGAGGGAATCGAAATTCCCGCCTAATTGAAACTTTAAAGATGTGATTTCATCTATGCGGCTTGACCACTTCGTATCTGAGAAAGATTTCAATGTTAAAATTAAAACATGCCGTTTTGAAATAGACTGGCGATTAGTTGACGCGAAATAGAAATTGTAAAGTTCTAAAATAGTCGAAAAAAATTGTACTGAATAAAATGTTATTCTCAACATTGTTTACGATAAGGTTCAAACTGCGATTACAACAAAGCACAAAAAAATATTCTAGGGTTGGTATTCCAAATTCTTTTTTGCGCACCACTATGCTTATCTCTCCTGTTCGAACCTTTGTCGTATCCTTAATCGCGTAAATTACTAATATCTAAACCCTTTTCCTCTAAAATCGTTAATAAGAATGTTGTTTATCCTTCACTGGTCATATATATTCTAAGACAAAAACATCTTTCTTCAATACTCATTTCTCTATTTTTTAAATTAAACTGCAGCATGCAAACTGATTCCTATTCTTGATTGGCTGATATCAGGGGTACAATCAAGTAAAATAGAAAAATACTTTGTCAGCTTGAACTTATTTAAAATAATTTCCATTGTATTATCCCTTAATAACCTGATTAATATTTAGCACTGGCAACACAAGCTTGAATATTGATCATTTTAATATAAGAAACTGGTACCCTGCTCTCCAAACTTGCATTCCACTCCAACATGAGTCCCAATAGATTTAATATGCATTAACCCCGTAACACCACGGTTTTTAGTGGATTTAGAATTCGAATCCGTGATTAGAAGGAAACAACGCCGGTTACGATCTCGCGGTCATGACAACTCGACTGCCATCTCCCAGAAGTGATATTATAATATCAGGCAATTTTTATGCCAAATATTTAGCAAATTGTAAAATAACGCACCACTTATTTATTGAAATATCGTCATTATAGTAAACTATTTGATTCATTCCGAAAGTAGTATCCCGAAGTCCGTAAGGAAAAGCAAAGCATAATTATCTGAAACATTTATTGAAATAAGAACAAATATTTTATGAAAACTCTTTCAGTTACTTGTATTTCTCAACATAAGAATCACAGGAACAGAAGCACATGTCGTACAGGGAGGTCAGTTTCTTCGTACCGGTGTCGAAGAAATCTGCCACCTCTTCTGAATGGTCCAAATCATTGTTAAGCAGATCGTGTCGGGAAAGGGTGGGGGGGGATTGATGTGCTTGATGATCTTAGGACCAAATTAGCGTTCTACTCCTCAAATACAAACCAATGGGCACAATAGTGAAGGCAGACCATTATTATACTATATTGGAGAACTTGTGGTAGGCCATTCAGACCTCCTGGCGAATTTCTTTGACAACGGTCTTAAAAAATTTATCTCATGATACGACAAGTACTTCAAATTCGGTGGCTCTTTTATTAGCTGAAAGATATCTGTCTCAATAAATGCTTCCTAATAATTACGTTTTGAGTTTATTTATGTTATCCGAAAAGCTTACATTCTGGACTAACCAAATAGATACAAAAGAGGAAAAATAATCTGTTTTTGAAAGCTAAATATATAAAATACATGTGTTATCATAAAGAACGCTTCCAGTCGTGTATTTCTGCCCAAAGTAAAGGAAATGCATTTTTCATAGTAATTTAGTTAAAGCTATTTACAGGAGACTATTATACCAGCTTTCATTGGTTCATTCATATCAGCTCTTGTACAAATGGTTATATATGATTCGTATTTATAGCTGTATTCTTTTGGACCAGAGATACCCACAAATCCGAAAAGGAAGTAGAAAGAATATGTTTTTTTTTAATTTGTATCGATGCGAATTTAAAATGATTCTAATTTATACTGTCCGAGTGTTTTTTCTCTAAGGTTAGCTTAATGTAGTTTTCTGCGATGCAGTATGCAAATTAACACCACAACAAGTGTAAGGCATCAAAAGAAACGTTTTTCTTTTAACAGATTCTGTCAAAATCTAGTTTTAATTTTAAAAGACTTCTTAAACTTTTCATTCAAATTAAAATAATTAATATTTCAGAGTCAAAAAAATTAAAAATCAAAAGCATTTTTACATTTTAGGACTACTTAACTTTTGTTAATGTACCCTCATATTGACGTTTACGTAAAATACTTGCCCATTTTTATTATAAAATTTACTACAAATCAGAAACAAAATCAGAAAGTTTTTTTAACTTTAAGAATTGTTTTTCGTAAATATATAACTATTTAAACAAAATTAGTAGATATTATGAGTGTCTGAAAAGAATTTGCTGCCAATGGCTTTCTAGCCGTTTTGAGGCAGCGATTATATACTATTTCTTTTTGTGTTTTTTAGCCCTTAATCGGGACTTTGACTGTAACCTTTATCGTTTGTTTATCAACATTGCTTCCTCTTTCCTCCCTTCATATGTTATCATCATTTTATAAAAGCTTGCCGAACATTTTTGTCAGTCAGAAATTTTTCTTTGAACTATTTATTCTCTGTTCTAGGAAGCCGGTGAACCACGAACTTACAATACGTAATTTCAATTTAAAAGCTATGGCTCCTAGAAGTTGTGTACAAATTGATAATTCTGTAATTTCTTCTGGATTTTTCAACTCATTTGATTATGTGTTGACTGATTGTGATGGTAGTAAAATTTCTCAATAATTTTTATTATTTTTCATTTTTACTTCACGCTGCGTATGTAACACTATTTTTAATAATGTAAGAATATGATCATCAAATAGAATATTAAACGAATTAGTTGATATTTTGCGTTTTTCAAAGAATTAATGATCACTATGGCATAACTGTCAATGAGGGGCAAATCAATCATTTTTATAATTGAAAAAATGAAGAAAAATTAATATGCATTATTTTTGCATATAATGTTTTACAATATCTGAATTTTAACCTGGTGACATATTGCTTATTAATCAATTTATTGAAGAAAATTATTACTTTTAAACATTCTATATTTGTTTATGTGTTTTCATATCTCACAATTATGATTCATTTATAAGTGATCTGAAAAGCTGTTTAAAATTGTCTTTAAAGTGCTTAGAGATATGGGAGAAATAAGTGTTTTAAACAACATTATAAAGTAAAAATAACAATTGTACTTTAAACAAAAAATTCTGTTAAGCTTTCTGTCCCTGGGTATTATATCAAGGGATCTCAGGAGCTTGTCTTCCTTGGTAAGTATGGGCATCATAACTCCGAGGCACCCTAGTGATCTTTTTCTTTCCCATGGGGTTTACTGTTTTTGGTAAACACGGGTGGCGCACTCCCAGGATACCCTAGCGATTCTTCTCTATTTTTGACCCTCCTTCTTGTCAACCACTTTTTAACTTTTTTTCAACTTCATGTCTAGACCACAGTTTAATCTTGTTTGACGCAGCATAGCCATATCTGGCTCTTGCGCCAATAAACTTTACATTCACTCACTCACTCTGTTAAGCATTCTAACAAATCAAAGTATTAATATTGAAAAAAAGTGGAGAAATCAAGATCCCTTGTTCTTAAATTGTGTTTAAGAGCATTTTTCAAACATTATTTCAAATCCATACTTTGAAACCTCCAGCATTAAGAATACATTGATAAAATGTCTGCAAAATATAAAACTTCAATAGTAAATATTTGTTGTTTTCAAAAAAGAAAATTTATAAGTATCTTCAAAAAAATTTTTAAAGAAAAGTGTTTCCTGAAAAAAATTAATAAATGAATATAAATGCGAAATTTGTTTAATACTTTTAAACACAGTTATATGTTTATATTTGCTGCTCAAAATGGTCCTTAGGATCTGCATACCTGATTCTGGCAAATAATGAATTGCTGCAACTTGTCACTTTCCTTTTGTGGAGTGAATCTTCTCTATAGTAATAATTCATGTAGTTGAAACATATCCCATACAACTCATTCACATTTTAAAAAGATGCTTTCAATAAAATCTTCCTTGTTATCTGATGTTGTGTTACACTTAATAAAATTTTCATATGATCTTATTTGATGGATTTAAATTGGAAATTGTTAGCTACTTAATTAATTTAAATTTTATAATAATATAGTGTCTTAATTAATTTAAATTTTATTAATTGTGTTTATATTTTCTGTTTGAATAATTGGATTGCATCTGTGGTCTCCTAGCAAAAATTAATCATCTGTCATCTTTTTTATTTTATTTAAGATCATCCTGTGTATATATGTATTTTTCCCCCCTTTCCTTGCATTACAGGTGTTTTATGGATAGGGAATGATCCTATTCATAATGCAGCTGAGACTTTAAAAGCACTTAAGAGTATGGTAAGTAGCTTACTTATGTACTTAGATTTGAGTTTGTTGTATAAATGTATAATGACTTTTTATAAACTTTTTTATTCTTTTTTAGACCTTTTTTATTTTTGTTTTGTCAGGGTAAACATATAATTTATGTCACGAATAACAGTACCAAATCTCGAGATGACTATTTAAAGAAATGTGAAGCACTTGGATTTCCAGCAACTCTTGTATGTATCTTTGGTTTTGTTTAAATATTTCTACCTTTTTAAGATGCTAAAAATAAATATAGTAATTGTTATTTTTCTGCCTAGTTTTTTAAAAATATTTTACGTCAACCACGTTTTTTATATTTTTTAAAAAAATTCAGTTATGACTTTTTTTTTTTAGCATATTTTAAAAAAATCAGTGATCACAAGAGGTTTGTGTATTCCTCTAATTTTTTTAAATTTCTGTAACATGATACTCACAAAATTTCTATAGAAATGTTAAAAGTATGAGTTTCATGTCCAACAACAATTTTAATTGAAAAGAAATTTAATTTTCTAATTCATTATTGATGAATATTTTAAATTTAGAAGTGGTAACTTTTATTCTGTCATATCAAAACTTGTCATCTTTTTATATTGTCTTGTCACATTTTTATTTGTTAGTATTTTAAATCAGTGATTCCTGGCCTTATTGATGTCATAAATCAATTTTACAAATGACAATTTTTCCAATTCATAGAAAAGGTATGGATCATGAAGCACTTTGCATTTTCGTGTGCTTTACTAATATTATTACTTTAAAATATATGACAAAATAATAATGCATAATTTTGCTGCATTGACCCATTATAAAAATTTTCAACCTGTAGTTCAGTGCAAAATTTTACCCTTGTAAAAATCATTAATTTGAAAATATTTGTAAAATAAAAATGCTGAAATGTTAAGGTATCACCATATAGGTGATAAAAATTCATCATTTTATTTCAAGAATTTTTAATATTTCATTGTTGATCTATAAGATCATAAATTATATATATGTGTTAAAGGTCAATTCTTATGAATGAACAAATATATATTAAAGTATGTATTTAAAACTTATCAAGTTCATCTTGCTTCATAAAATGATAGAAAAGAAAACTACCACGATTATAGTCCTTGAATATAAATTTTTATCCTAATTATTCAATTTACTGGTTCTTGATATAAATGCCTGTAAAAAATTAATTTTGTCTGTTAGATGTCAATTTTCAAAATATTTACGTTTAATAAACATTTGTATTAGATGTAATTGAATTGTTCTTTGTTAAACTTCACAAAACCATATTTTGTGTTGAAGCCCTTTGTAATTCATTAATATTGAGGTGTTTGTTTTATGTTGATTATTTTATGACAGTTATGTAAAGTATATTAAAAAATTTGCCACAGTAAATTTAAGAATTTATATAATTATCATTAAAAATAAATCCAATTTGTTATTAATATTTAATGTTACTGAAATTGAAAGATAATAAAAATAATTTTTACTCTTAAATATATTATTTGAAAATGTTAATGTTTGCACATTATAGTGAATTTGATGTATATTATAATTTTTGGTATCTTGAAATATGATTAAAAACATTTAAAAAATATTCTGTTATTATTCATTATATTTTGTGTACTATTGTTCTTTTATATTTTAGGAGAATATTATCTCTACTTCATACTGTGCTGCTGCTTATTTACAGTCATTGAATTTCAAAAAAAAGGTTTATGTTCTTGGGAGTTCTGGTATAACTGCTGAACTAGAAAAAATTAATATACCACATTTACCCATAGGTGTGAGTATCATGCCCCTTTTACAATAAATGTACATTTTGGATCAATGTTTACATATAGAATACAAATTCATTATAAGGAAAAATGTCTATTTAATATAATTATGAACAATAAAGTTTCTTTGGTGGATAAAAATATATCATTTTCTTGAATCTATAAATAATTTACCAATAGTAAATATTTATAATTAACACTACATTTATGTAAAAGGTTTCTGAAGTTTAAACTTGATGCTTATATAAAATAGCTCTTAATTGTTCCTGATTTTCCAAAATAAAAATTAAGGAATGTTTATGCTTGCTATTTTAGTACCTTTGTCTAAAGACGAGAAAATTTTAAGTTTTAGTTCAGACATTTGCAAGCGTATTTTTTGTGATAAAGAAAGAAGGACATTGCAAATATAATAATTTGTTCAGAATGGAGTGTAAGAAGAAAAATATTCATATATGCACAGCAAAAATATATTTCCATTTCAATAATATTCTTAATCTGTGTAAAAAATGTTTAACATGCTCAAACTGTTTTTAAAAATATATAGTAAAAAATTATTTTATAAATTAATTATAATAAATTTGTACTTATATTAAAGCTTTTGTTTTCTTCACTTTTTGACTAATTTTGTAATATATATTCCTTTCCATGCAGCCAGACCCTGTTGTTGATAATTGGATTCAGTGGTTGAGTGAAGTAAAATTGGATCCTGAAGTAATTATTTTTCTCATTTCCATTATTAAAGGCTGTAGTACTTTCTTTGGTGTTAATTGTGATTTTGAATACTATATACAAAAAGTAAATATACTTCAAGACATAAATTAGCACATTTTTTTAAAAAAATTTATAGGTAGGTGCTGTTATTGTTGGTTTTGACCAGTATATCAGTTATCCAAAACTGACAAAATCTGCTAGTTATTTAAAGAATCCTGACACATTATTTATTGCTACTAACCGAGATGAACAGTTTCCAACTGATGGCAAACTTACTATACCTGGTGAGTATTCAAGTTCTGCTATTTTTGTTTCACAATCTTGCATAAGAATAAATTCTGTTGTAGAAAAAAACAAAAGTATACAAGGTGTGGCTATTGAATATGGAGATTGACACTGTAAAATATTTTATTTTAATTTCATACATATTTACATATCATTTTCAACATACACAGATCCTCTATCTCTACACTGGTCCATGGGAATCTTCCATTGTTCGAACCAGTGTTGGAAGTTTTCTGTCAGCTCCTTCAGGACAATTGCCACTTTCCCTTTCACAGCTTCAAAAGACCCAAATCTTGCTCCTTTTAATGCAGATTTCATATTAGGAAACTGATAGAAGTCACATGACTCTAGATCCGGCAAATGAGATGGATGGTCTATTTTAATTGCCCAGTAAATTTTAAGACCCATATGTAATTTTTTAAATACTGCTTTTTTAATTTAATTTATGGTCAAGAGAAAAAACAAAAGTTATGTTCCTCACAAAGCTGTAATCTGAGCAGAGGTCACAGCCCATCTGGTCTAAGCATTCTGGCTAAAACTTTGTCCCAATAACAAAGTAGCTAAAATATGATATATAGTGAGATATTTTTTACTGAAAGAAAATTTTGGAATCTAAATATGTTATTTTTTAAAACTAGGTGAAAGTAACCATCAAGAATTCACTGAAGAAATTTCATAGAATCGATCCATATCCTGGTTTCATAATCATGCACAGTCAAATTTTTTTGTGACTGCAGAATTTGGATGAAATCATAAATAAAAATTTAATTTCTTTTGCTGTAAAAATTAATTTGAAAAACCACATGGAATGTTAGTATTGCTATAAATCTAATAAGACCAAATTTTATCGTCATATTAGCGAGTTATGTTTGGAAGCATGTTAATTTATGTCATTTCATTAAGGAATAGTTTGATTTATACTGCTGCAGATTCTTATATATCTTTAATTTTTGCTGTGTACATATAAATTTTTATATGTACATTTTCCATTTTAAATGTGACCATCTGAATTCACCTTATCTTAAATATAGATTAAGCACTGAACCTCAAGTTCTTTTAAAATGTTTGTTATATTACATTTTTTTTTTCAAACATTTGTGGGAGTTAAATTAATCAAACCTAATTATTTTGTGTGGTTGAGTGTACTAAGTTAACTTTTTATCCATTATATTCAAATAATATTAAGTGATATATAGTTTTCCAATTATCTTTATTGACTTAAAGTTAAAACTAGATAAATGGTGTATTTATGTATTTGCTGAACTTTATAATTTATTTTACTGAAAAATGCTACATATTATAAATTCCCAACATTTTTTTATTAATATTAAACTAATATTCCTTCTTACCACAATTATTTTTTAGGAAATGGATCAAAACATAGGTTTAAAAATATTACAAATATATGGCAAATATCACAAAAATATCATTGATAAGTATTAATTACAATGTTTTTCTGAATTTCACTTGGTGTGTGTGAGTGTGTGTGTGTGTCATCAGATTTTCGATCGTTAATTTAACCAACTTCCCATCAAGCTAGAGCTTTGAAATTTTGGGAATCGTTCGTACTCGCTTAACAATGTAATATTTAGACGTTTGCGACAAGTTTTAACTAATATTTTAATAATTTTAATAAGTCAAAATATTCTTTCCCCTCAGCGCTTTTAGAATTGAGGAAAAAATTTCTTTCCCCCTCTGGGAGCACCGGGCACTCCCCACGCAGCATGCGGTATCGTAAACCTTTTGTACTCACAAAGGGGAGATACTATCTCCGAGATAGTAAGGGTTGCTGACTTTTAGTCAGTAATCATTCTCAAGAAAGAAAGTTTCCAATATTTGGCGCCGTGTCTTATCACAATAATTTTTTCTGAATTTTGGTTCCCATTCTTTTTTTAATAGAATGACTTACAAACTTTCAAATCCATGTTTTGATTTTATGAGTATTATGAATTTTTTAATACTCTCACAAATGTCTCTTTTTAAGTGAATTTTAAAGTTAAAAATAACTAACAGTTTTAACTAATATTTCAATAATTTTCTCTAATAAACTTTGCCACCATATAAAAACGTTGGTTTTTATATCGAATTATTTAGAATTGTGTAATCATTAAATCGTTTTTTTTTTTTTTTTTTTTTTTTTTTAGCTTTTTTGTTGATCTATTTTTGGAAATGTAAAAATAAATAATAAAGATTCATGCAATAAGTTTTTATTGATTTTGTATTTCCCATAATAATTAATAACTTTAAGAAAAATTTCTGTAATGGATGCAATATATTAATATTAATTTTGTGGTGTATAAGTAAACCTCATACAGATATATATAAAAAAAAAAGAAGAAGAAATTTTTCAAATTACATCTTGGAATTTTTTTAACTGAAAAAAATAGTTCATTTTTGCTATGTTTGTATCTTACGTATTTAATAATCTCATTTTAATCAGAAAATTTTTTTAATTAGTTATAGCAGTAAAAGTACTGACTTTTTTCTAATTATCTTTCTTTTCAGTTCTAAGTTATTTATTCAATGTGTAAGTCAATGAAACATGCATTAAATATTCAAGACTTATATTTTAAAGTCTTTATTGAATATTTGAAAGGATATTATTTCATTAATAGGATCCATTTTAACAAAATTCTAACGATTGTTAAAATAAACAAAATAAAAACGATATTATGAACTTCCTTCGAATACTCAATGGTAATTTTATCATTTCAAAGCTAGATATAATTACATTTTGTGGTCCAAATTAATTTTTGCTTTTCATTTAGTCAGAACAAAAGCTATCAGTCAGTCAAAACACATGAATTATAAAACTATGACCTTTTTTTTTAATTATTTTCATATTAACTTTTAAGATTTAATTTTATTTTTATGTAGCTTTTTAGCATATTATTAAATTCAAATTTACACTCAATAGCTATATTAAACTAATAAATGCTACTATGCCATAGGAACTTTGTAATGGGAATGTCTTTGCCTGATCCAAAGTTAGGGGGGGGGGGGCTATTATCCTTTGATATGTGCTGTTATAGTTATCTCTGTGAATCTATTAAATCAAATGAATTTTCTGAAAAATTAAATATTCAAAACCAAAGAAAATACAATCATAAATATTTAGAAATAAAAGAAAGAATATGTACTTACATATTGCTCATTATAATAATTTTTTTTTTAATTTAAACATTCTGAAGTGTTATTTTTGTTGTTGGATTAAGATTTAAAATTGCTATATTTTTCACCAGTATCTAGCTCTTGTGTAGCTTTAGAGTTACTTTAATTCAATCAAAATCTAGGTGCATGTCAAATTATACACTTAAAATTCTTGTAATTTTATTCTGCTTATAGTAACATCACTTAAAATGTTACATTTTATTATCATGCTTGATGATTTGAAAACAACGATAGAAAATTATATGATAAACATAAGTTTTCATGACTTAAAGTTAAAGCTGATCAACATTTTTGTGATATTTATTGTAATGAGTAACATTTTATGTAATAAATAACATATTTCTTTTGTTAAATTTACCTTGTGCATAACAATTACAGGAGCTGGAACATTTGTAACTTCTGTGGAAGTAGTTTCAGGAAGAAAGGCCACTGCCCTAGGAAAGCCAGAAAAATTTATGCTTGATTGTATAAAAATGATTCATCATGACATTGACTTCTCTCGATCCATAATGATTGGTGATAGGTCAGTTTTACAGCAATTATGTTCTTTTAAATTGGTAATAGTTGGAATAAAATGAAACTTGCATTATATATATATTTTTTTTTTTATCTTTCAATTTATATTTAATCAGGAATCCAAAAAACAATAATTAAAAATAGAATCTAATTATTGAAAAATGCCTCAGTAATAATATAAGTTCTTGTGGATAAGATACATATATATTTTTATCTTAGAAATTCCTTTAAATGTTAAATAAATGTTTCATTTTTCTTTAATATGTAAGGTTAAATTTCTATTCGACATTTATGTAAAAGAGAATATTGAACACATTCACAAGAAGAACTGGATTGATTGTATGGGAATGGATAATATAATTCAATGTGATAATATCGCTATATACTAGTAGAAAACAAAATTTAATTTTTAATATTGTAGGATTTTTTATTTTGAAAGATTAGTTTGGTTTTAGAAATTTTTTTCATTAGTCAGAAACAATTTTAAATGTGTATGACAGCTTGTGCAAACACTTTGTGTCTCTTTTTCTATATGCAACTGAATTATCATGTAACATTAATATTTTAATGATTTGTGATCATGAAGATATAACTCTATACTCTCATAATTAAACCTAACTCATTCTGGATAAAAATTGTATTTAGCATTTATATAACCTTATTTTGTAAATGTTAATTTTAAAAATAATTTATAATTTTTCTACTTTTTTTAAAAAAGTTATATGATGCATATAATTTTAATTAATAATTGAAATACATTGAAAAACTAAAATCTCAATTTTACTGTAATGCATATCAAATTTCAAAGCAAATTATTACTTTAAAATGAAATGTACAATTTGTGTATAGAAATACCAAGATTTTATGAGTATCTAAATTCAGTTGAATGATTAGGGGCTTGAATAAGTAATTTTTTAATATTATCCACATAGTCCCATATTTTACATTATCAAAATTTGAATTTACTGTATTTGTTACATAGTTTGTATTTTATTGAATCATGAAATTTTAAAGTTTAAATACAGATTTTAAAGTTTTACAATGTTTATTTTTTATTTATTTAATTGTTATAATTACCAAAACACATTTCAAAAAACAAACTACTTTTAAAGGAATTACAGTATCTTAAAAAGTTGTCAGATGTTCACAAGTGTTCTATATTTTTATCAATCAGAAAACAGTCATAAAATTTTATATATTTTTAAACAGTTTCAAGACCAGTAGTAGAAAATAAAAATAGATTTATGAGTAATTTGAATTGTAATTGATGTATGTAAAATTTATTTTTTTAGTTTTATTAATAAGAAAAAAAACTGTTAATATTTTTGTTCAATTAAATTTTATGGAGTTTATATTACTGCTTAAAGTTTCATATTGATATTTAATTATAAAAGAATCATGTTTTCTATTTTACAAATTTTTAATGGTTTGCAGATTATTGACATAAATAGTTAATGATTTTGCATTTTCTAAAATACTGTGATTGTTTTGAACTATTGTTTATTTTTTTGTGTTTTTCAAATCTGTGGTTTAATATATTTTAATTTTTGATAGTTAATTATTTGTTAGTTTTGTTGATTCAAAAATTTCTATGAATAACCCAAATAACCATTTTCTTATAATTTAGTTTTTTTTCCTTGACAATTATAATGAAATTGAATAAATTAATTTAATTACTTATAATTTAGTAAATTGAATTTCCTAATTTATATTATGATGCACAAAATTATTAATTTTTACTATAAGTTTGAAATATTTTATTAATTTTGATCCCTGATTTTTATAGGTTAAATACAGATATCCTTCTAGGTACTAGACATGGACTAAAAACCTTGTTTGTAGGAACAGGTATTAATTCCATTGATGATGTGCGTCAATTGGAAAAAAGTAGTGATGAAAATGATCAACTTCTTGTGCCTGATTATTATTTACCTTGTTTAAGTGATCTACTACAATTTATCAAAACTTAAGTTAAAAGTGTTATAATGTATTAAATTATTAAATTTTGATAGAAAAATGTACAATTAGGATTGTTAATGTGATAGTTGATGAAATTGATTTGTGATATGGATTTTTTATTGAAATATTTACTACTATTTAATTTTTTTATGTAGCAAAAATTGCTAAGAATTTAATATTTTATCTTTTAAAAAAATGAAGTAACAAAAGTTACTCAAAATATAGTTTATTAAGATTATAAATCTTGAGATTATTAATAATTTAAAGGTTATTTTTAAATTAGAGAAATGTTTACTAAGTATAATTTCTTGTGATTCAAGTAATAAAACAACTCCCATTATGAATGAATTTCTACTATGTTTTTAGATTTGTAAAAAAAAAGATTATTTATTTGAAATTTTTATGTTCCTTGTTGAAACTGAGCTTCATATTATTCCTTTTGTTTTGTTTATAAATGTTTGTAATTATTTCTTTAAAAAAATCTTATTATAGTGATGTCAAAGGAGAAAAAAAGTTGTTTTAATTTAGAAATTTTATTACATGATTGATTTTGGGCATTACTCCTTTTTTTTTTTAAAAAAAAAAATAGAACTAAAAGGTTTTTATAATCATGAAAAAGTTGATGAAATGAATCATATTTTTGTTGTAATTTTCTTTATTTTGTAATGCTAATGCTTCAAGATACTTTGAAATTATTTCTATTTATACATCCATCATCATCTTAAGTTTATTATCCTTGAGATGTATTATAATATAGCATCATTGCTACCTTTTAGAATTGTAGCAAGATATCATAATTACAGTATGCGTAGAAATTTAAAAGTTCTTAAAAAAACCTTATTGCTTATTTTACAATCAGTCATGGTTTGAAAATATTTTTGGTATATTTGCAATTATATTTTTTAAATTTAAAGTATGTTATATGTGTATGTTGATCCTGAAAGTATTATAAAGATTGTGTTAGTTATAGATTTTTTATTATTATTTAATATTGATATTATTTAAAAATTTTAAAAAGTATTAGTAATTTATTGTTAGATTTGTATTTATTAAAAGCAAAATGAAACAAATTTGTCTCTATTTTCATATGCAGTTGTGAGGAAAGTAAATACTCTAGTTTATTTTTAAGTTTAAAATTTTATTTATCATAAAATTAGTTTAGACCGAAAGTTGTAATTTAAAAAAAAAGCTGATACCTTCATTTTTCTTTCAATTTTGAATATTACAATGAAATTAATTTTTTATTCTGAAGTGCTTTGAATAATATCCATATTCCTTTCTCTTGCAATTCATCGATATTTGGTAATGTATGAAAGTAAAACATGCATTTATACTGTTTTTATATTTCAATTGTAAAGCATCTAATTATTAAACTCTTGTATAAAATGCAGAATTCTTCCTTGAAAAAAGTATTCACATCCTCGAAGAATGAAAGTAATTTTGTTTCTGGTTGTTATTTATATGATAAAAATCATTCTTGAATTGATTAAAAAAAAATTTGTGTATCAATAAAGATTTCTGAAAAAACGTAGAAAGATGTGTTTATACAATTATACAAATGAAGCTTGAATTTCAATTTTAATAGTTTTAAATTGGATCATTTATCAGTTACTGTGAAGTTAATTCTACAAGATAGTTTATACCTATTAACAATACTTTATTTTTTTAAAATTATGCTGATTTTTTAAGTGAAAGCCCTTTCACTTAATTTATGAAATTACAAAGATGATGCTGAAGATGCAAGTTTTTATTTATTTTCCTATCTCAGTTATGAAATCTGAATTCCTGAACACAACCAGTTAATTTCCCAGTTACAAATTTTGATATTCCAAAACTTTTTTGTTTGTTTCTCCATAGTCAATGTTTTTAAACATAATGAGTTTATATATATATCTGTGTGTGAGTGAGTGAGAGAGAGAGAGAGAGCATCCTGGGCTTCCATCTCACTTTTTTTTCCTGCTTGACCTCGTTTTATGTTTGTCAACTGTCCTCCAATGTATTTCACTGATTATCTTACTTAAGTTTCATGCAAGGCTGTATACCCTTTAAATTTGTACTAGCACCTTGTGTGCCTTATTATTTATATATGCATAAGCCTCTGATTACAGAATAATAGTTTTTCATAGCTGTTTTTGTTAACAAAAATAGTCAATTGGAAAATTTCATATTTAATTTCTGAGAATCATTTTTTGTCATATTTGTTCGCTATTTTGCCTTCTTTACATTACTAAAAGCTTTGTTTTCCAACTATTTTGTCAGCTCTTTTTGAGACCTAAAATAAATTCCACATACATTGCTTTGATTTTTCTGATGTATTGGATAGTGTAACATACATAACTTTTTCGCCACCTAAGGGGCTACTGTTTTACGTGGATCCCTTTTGGTGTACCGGATCACTTTTCAATTTTTTATCATTTGCTTCAATTTATTTACATTTAGCTTAAATATATTCAACTTAATAATTCATTGTTTCCTTTAATTTTTATATCAGGAAACTTTACTATTGTCCATTTCTCAATATTTCATCACTTACTTTGTGACATTGGGCTATTCGCGGTTTCTCTTCACTAACCTTGGGGACTTTCAATTGAGAATGATTGCTTTCGCTAAACAACCTTTGCCCAACCAAAAATGAAACGTGATGAAGAATATTAATATGTAAAGCAGTTAGGAATTAAGTGAAACGGTTAGATTGAGAATTATATAAACTCCATCTGATGGAGTAGAGCAGGGCTTCTTAAACTTTTGTCATTCACGACTCCATTTATGATTGCAAGTTTCTTGACGACCCCATACAAATATAAAAGAAAAATAAATTAATATTTTTTGATGATTTATTTATTAGGTAACAATATACATATGAAACTATATAGTTTTATGAATTCGTTTTGAAACATACAAAAATCTAAAATTAAAAATTGCACAAAAAATTATAAAATTGTATTTATTATAGTTTCAAAAATAAAAGTGGATTCTGACCGTCTTAATTCGCTCGAATATATTCAAGTAGTTGCGTGGTAAGTATTAAATTAAAATATAAGTAAAAAAATTTAATGAGATGGATGTGCCTGTTTTTTTATTGCATAACAAATCAAATCTTGGTGGAATGTTTGAAACTGCTGGACGTAAGACCTCTTCAACATTTTTTAGCGCTGAACGATATTGGGATTTAATATGTGTTAAAGCTGAGAAAGTAACTTCACATAAATATGTGGTGTTGAATGGCAGAAGTACATTTAACGCCATATCAGC
>BMAW01103208.1:1183828-1203644 GCA_019974015.1 Nephila pilipes
GTGGTTTTGTAATTATTGGTGTCGTAGTACTTAATAATTGAAATTAGAGATGGCACAAGATAACGCCCGGAACGACCGGGTGTTACAACTTTAATTCTTAGATTTAATTGAGTAATTTAATAATAATTATCAAAAACAAACAACTAAATTTTTTTTAAAGGTTCAATTTCTTTATTTTTATGTATTTAAATTTTCTATTGTCCATTATAAAGTAACAAATATTATGATGTTTAAAAAAAGAAAGAATGCTCATATGTGTAATTTACTCTGTATTTCACTGTTCATTTTGTACTTGAATGTACTTCAAAAAATGTGATATGCTTGGTTTTGAATTGAGATTGGATCGAAATCTTCTGATATTTTATAATTAATTATACAGCAAAAATTTAAATAAAAATGTCTGATACAAGTTATGTGCAATTATTATATGCTATACAGAGATTATCCTCTAAGTTGAATGTGGATATATATATATATATATAATTGTTTTTATTTCACTTATAGCGGGGCTCAATTGCGATATTTTCTTTATCTAACCCTTCAATATGTTGTTTGAATTGAGAATCTCTTCCGTTGAATGAAACTTATGTAGATTAAAAGTAGAATTATTGAAGTGTAGTGAATAGGATTGAGGATATCTTTGTGTAAGCAGCAAAGTAATACGAAGGTGATTGATGGTAGAGAGAGAATGGAAATTTATCAATGAAGTCATCAGAATAATGTCTATGCTGAATAAAGATGTACAGGATCAAAGACAGTAAGGATCTGCAAAAGGTCAGACCCTCGTTTAAAGTTCTAAAGTCTCTACTTTGCTGGCCCTCATACTGAGATGTGAAATTGTCAAATATCTAGATAATATTAATCGTTATATTTAGACGGGGGAAAGAATTATATCCACAGGCTTGAATACAAATATTTTGTGCTTTGGTTTCTTGGATATCGTAATGAACTCGAGTTGAGTTATTCATTCGTGACTGTGTTGATGAGTGACTTTTTAAATACTGACTAATAATGGAAGGAGTAGAAAGGTTACCAGGAGCAATACCGGATCGTTGCGCGCTTTTCAAAAATAATCCAGAATATTTAAGTATTAATGAGGACAAATTTATCGATCGAATATATCCATTTTTTCCCCTTTTTGTTAACAATTTTACTATCTCCCAGATATGTATCTTTACTCTCGGAAAACTTTAAAAACAGTCATCTTCTAACTTCCTTTTATGATGTAATTCTCTGTAATTATGTTGGCTTTCAGAACAATCAACGGACAACGGAAATTTTCCAACCTTATGAAAAAGCTCATTTTGATGAAGTAACTATTGATTTATTGGCGAAAATTGAACCTTTTGTGTTTTGTTCAAATTTTAACATATTTTGTGCTGATACTATTCTAACTTTTTTTTGTTTTTCTAGATACTTTCAATCAAATGTTTGGCTGTGTCAGGCTGATAATGGATATTAGCACTTTGCAACTTTTAGCAAACGAGGAATTTGAGTGTTTATTCGATCCTAATGTTGTTTTAATAACCACCGCTATGTATTTTGTGTAAAAAATATTTTTTAGTCTATACTTTTATAAGAATATTTTCTCTAAAAAGTTAATTTTAAAAATTATGTTTTATCTCTCAAAACGTGTATGTGATCTGATTATGATCTTACATAATGTTACCAATTAATGCAACAACAAAGTTTCTACTCGAGGGCTTATGTTTAAAGAATTTGGAGAAAGATACCTTATATCAGGATCTAAATCAAACGGCCTACAGTTATTCACTTCATAATGCTTGGAAGTATAAGAAACGAATTTTGGATCTGTATTACCCGACGCATCTGTCATCTTGAATATTAATCTAATCACAAATCTTCGTCGTCGTCGTCTTCAACTTAATTCCAAGCATAGATAAAGTAGTTAAAATAGTCACACAAAAACAGTTCAAGACTATTATTTTTTTCATAATCTTATTTATTGCTTCTCTAAAAACTTCTGTAAAGCATCAAAATTTATTCTTAGCGGGATACGATGCAAGTTAACACATCGATCAATAACTCCCGAGACTAACCCAGAGATGGCGCTCGTAGTAAACCAGTAACCAGGTCTTTCTAGAGTACTAACCTTTGCTTGAAACGTGTCAAAATTTTAAGTCAATCGGACCAGGAAAAAGGTTTTTTGAAGTGAAGTGAAAAAGGTTTTTTCCAAGTGGGTGCCGCGATTGCTTTCGATGGAACAAAAACAGCAACGAGTCGATGATTCAGAAAGCTGTTTATCGCTATTTACTCGCAACAAAAAAGATTTCTTGCGAAAAAAAAAAAAGAAAAGAAAAGAAAAAAAAAATTTGGGGAAAAAAAAAAAAGATTTGGAAAAGCGTTGGAACGATTGTATCACCCTAAAAGGTGATTAACAAAAGGTGTTATGTTGATGAATAAAAAAAATTTTTGCAAAAAAAATGTTGTTTTCAATGTTAGACTCGGGAGTTATTGATCGATGTGTTAGTCCACGCAATGGAGATAACTTGTACTAGACAGAGTCGAGTCCTATTTATTTTTGATCACATATTGACATGTAATTCCCGCTCACTATTCAAAACCTTCACACTCTTGCTATCTTTCAACTACCGTAATCCTCGTATCAACTTATTCAAATTCTCTGTCGCATTTATGCAACTTGATTATATTTATCCACTTCACTTCTGAAATTTTCCTAATTTGCGTTCAACAATCATATAAGGCGAATGCCAGTCCGATGGACTCTTCTCAGTATCATATTGAAGCCTTGAATTTTTTTAATATTAAAACAAACATATTGAAAATGTGCTTAATGCACATATGAATTTAAAAAAACATGAATAAGAGGATAGGAAAGTGAATGAATTACTTTCAATGGGGATGAGATTTTTTTAAGACATTAAAAAAAAATTTCACTAATCTTATCGTAAGATAAGATTATAAAATTTTTATATAATTTTTTTAATATTTCCCGCCTTGAAAAATTGAATGATTTATTTTAGAGTTACAAAGTAACGAGCTCAATAAGGTGTTGATCCACCTCTACCCTGGATGCAAGCTGCCACACGACGTGGCATAGATTGATAAAGCTTCCTGGTGGTCTCCTGCGGTATTTCTTGCCAAATTTGCTCCAATTGTTGGGCTAGGTCACCAATATTCCCTGGTAGATGCAGTCTCCTTCCCATCATATCCCAGACATACTAGAATGGAGAGAGATCTGACTGGCCAAGGAAGTGTTTGACAAACTGTAAGACAGTTCATTGCATCACATGCCGTATGTGGTGTGGCATTATCTTGCTGAAAAGTAAGGCCAGGGTCCTGCAAAAAGAACATAACAAAACAGGTCTCAGAATGTCGTCTACGTACCACTGTGCTGTAAGTGTGCCTCTAATGACGAACAAAGGAGTCCGACTATCAAGGGAAAGGGCACCCCATACCATAACTCCTGGTTGAGGGCCTGTGTGGCGTGCAATAGTGAAAGCCGGGTTGCCACGCTGCCCTGGGCGTCTCCAAACAAGTCTTCAATGATCGTCAGGACACGTAAGCGGGATTCGTTGCTAAACACTATACGTCCCCAGTCAGCATCCTTTCAACCTGATCGAGCCAAGCACCACTGTAATCTGACTCGACAGTGTGCAGGCGTGAGTGGCAGGTGGCGTAGCGGTCGGTACGAGCGTAGATTTCGCTCTATCAGCCATCTGTGAAAGGTCTTGGTGGACACTCGTGTGCGGATCACACGTCTTCATAACGATGAATCAGACGCTGTGACAGCTAATCTGACAATCACTCTGTCCTCCCGATCTGCTGTGGCCCTAGGTCGATCGCTACCATCATGACGCTGAAATCTGCCATTGTCCACCCATTCTGGCCAGCATCCTCTAATCGCTTCGACCCATATGACGAGCTATTCTCCAATTTGCCCAAACTGCATCTTTCAATCCAATGATACGACCTCTTTCAAACTCCGACAGTTGCTCGAATCCATGGCCGAGACATTTTTTCAGCCGTTGAAAGGTATCCGAAATCGCAATACAATAGAAAATTTGAGCATCAGATTGAGAATCGCTTCTTATATACACCTGCTGAGTGCAAAATTCCGATACGTTGTAGCTCCCGCTATTCATTAATTGGACACCAAATTTTAAACATTTGCATGTTCGTTCCAAATGTCTTTGCATACGAAATTTCATTACCATCGGGTAACTAACTCCTTGGTGTGAGTCGGGTTTTTTTTTTTTTTTTCTCCTATAGAGTGTATTATAATTTTAAATTTTTCAGAGGGTTTGAGGTGAGCTTCCTGGACTCTTAGGATCTCAGGATTGTAATCATCTGTGAAGTTTTAGAGTTCTATTTTTGATTTAATGCCTTTTGCATTCTAGTTTGCAATCAGGAGGGATGGGGATAGTTTATTTGGCATATTAAATTTTAGAACCAGTTGGACATCATACTATAAATGACTTGGAATGATTTTTCAATTTGTGAATATAAATCAAGTTTCTTATCAGCGAATATTTGTCCTATTGATTTAAATTGTTGGTAAGTTTTCATTATTTTATCAAACTTGAAATTTTTGAAAAAAATTTAATTTCATTGACGAAGGAAAGACTTGAAGATTGGCTGTCATTGGTGGGTGTGGAGCTTTGGCTTTTGTTGTTTTTGGCATTTTTACGTCTTTCTTTCCAGTAGTTTGTGGTTGGTGAGGGAGAGGGTTTGAAACTCATAGAATTTTTGGGGCAACCAGAGTAATTTTCAATATGATCTCCACCGCAGTTAAAAGCATTTGGGGGAGGGGGGATTGCAGGAGCTTTGGTGCATCTACGAGTTCGATGATTATCTCCGCATTTAAATTCCCTCGTGCAGAATCTTGAGTGGCGAAAATAAATTTGATAGCGATAGCATTGATTGGGTGTTTTTCTTTTACGGAGAGGTTCAGTTTTAACTAAAATGTTTTGTAAAAAAATTTGTTGCTTTCTGTTTTTGGATGTCGGGGCCCAAAGTCCTCCCGTTGGCGTGGTGTGGATGTTAGGAGAGAGGAGTGTCAGCTCAGGTGTCATCCTCGTCACTTGACTGTGGTTCAAAATTACGAGGTCCGTCGCAAATAACCCTCGTGTTGCTGCTAGTGCGACGTTAACAAAAAAGCTAAACTGTTTTTAGAAGTGTAACTTAAAATAGGAGGAGAGGCTGGTTATTTTTTTGGATTTTAAGTTATTGCTTTCATTGACTATTAGATTATATTCAGCTAATTCCTGAATTATTTTAGCGTGGGAATAATTAGGAGGCTTTTAACTATACATTAAAGGATTCTCTCGCTAGGTAATTCAAATGTGTGAGCTTCGAAATTTCTCTCTTGAACATTATTATTTTGATTGTTCTGAATGCTTCAACTGCAGAAGGTGGGATTTTTTAAACTATTTCTTTTAAAGTCGCCTTTGTGTGCTCGCATTTTGTCAATTTCGTTATATTTTCAAGCGTTGCTCTCGGGTCATCAATATTAGCTAAGATTATTGGGGGATGGGTTTTTTTTAGCTTCCTCTTTCAATACGTCGGATAATTCTAAGTCGTATTCATCAATATTATTACTTTTTATTTTTAGTTTTATCACTACTAACTGCTTGAGAATTGATAGCGTCCGTATCAGAAATGAAATCATCATTGCTCTCGATGTCTCAATCCTCATCAAAAACCTCAGAATACTTGTTGTTCAATGGAAGATTTAAATGGTTGCTTTTTTAAATTTTTTATTATACGTATCTACAATTATTTTGGAAACTTTAACTTTTTACTTCGTGAAATTCATCGTCAGTACTAACAGTAAAGATGGTAGGAGTAGATTTTAACTTTTCAGACTTTTTGAAGCGGTTTCAGAAACTAGGTTTTTAAGTAGAGTTTCAAATTTTTCATTAGCTTCCGGTTGAGATTTTTCCATCTGTCTTATTTTGAGTTCTAGGTTGAATACAGTATTATTTAGAATTTGATTTTTATTTTCAAAATGATTCATAATATCACCTTGGGTAGCGTTTTCTGTTTCGTTTGATAATATCTTAAGAATTTCAAAAACACTGGGTGGGCAGTCCGAACATGAACCATTTTCAACAGAATAAATAATTTTTTTTAAGAAAGGGAGATTTTGATGAAGAGTGCCTAAGGTGTGATTAGAGAAAAAATCTTTACAGGCTTCAGGAGTAATTATGGAGTCACCGGAAATGGCACTTTCCTCATCTGGTTTCAGCAGTCCAGCAACAGTCCGTTTTAGATCCAAGTAGCTTGGCATGTTAATCCACTATAGCGAATTTTTATGAATTAAAAAATAGTCCTAAAAATATTCTACCCCTATAAATGGCCAGGCAACCCAGGATACTCTGAAAAGAAATAAGATAATAAATCCAAACTATGTGCAAGAAAATAAATGAACAAAGCTAAAGAAAATGTAGACAAGTTAAATATTTTCATGCAAGGACTCATACATTTAGTCTAAATAATTATTTAGTCTATCAATCATTCCATTTTTCAAAATTTAAGCTCAAAATTCATGAATCTCACAATTTTTTTAACCAAGTTCACCGTCAGCTCTGATGGGCACCCCCACCCGACCAATAGGAACTCTGCATCCTACTCCCCTTCCCAATGACTAAGAAACTTTCTCACTGACCAAGAATTATTTTCTTTAACGCTCTTCTCTAGGAATCAATCTACCACTATTTTTATTATGGCACTGAGTACACGGATGAAAGTTCTGAAAATTTTCTGCACTGATTGAAATTTGAAGTCCAACAGGGCTAGCTACTTTGTTAAATTATTCACTACGTACAGCAAGTACGCGGTGGGAAGGGTATCCAAGTCTACCCCAAGCGAAAATGAAGCCACTCAACTTTGTTTTAAAAAGACGTAGTAAACATAATACTTTGGGAAACTTATTTTGCATTGTATATAATTCTTTACAAAGTAATACAATAACTAATTGTATTACTTTGAACATCTAATTAAAGGTAATTTATCGCAAACAATCTATAAGAATATTTATTTTCCCTCGCACATTTTGTAATGACATGGTGTATAAAACAAGGCCTTGAGTAAATCAGGGGTTAGATTTAAGCAAATTGTTATTTTTTAGTGTTTAAAACAAGATAGTCATACTTCTTTTAATGAAATTATCACTGATCATTTGTGAATTCTTGAAATACTTTTAATTACACATGCAATATTTTTCCTTTGATGGAAGTTTTATTGTACAGTGGTTATCAAAATTTAAAAAAAAAAACCCATGACAGTACACTGCTGGCCAATAAAATTGCAACACCAGGAAGGAATGATCTGTCGACTTCCATTTTGATGAATGATTTTGACAGATCATTCCTTCCTGGAATGATCTGTCAAAATCACATGAAAGGAAGAAGAGTTTGGGATATGCAAAGGATTAGTATTTCGGTGCATTTAGATGTCACAGGATGGAGAAATGACACCTAAACACTGCATGAAAGAAAGGCTGTGTATTGGATTTCTCATTCGGAAAGCACTTTTTAAGGCCAGAATATCGTGTTATGCTTCAAGTAAGAAGAAATGCTAACTACCAAGTATCTGAATTTGATAGAGGCTGAATAATTGCTTATCGAGAATATGGATTATCGTTCCATGATATTGCCCGTCACACTGGTTGAAATCCAATTATAGTGATGCAAATATCAAATCAATAGGTTGCCGTAGATCATACTGAAGGCTTACAGGATCTTCACGCCCTCCCATGACTAACGTCTGAGAGGAGAGACATATTGTGAGGTCAGCCCTGCAAAACCGTACAATCACTTCAGGGACCATTAGTCAGAAAATGGGCATGTTTGCAGCACGCCCAGTAACCGCTGGTATGGTGCGACGACTATTGCAGCAGCGTGAACTGTCAGCACGGCAACCATTACTTCCGCTTCCCTTGACAATGTAGCATAAAGAGAGTCTGCGACTCTGGTGCACCGAACGATAAAGTTGGATACAGGAGTGGCACAATGTCGTCTTTTCAGATGAGTCCCTATTCTGCGTGCTGTATTCTGATGGCCGTATACGTGTCTGGAGGTTCAGAATTACACGTCGCTCGTCGGTACATTTCTGACATCTTATTTCTAGTGGTTGTGTCCTACCTTCGTGGACCACCAAACGCCATCTTCTAACAAGATAATGCAAGAACACACGTTGAACATCCTGTTCTGATCATTCTCAATACACAGGCTATACGTCTGTTACCCTGGCCAACACGGTCTCTAGATCTATCACTAATCGAAAACATCTGGTCATGGCTTGCAGTGAGACTGACCCGCCACTGCTCACCAGCTAATACGGTTGATGAAGTGAGGCATAGACTTGAAACAGCATGGAATGATGATCCGTATCTATCATCCAAGCCCAGGTCGTTTCCATGCCTAACCGTGTAAGGACCGTTTTAGCTACCTGGGGTGGCAGCTGTTTCTGCTAATTGCGCAGCCCTGTAAACTGCCAAACTGCATGCAAATTAAATCATTTTGCCTTCATGTCATACTGTTTACATACAATAAATATATTTTTTGTATTTGCTTTCCTTCAGGGTGTTACAATTTTGATGGCTGGCAGTGTATTAAAAACTAAACCATGATTAAGTTGGTATTAGGGTTGACAGCTAACTTTTACTTATCTGTCCAAATTCCATTCAAATTCCTTACCATTTTGTAGCAATTTTTTCTTAAATTTTGAGTGTGTGTCCAATCTCTTCCTTTTACTCCCGAACTCCCGTTATTTTTTGCTGATTATAAAAATTTCTCTCCCTCTCCTAATTCCCAATCGCTACCACGGGCCGCGGTAGCTTAGTGGTCAAGGTCGTGGACTAGCGGCTGGCGGTTTCGTTCAGTCGCGGGTTCGATCCTTGGCCGCCAAAGACCCGCCGTGTAGCCGGGGCTGATGCTCGTTAAATCTGTTCGGGGCTCAAAGTCCTCCCGTTGGCGTGGTGTGGATGTTAGGAGAGGGGGTGCCAGCTCAGGTGTCATCCTCGTCACTTGACCGTGGTTCAAAATTACGAGGTCCGTCGCCAATAGCCCTCGTGTTGCTTCTAGTGCGACGTTAATAAAAAAAAACTAAGCTAAACCAATCGCTGCCACTGTAAGCAAATGCTACAATTATTAACACGTAAATCATACATTAGACTTAACATCATATTCTCTTTCCATATTGGAAGGGTGTTTTTTCAATGTGAAAGATTTAAAAATCATAGGCGCGCATTATTATTATTGAAAACAAAGTTAAATTTAACACTGAAGAACATGAAATGGTTCTGTCTTAAATTTCCTGTTATGTAATCAAACTCTTATTGACAAATCGAGAAATATTATTAACTTCTGTAATTTAATAAAAATTTTAAAACCTATTAAGCAAAAATATAACAAAATATAAATTTATTCAGTTAAGTGTACAGACCAAAAAGGATTAAAGAATTCTGATAAGAATGAACTTTTTTTCTGAAAATATAAGTGCGATTAGTTCCGTACGTAACGCGTATATGGACCAACACTAAATCTGTTGGAAGCGGTTATAGTAATTCTAAGACACGGTCATATGACAATGGCAACATCTCAGCTTGTATCTCACTATCTCTCGAATTTTTTGTTCCAGCACGAATCCCCCCCCCCCATTTTAATTCTAATTTATCCTCACTTCCATATCACGTGAAGAATCGGATTTTCAATTTCCTTTATGGTTCAGCAGCCCCAATTATTCAACTAGAATACTAGAATTAGTACATCTGAATACTAAAACAAGTTTCATGTGATTATAACACGTTTATCTACAGACAGTAGACAAAATGATGGAAATATATGGAATCCAATTTATTATTGTTATTAATATAGTATTGATTCACTATGACCATTACGGAAAGCAACAATTCGGGACAGAATAGATGTATATATATATATATATATATATATATATATATATATATATATATAGCCAACTATTTTTTTGTACGATTTTAAAATAACACGGTTAATTAACTTCACAGTAACTGATAAATGATCCAATTTAAAACTATTAAAATTGAAATTCAAGCTTCATTTGTATAATTGTATAAACACATCTTTCTACGTTTTTTCAGAAATCTTTATTGATACACAAATTTTTTTTTAATCAATTCAAGAATGATTTTTATCATATAAATAACAACCAGAAACAAAATTACTTTCATTCTTCGAGGATGTGAATACTTTTTTCAAGGAAGAATTCTGCATTTTATACAAGAGTTTAACCGAATTTTTTGTTCTTGCATGAATCCCCCCTCTCCCAATTTTAATTCTAATTTTGACAGTGTAATCAAAAGACGGTCGTTTTATGCCCACACATATGTGAGTGACTTGGTCTACTTCGTGACTTGTTTACTTTGTATTATGGAGTTTCGGGGATTACCTGAATTTTATAATCACTTTCTTTGTTTCATTGCACTTCAACTTGAACACAGCATTTAGGTTTCCAGCCAAATTGGAAATCCATCACGTCACTGTTTCAACTATATTCATTCGCTTTATTTAAAAAATCATTTTAACATGTTATTAACTTGAAATATATCCTTAAAATCACAATTTCTGTCATGTATGATATGTTGTTTAGAAATTTTTTTGTATTTTTTCGTCTCGATAATTCAAGTCGATAATGACGAAGTGGAAGGTGAAGTTCAGCTATTAACGGCTGATTTAATTCGTGAGGGCTTGAAATTTGTTACAGGTATAGAACAACATTCTTTTTTATGATTTTGACATGGAGCGCGCATTAAAATTTCAACTTAATCTTAAGTTTTGTGAAGCAGAATATCAAGAATTATATAAGCAACACGAGAAACAACACAAAAAAAAACCCAGCCGATAATAACAGACTTTGTAACAAAAAAAAATCTACATAGGCCGTTTATAACGAACGAAATTCTTCACTTGAATCAAAGCCTACTGTAATGTTTGATTGTGGTTCGAAGATATAGTGAAATGAGTTACGCCTTTTAAAACTTAACAAAACTTTATTTAAAGATTAAAATAGGCTCGTAGCACTCCAAGGGAGGCCTAATCAACTGCTCCCCTGCTACTGAGACCTTCAACTCACTCTACAAAAAACTCACCTTTTCTCCCTCCTCGAGGGCGGTACTGCCAGCGCCGCGTAGCGGAGGCTCTGAACTATTGCTTGGAGGGGAGGGGAACACTACACCTACAGCTGTACCAGACATATCTGAGAAATCTACTCATGATAGCATTTTTGATCCAGTTCGTAATAAACGCGCACGCTTGTTATCAAGTAGCGATGGATAGTTGTTAGTAATTTTATTCCTAATTTCAATTTAAATTTTTATATGTTGTATGTACTTATAAACTAAATTCTCACTGTACATTAATTTAAATTTTTTTTGTAATAAAAATTAATTGTTTTTATTTTATAAATATGTAATAGGGATTTCATTATTACTTTTTTAGCACGATTTCTTGGAAAACTATTTAGAATTGTTTCATCTTACACGATGTATTAAAGTTGTGGAATATATTCTCAAATGTACTAAATGTCGCATGTATTTTTTGCTCTGTTTTCTAAAGAACATATCTACCGTGTAAGAAAAGAGTTGGGGTATATTATGTGTTTATATCCCATAAGACTGCAGTATTTTACACCATTCCTCCTGTGAAATAACTTCCAATTCTACTAGTGAAAAAAGTGGAGGAAATCTTCCTCTCATTTGTCTATCCGGATATTAATTTCCATAAAGGTTGTGAGGAATAATAAACGAAATAAACACAATTAAGTTTTATGAACTTTTTCAAGAAAAAACAATTCTGATTAAATTTAATTTTTGAAATTACAGTTATGTTCAGTGTGTAGAATGTTTTATTTATAAGTGCTTTTCTAATTTTAAAAGTTGTAAATGCTTTGAATTTTTCGCAAAATATACCTAAAGGTAAGTGCATGACTTTCAAATATAAATAGATCTAAAACATCTAAACAAGCAATTTTCACCACACTATGCACAGGTGGAGAGCAAGTGGTGAACTATAATAAAAAGCATAAAGCGCGAGTCTTCTTACACATCGGCATTTCTACCGTGGATTTCATGAGGCATGGTCTTTTTTGGAATACTATTCGTCACTATGTCTCCTGAAATCCAAGGTAGAAATGACGGTGTGTGTGAGAACTCACGCTTTATGCTTTCCATTACAGCGTCGCCTAGCGGTTCACCACTTGCTCTCCACCTGTGCATTGTGAGGTGAAAATTGCTTGTTTAGTTATTTTCTATCACCTCTTAAATTTTTGCCCATGAGTTTCGAATCACCTTGTATTACAGTGAATTACCCCACTCCTAACACGAGTACTTTTTGAACCGCCCTCTCGAACTTATGTTCATCTACCTGATTCCTCTTATTTAGATCAAAATTGTTATTTGATTATCGATCCAGCATCAAAAATAGCTTACGCGTTTTATATTCATAAAATATATATTAATAATAATCTGAACAAACGTAAGCCCTTCTCACTACTAATTATTTTTATTAGCGTTAGGAATTTAAAAATCCATTTATATCCTTGTCTATTTAAGCAAAATAAATCTTTTTTTTTTTCTTCTGGCAAAAAGAAGTAATTCTAAAATAAAAGTATTTTTCTCATATTGTGTTTACTCTGAAGTTCTTTCCTTAAAAATTATTGATTCAGAACTTCGTTTTATGAAAAATGCTTTAACCGAGTTGACGGAATTCTTTTCTTATGTATTTTCAATTAATATTTAGTATTGTTGCTTTGTTGAAAATGATGAATAATTCATATCGAAGAACAAAAAGGCCGACAAACATGTATTGAAAACCCCAATCAATTTTTATTAACATTGAGTGATAAAAAATAATTAAAAAAAAACTCTTTTCCGCCTATTCAGAACAGATGAAAAGCGAGGCACAGTTTCTCAAACGTCAATTTTTGCTGCAAGAAATGCATTTCTTAAAGTCCTATATGAATAAGAAATTTGATATGAAGACAGATCTAGTATAATAACTTACTCGTATAACTTGAATCAATAACTAATGAAATACAATAATACAAAAGGATTTTTTTTAAAAAAAAAAAAAAGCGTTTATAAAATATAGCATATAAAAAGAAGCTATTAATCTGTAGACCTTTTACAGGACACAATTGGTAAATAAACAACATTAAAACAGCTGTTGATGAAAATGAACATTTTTCTTTCTCAAATGTCGAAGATTTCATAATGGTGCTAAAATTAACTAAAATGACGCATAAGAACGGTTAATAGTGCTTCTTTACTATGTACAATATTGGTGTTATATCCCTCACCAAAAATGAGTCATAAGTACATCAAAGGAATAATCCTGTACGCTAATAATCACATCTAGAAGTATCTATAAACAATTTTTCTTTTATTTCTTAAAGTATAAAACCGAGCAGTTTGAAGTTATAGAGACATATTCGAAAGTTTGGGAGAGAAACGATGTAAAGTCTTTATGTAAATAATTGCCTCATAAGATATATTGTTTCATTCTTATTTAGGTTATTGTCTCATTTATTTTGATTTATTCTGAGCATCCGCGGTAGTATGCTCAATACTGGTAGTATTGACTTAATGAACAATTATATAGACTGCACAATTTCTGTCCGATCGTCTATCTTTGATATTTAATGTATATATTGCCACAATGTTATGAACTGAACAAATGAGAATCTGCAACGCATCAGGAACAAGTTTTTTCTTCTAATCATGTCTTTCAAGCAATTTTTTCGACTCAGAAGTAAAGTGCCAAAACCAAGTTTTTCAAATCATTATTCTCGAATCCGAAATAGATTTCAATTCGAGTTTTGCAATAGAATTTCTGGTTTCAGAAGAAACTCACCAATCCCAAGAGCACTTCTTAGTTTTCTATACTGCACCGGACTCGCACACAGTTGTCCAATAAGTAAGAAACAACTCATTACATCTGCTATTTTTTGTATTTTATTACACTTCGTGTTCTTAGACATCTGGTTCACGAATCTGGAAGACTACGACTCAATGTATTTGAAGGTTAGCGTTGCTTATTTAAGCAGCTACACGCTAACAGTAATAGTATGGCATGCAACAAGATTCAAAAAGAAACAGATAAGTGCCTTGTTGCATAAAATAAAAGAAATAAGTTCACCTCCATCTGAAATTGCTACAAATTACTTAATTCTAATAAACTTCAGTGTACCTTTGGTACTTTCTATAGTATTGGCGAACGATTACAGAACGTTGGAAAATATTTGGCTTTATTCTTATGGATACGATATAGGTAATGAGTGGACCAAAACCATCCTCATCACCACAAAAAAATTCCTTTATTTTGCGTTCTATCCAGCATATACTAACACCTTAGCGCTGTTTTATATTTCTGTGTGCTTACGTTGCATTACTTACCTTAAGTATCTAAACCGGAAAATTGTTGAATGCCCATTTAAGACTTTTGATTTGTGCTTTCAGCACGATATTTTGAAAAAGAAAGCAAAAATTTTCGATTTGCTTTTGATGATCCAAGATGTATTCTCCGTACCAATTTTCTTTGTCATGATTGCTAACATCATGATGTGCAGTGGCATTATCGGGTGGTTTCTGGTCAAAAGCTGGGACAATTCGTATTATTTCTGGAAAATAGAATCTGTATATTTAGGAATAAATGCTTTCTTATGTGTTGCGTCAATTATATGGGTGGCTGGCAGTGTGCCAGTCGAGTTGAGTAAATTCAAAGAAATATTCCATCAAAAAACTCACCAGAGGTTATTAAACTTTAGTAAGTTGGACGAATTACTTAACAAAGTGGATTTATTCAATGAACCAGATTTCGTGCTTTCTGGATGGGAAATAATATTTTTCAGAAAAAGCACTATTCTAGCACTTGTTGGAACTTTGTTGACTTATACTTTATTCGTCATGAACATAAATGGACAATAAAATACACAAATATGAAATTAATCAAAAAATTTATTAAAAAAGTAATTTAGTCTATCGCAAAACGGATAGGAGCTACAATGTGTATCTTAAGGATTAATCTTAAGTAATGTAAGCAACTGTTTGTATCTGGATAAATTTTATTCTGCGTATTATTTGATCCTTATGGTCATAATTTTATAAATTACTGTTTTTAATGTAGATTTTATTGTTTCAGGAAGCTGTACATTTAAGCCGCAGTATGGAGAAGACAGCTCAATCTGCTGAGTTCTAAAATGATGGCCTCCGAAAGGTCAAGGAATACTGAGCAAAATGTGTAACTCCGAAGGGTTGTTTTGTAGAGAAGTCTAAGGAGTTATAAATAAAAATGAAGCTTCTATCTTTATTATTTTTAGAAATAATTCAACTTTATTATACCCGTTATAATAAGGAAAACTTTACGTTAATCTGAGTTACTTATCATAGCACATAGCATGATGTCTTTAAAATCTGACAAAAAGATTATTAAGTCACAGTAAACTGGTTCTTTCTGATGGTTTTGAAAATAAAAAATACGAGAGGATTCAGGTCTGATGATCGTGCTGGTCAATCAATATCATTAGAATTACAAAAAGAATTAGAGGCTTTGATAGTGATTAGGGTTCGAAACCTTAAAAAAAGGTAACAATTTGAGGGCAATAACTTTATTCTAAAATGAAATGAACATGATAACAAAATAGGCTAGTTTAAAAGTAAAAACTTTAATATGTGAAGCGTATTCTTTCCTTTCCTTTCCCTCTCCTCAGTAATTTGTGGTTCTGAACTTACCTGGTTCTAGCACTAAACCTGACAATTATATAAGGGATGTTCAAATGAAAAGGTACGGAATGACACTAATGAAGACTTTATTCAAAATATACACCATAGGCCTGAGCACAATGATCCCATTGATTATCGAGCCGAAGGATTCCTTGTACCCAGAATTCCTGTGGCAGAGACGAGACCCAGTCCTTCACAGCGTCCTTGAGTTCGTCGTCCGAGGTGAAGCGCTTCTATTTCCGATGTTTTTTCATGGGACCAAACACATGGAAATCGCAGGGTGACATGTTCGGACTATAGGGCGGATGGTTAAGCTGCTCCCACTTGAACTTGGCCAATTCCACGTGCGTGACCATGGAGACGTGTGGACGCGCGTTATCACGGAGCAGAACTACTCCTCCCGTGAGCAGCCCATGTCTTTTGTTTTTGGTGGACCTGCGTAGGCTTCAGAGTGCTTCACAGTACACATCGGAGTTAATGGTTCTTCTGTACTCGAGGAATTCAACAATTAGCGGACCTTGGACGTCGTAAAAGACGGTGAGCAACACCTTGCCTGTTGATGCTACAGCTTTGAACTTTTTAGGGGGAGATGACGACGCATGCTTCCACTGCATGCTGTCCCATTTTATCTCTGGCTCGTAATGACTATCCGCTCCAGGAAAGCGGGATCTTCATGACATGGAAACTGATGTTGAAGTGCTAGCCCCATACGCAGTTCCTTTTGGCGGTCGGGGAGCTACTTTAGAACCTACTGCACAAATACCTTCCAATAACGCAACCTGTCATTACCAATTGTCCAGACTGTTCCAACGCTTACATCCACTTTCACCGTCAACATGCGCAATGTGACATACCGATCACTCAGTCGTCCACCTTGTCCATGAGATCGGCCTTTATGACTGTGTTTGCCTGACCTGGTCTCGTGTCATCAACCAAATTCTCGTGACCTGCACAAAAAATGGCACTCCACTTTCTTACTGACTTGTCGGACACACAGTCTTCCTCGTTTTCATCACCATCCGACAATGAATAGCGTCCGGTTTAACACCTTCCGCTGTCAGAAATCGGGAAACGCCTCGCTGCTCCTCAATCGTCAAATTTTGTAATGTGAACGAACATCATGTCCTCAAGCGCTTTGTCTCATCAATTGGACGGCACTTTTTTAGAGCCTCTGCTCTCTCCTGCTCATACTCCGATCCACACTGGAGACTCCATTCGCATCCTTAAATGTCTCGCTACTTTATCCTATAGTGACAAATAACACATTGATCAATAACTCCCGAGTCTAAAATTGAAAACATTTTTTTTGCAAAAATTTTTTTTATTCATCAACATAACACCTTTTGTTAATCACCTTTTAGGGTGATACAACCGTTCCAAATCTTTTTTTTTTTTTTTTTTTACCCAAATTTTTTTTTTTTTTTTATAAAAAAAATTTTTTGTTGCGAGTAAATAGCGATAAACAGCTTTCTGAATCATCGACTCGTTGCTGTTTTTGTTCCATCGAAAGCAATCGCGGCACCCACTTGGAAAAAACCTTTTTCACTTCACTTCAAAAAACCTTTTTCCTGGTCCGATCGACTTAAAATTTTGACACGTTTCAAGCAAAGGTTAGTACTTTAGAAAGACCTGGTTACTGGTTTACTACGAGCACCATCTCTGGGTTAGTCTCGGGAGTTATTGATCGATGTGTTACAAATATGTTAACAGTTACGTTGTTACGACGTTTCGTACCCTTTCATTTGAACACACGGAGAAAAAAGAAATACTCAAAAATGAATACCTAGACGTACTCATTTTGAAATGAGTAATTATGTTTGTATCAGATTTGAGCGCATACCTTTATCGAATGTGAACATTACAAGTATTCAAAACCAAAAAAAAATGGGAAATCAGCATTCTCAAAAAATTATTACAGATATAAGGACTATAAAAGTTCCTTTTATATACTGACAACGTATTTTACAAAGAGGGGTTCAAAAACAAATTTGGTTTGCTTTAATATTTCGAACTATATTTCGTATTTTTCACGCTACACGCGGTAGAATACAGGAATATTAAAATGAGTATGTACGCATACTCATTTTCGCTTCTGTGTTTTTTTACATTTTTTTCCCCAGTGACTCACTCACAACTACAAAATGATTCTTTTATTTAAGATATAAAAATGTTGTTGAAATGTTATTGATCATGATTTTCTGATTTATGATTTGAAAATGATTTTCTGTGAGTAGTTATTTGTGCTTTGCAGGTGTTTTTTTGTCTGTATTCATATTACATCGCAATCGTAGCTTAGTGACTTCTTACTTTAATTTGCATTAAAATTATTTTCATGCATGTAAATATTTGTGTATGAAGCTTATATTTTATAGAATAACATTACAGTATTCAAAAAGCAGTGTTGTTAAAATTTTGAGCCATTTTGCTACATTTTTTTTATCGATGACTATACAGCGATGATGCTCGACAAGAATTCCATTTTTTTTTTTCACTTCATAAGTGTGTAAGGAAACTGTCTTTTTTTAATTGACAGAGAAATTATTATACATTTTTATCTTGTTTTAAGATATATATTTGTATTTAAGGTGTTAAGTTTTTACTATTTTCGAAGAATTGTACATCCGTATTTTGTTCCAATAATACTGTGTGGTAATCAAAAAGTTAGAAATGATACATTCAGAATAAAATGTTGATAAAAATAGTTTTTATTCCCGATTAATTTTATTATGAATTGAAGTAAATTTCAGATGCTTTATGACAGGAGTAAGATATTTCAGAATATATATTTTTTAAAGAATATGGTTTTAATTTAAACTCAAATTTAATGTATATTTTGGAATCAAATTTTCACAATCTAATCAGACATCCTTCCTGTTATGTCTCACTGTTCATCATATTATAAGTGATTGTCTTGTGTTTCATCACTATTGTCTCACATTTTTTAAGTAATCCAATTTAAACTTCTATGACTTGGGGTTAGAAACTACTACTTGTTTGTGTTCTAATTCAAAATTTGATTTTTATATAATTAAGGTTTATACACAGACATTTCATATCTTGGTTTCTTTTTATAACGTGGCCCAAAATTATTGCAAAATTTTGAATAAATATTTGGTGCAGTATATTCAGATTTTATTCTATTCATGAACTCCAACCTTTATGCACACTGAATAAATAAAACAATTTCTTTTGTATTCGATACATGACACAAATACTATAGATATGTATAACTAATTCATTATAAATTGTAAAAACACTTACAAATGTTCACCATAGTACAGGGCCAATCATTTTATCTAGCCCTTTTATATGTTGATACTTGTATTTTTATTTACACAATTTAACCACTTTATTCATGCATTTCTTTAAGTTAAGTAATTCATCTCGGTTCTGGTGTTGGTCTTATTATACTAAAAAAAATCTTATTATATTGACATTTTTTTATAATCATAAGGAGACAAGCTCTGTCCGAGTAAATTTTAATCCATTAACACCAATTAAAAATAACACGTGTTTAGAAGGGGAAAAAAAAAAACTTGTATAACATATATTCCTTGTATAACAAATGTTTTGGGATCTAAGTGTGTCAAAGTTCATAATTCAAAGCAGCAAGAACTGCTTTATAGAATGGATGGTTTCACAGACCAAGCAGAAATTCTTACATGTAATAGTTTATACTATAATGGTTAAGTATATTCCAAAAATATAGCTGTATTATATGGTTGTGTAGATGACTTGCTTCTCTTTCGAAAAATTAAATAACTGTCTACATAATAACAATGCAAAAATAGTATATTTATTTGAAACAGTGTTGTTTGAAAAGCATTTTCACTCGTAGTTAGTAACCTGACAAAATGTTGTTGTTTTGAAAGAAATAAAAAAATCTTTTTACCTTTACATATTAGAACTTCCTAATAATTTTAAATACCTCATTGTATGCTATATTAAAACGTAACTTATTTTTTCAAATGGAGTTGGACTATAGTATAAATTAGATAGCAGTGTTTATGAGTGGTTTTTGAAATGACATGCCTTCATCTGTAGAAGTTAAAACATTTTACTCTTTTTTTT
>BMAW01103208.1:1204044-1225836 GCA_019974015.1 Nephila pilipes
TATTCATATTACATCGCAATCGTAGCTTAGTGACTTCTTACTTTAATTTGCATTAAAATTATTTTCATGCATGTAAATATTTGTGTATGAAGCTTATATTTTATAGAATAACATTACAGTATTCAAAAAGCAGTGTTGTTAAAATTTTGAGCCATTTTGCTACATTTTTTTTATCGATGACTATACAGCGATGATGCTCGACAAGAATTCCATTTTTTTTTTTCACTTCATAAGTGTGTAAGGAAACTGTCTTTTTTTAATTGACAGAGAAATTATTATACATTTTTATCTTGTTTTAAGATATATATTTGTATTTAAGGTGTTAAGTTTTTACTATTTTCGAAGAATTGTACATCCGTATTTTGTTCCAATAATACTGTGTGGTAATCAAAAAGTTAGAAATGATACATTCAGAATAAAATGTTGATAAAAATAGTTTTTATTCCCGATTAATTTTATTATGAATTGAAGTAAATTTCAGATGCTTTATGACAGGAGTAAGATATTTCAGAATATATATTTTTTAAAGAATATGGTTTTAATTTAAACTCAAATTTAATGTATATTTTGGAATCAAATTTTCACAATCTAATCAGACATCCTTCCTGTTATGTCTCACTGTTCATCATATTATAAGTGATTGTCTTGTGTTTCATCACTATTGTCTCACATTTTTTAAGTAATCCAATTTAAACTTCTATGACTTGGGGTTAGAAACTACTACTTGTTTGTGTTCTAATTCAAAATTTGATTTTTATATAATTAAGGTTTATACACAGACATTTCATATCTTGGTTTCTTTTTATAACGTGGCCCAAAATTATTGCAAAATTTTGAATAAATATTTGGTGCAGTATATTCAGATTTTATTCTATTCATGAACTCCAACCTTTATGCACACTGAATAAATAAAACAATTTCTTTTGTATTCGATACATGACACAAATACTATAGATATGTATAACTAATTCCTTATAAATTGTAAAAACACTTACAAATGTTCACCATAGTACAGGGCCAATCATTTTATCTAGCCCTTTTATATGTTGATACTTGTATTTTTATTTACACAATTTAACCACTTTATTCATGCATTTCTTTAAGTTAAGTAATTCATCTCGGTTCTGGTGTTGGTCTTATTATACTAAAAAAAATCTTATTATATTGACATTTTTTTATAATCATAAGGAGACAAGCTCTGTCCGAGTAAATTTTAATCCATTAACACCAATTAAAAATAACACGTGTTTAGAAGGAAAAAAAAAACTTGTAAAACATATATTCCTTGTATAACAAATGTTTTGGGATCTAAGTGTGTCAAAGTTCATAATTCAAAGCAGCAAGAACTGCTTTATAGAATGGATGGTTTCACAGACCAAGCAGAAATTCTTACATGTAATAGTTTATACTATAATGGTTAAGTATATTCCAAAAATATAGCTGTATTATATGGTTGTGTAGATGACTTGCTTCTCTTTCGAAAAATTAAATAACTGTCTACATAATAACAATGCAAAAATAGTATATTTATTTGAAACAGTGTTGTTTGAAAAGCATTTTCACTCGTAGTTAGTAACCTGACAAAATGTTGTTGTTTTGAAAGAAATAAAAAAATCTTTTTACCTTTACATATTAGAACTTCCTAATAATTTTAAATACCTCATTGTATGCTATATTAAAACGTAACTTATTTTTTCAAATGGAGTTGGACTATAGTATAAATTAGATAGCAGTGTTTATGAGTGGTTTTTGAAATGACATGCCTTCATCTGTAGAAGTTAAAACATTTTACTCTTTTTTTTCAATATTCTTGTTTGAAAATTTTCAATGTTTTGTTTTTAAATGCCTGATATCTATGTGTATAATATTCAGAATAAATTTTTCAAAAATATGATACAGTTTTATTTTTTCTGTGCACAGCGAATCATTAATTTTAGGTATTAGATTTGTTATGATGTAAATTCAAAAGGAAATATATATATATATATATATATATATATATATATATATATATATATATATATATATATATTAGATGAAAAAAGGCTTGTACAGCGCTAAGGTTTTAACTTTTGAAAATCTAATTCTTTTCATAAGGTTGCAAGATATTTAATAACTTATTAAAAAACTGAGCTTTCAATAAAACTCAATTTTCTGCATGTATAGGATTTTAACAGAACTATATATTGCTTTTAGAAGTATTTTCACTCATATTCAGTAATTTAACAAAATGTTGTTGATTTGAAAGAAGTAAAAAATCTGTTTACCTTTACATATGAGAACTTCCTATATTTTAAATACCTCATTGTAAGCTAACACATCGATCAATAACTCCCGAGTCTAAAATTGAAAACATTTTTTTTGCAAAATTTTTTTTTATTCATCAACATAACACCTTTTGTTAATCACCTTTTAGGGTGATACAATCGTTCCAACGCTTTTCCAAATCTTTTTTTTTCCCACAAGAAATCTTTTTTGTTGCGAGTAAATAGCGATAAACAGCTTTCTGAATCATCGACTCGTTGCTGTTTTTGTTCCATCGAAAGCAATCGCGGCAGCCACTTGGAAAAAACCTTTTTCACTTCACTACAAAAAACCTTTTTCCTGGTCCGATCGACTTAAAATTTTGACACGTTTCAAGCAAAGGTTAGTACTCTAGAAAGACCTGGTTACTGGTTTACTACGAGCGCCATCTCTGGGTTAGTCTCGGGAGTTATTGATCGATGTGTTACATTAAAACATAAGCAATGTTGTACGAATGGGGATAGAGTTGGAATATAGCATGGATTAGATAGCAGTGTTTATAAGTGATTTTTAAAGCTACATGCCTTCATCTGCAGGAGTTAAAATATTAATTTTTTCTTAATATTCTTGTTCCAAAAATGTGAATGTTTTGTATTTAAATACCCAATATCTATGTGTATGATATTCAGAATAAATTTTTCAAAAATATGATACGGTTTTATTTTTTCTGTGTACAACGAATCATTAATTTTAGGTATTAGCTTAGTTATGATGTTAATTCAAAAGTAAATATATATTAGAGGGGGGGGGGAATGCTATACACATGTAAACAATATACATGAAAAAAATTTTAAATTTTTTATAATGGAAAATCTAATATTCATCATAATGTTTCAAGATATTTCTAATAACTTATTATTAAGTGACTGAACTTTAAATAAAACTCCATTTTCTGCACATATAGGAAACAAACTATATATTGCTTCAAAAAACATAAATATAATTCTTTATGAACTGAATTGCTTCTGTAACTAATAGCTCAGATTCCTTACACATTTGTTTTGAAAAGAATTTAACTCTTGAATCGAATCGATTTTCGTTAATTAAAGATTTATTAAACCACTCGAATTGATTTAAATTTGAGGTATAAGCTCAAATTACAGTTTATGATCACATAACAGTTGCATTTTTGTTTCTAAAAGTAACAGTTTTGTTACAGTAAATGAATGAATTTTGGGTAAAATCGAACTTTGATGGATCCCCTTGGCGATTTTTTTTAGATGGCGCCAAAGCGGGTGTTTCAAACTCGGAGCTTCCGAAAGAGAGAAAAAAAGATTGCGTCGTGCCTGTAAGGCGAATGACACCAAGGCGGGTATTTCAAATGAGAAAAGATGGCGTCGAATCCCCTTTTACAGATTTTATAGGGTTACCATAAACAAACCTGCATGGTAACCATATTGGCAATTTATCGCCAAAAGAAAGTTAAAGTTTGTCAGGCCCCCTCCAACTTCGATTCAACCGAATTTTGAATCGGAAGATTTGCAACAAAAACTTCATAAAGTGTAAAATAATATATAAGATGAAGAAAATGATACTTGCAAATAAAGGAGCGCTTATTTATTTCCCTGAAAATTTTAATTGATATATATTTTTCTGTTTAAAATTTATTTTCGATACAACAACAGTATCGGAAAATAACTCACTGGATTGTTTGATTCTTATATTTGATGCAGTAACAGATTCACAAATAAATACATGACACTCATTTTTCTATTCCACACTCATAATTGATACAAGATTATATTCAAAAATGAGTATGTGAAGTTTCCATTTTGAGTACGTACAAAAATGAGTATGTGCCAGTCTCAAATATGAGTATGTTGGGATCGGAACTAATTTGAGTATGTGACGTATCCAAAAGTGAGTACGTGAAGTTGCCATTCTGAGTATGTACTTGTTACTAAAAATGAGTATGTGCGAATCTCAAATTTGAATACGTTGGGATCGGAGCCATTTTGAGTATGTGAAGTATTCAAAAGTGAGCACTTTCTACTTGATTTTGCATACCCGTTTTTCGCAGTGCACCCCTTGCATACGATGGGATATCGTAATTTTTTAATTATTATTCAGAAACAACCTAGCTGTCTAGAGATAAAGTGTGTTCTGCACATTTATTGGTCCTTATGTACATAATGCAGTAAATTATAGCTATTCACTACGATTTGTTTAATATCAGGAAGCCGCAGATTGAAGTTCTCGCATTATGGAGATAGTAAGAGTTCAGTATGCTGAGTTCTATAATGACACAATCGTAAAAGGTCAAGAAATGTTGAGTGAGATCTATAATTTTGGAGGGTGGCTATTTGGAAAGGTCAAGAATAATAAGTAAAAACTAATTCTCTATCAGGATGATTCTTAGAAAAAATTTAAACTTTTACTGCACTACGGTTAATTCCTTCTATGATTGGCAAAAGCCATATAACACTACATGAATAGCTGTAATTTACAACATTATGCGCATAATGATCAATTAATATGCAGAGTAAATTTTATCCAGATATCACTGTTATTTCTCAGTAATAATTACCACACGGGACTTCACCCCCCCCCCCCGCCCCGCGGGGCCCCCAAAGATTATAACAGCCCCATTCAATGGCAAAATCGTTTGTTCTGAAACTAAAATCAATAAATAATTCAAGGGAAGCAAAGATATCGGGCACAAAAATGGTGGTCTCACAATTGCGTTAAAATTCAGATTAACGCTGTTTTCAGTCACTTTTAGATTCCTCATTTCATGTAAATTTAAGTAATACTTTAACTGATTATTTAAAACATCTTAAATTTTTAATTTTGTCATTTTTTTCAACACAAAAATATGACCGTGGTAGTCCAGTTGGCATTGTTGCAAATTCGTGGTCAGTGTTTTTTCTGTTGAATCGTGGGTTCGAATCATGATGCTACAACACACCCACCGTATAGCGGACTGAAGCACGTCATATCTGTCGAGGTCAGGGTCCTCCTCTGCCTTCGTATGTAATTTTGGAGAGGGATGTACCAGAGCTCAAGTGTCGTATTCGTTACTTAATGGAGATTAAAAATTACGAGGTCCATCGCCCATAGTCCTCGTGTTGCTTTTAAGTGCGATATTAATAAACAATTAATCAATCAAAAGTAATAAAACTTTAAAAGAAATACATAACTACAGCAATATTTTTTGTAAAAATTAAGAGCATTTCTAACATAAGTAGATAAGAATGGTGACACGTATATATTCTACTTTTTCTAATATAATCTTTAAGCAATTTTTTTAAACAGTAATATACCAAAAATGGAAAAAGTATGCCTCGTCGCCAGTGAATGTTGCTTTATTTCTAAAATTAATGAAACAACAAAAAAGTAATAATAATAGCAATGAATTATTATTTGACTTATGTTAATTAAATGTTTCTTGTTTCAATTAAATATATTACGTTCCTTAAATACTTTAAGTAAATTTAAAGAGGTTTAAATCGAATCCCAAAAAAAGTGAAAAATAAATTATTAATTCTTTCCTAAAATTATTTAATAAAATTGATAAACTGATCAACATATCTTATAATTTAATACTAACTGAATTTATATTTCTTATATTAAAATAGTTTATCGTTTAACCAAATGCTATCTTCACATTAAAATTCATATTAGTTTATTTTAAGTCTACATTTTTAGACAATAAATAAAAAAAATATATTGAATTATTTATACAAAGTTTCTCCCCTACACACACAGTGAATAATCCTTAGTCTCCTTTTTATTATGTAATCCCTTAACATATAAAAGATTTAAATTTTTGAAAGATTTTACATTACTACTAGAATTCATAATTTCTGTAATTATTTAGAATATTAAATGATGATAGTTTAGAGGTCTACGACTTATTTAAATTCCCCTTATAATAAATATCTTTCAAATATTATTTTCAGAATGGAAAATTAAATAGATTAAAGCATTTAAAAGTTCAAATCAAGCGTAATAAAAATTGTTGTTTTCTTTCTTTCCTAGGCAAATACGCGAACGAAGAAAAGTAAATAAAAGTATTCTGCTCTGTTGTACAGTCGTAACAAAACATATGTAATAATTTTCATACCTAAGATCCCAGAATTAAGACCCAATGAGTGATAGTTTTTTATAATATAAAAAAATGAAATTTTTACTTTTTCATAAATATGTGAATTGCAAAGAGCATTTTTTTAGCAAAAAATAATGAAGTTTTCTATGGAATTTTATTTCTCTCGTGATTTTAAAAATATTTTTACATCTAATTTCATTACCTGAGAAAAATTATAATTCAGCAGAGTTTTCTCTCTCTTTCTCTCTCTCTCTCTCAATCACTCACTCTCTAGGATGCACATTTTTGCATTCCAATAGTTAAAATAGTTTGAATTTGAGAACGGAAGTAGAGATTTCATAGCCTTGACATTACGTTCCCGTTAACTATGGGTTACGTTCTATTTTTTAACTATGGGGTGAGTTACAAATACAACAAATTCATATCTTCTAAAGCTTTTAAGAGAGAATACAATCCCATTGGAAATCTACAAAATATTTCTTTTCCATAAAAATTGAAATTACACACAGAGGATTATCAATTCTAACTTTGATTGTATCTAATGAATATTTTAACTTCAAAACGCTTCTTTACTTTAGTAGTAGATATTTCTGGGGAAAAAATTGTATAATTTTAAATGTTAGTAAATAAAAGACCATAGCGCTATATTCCTAAACGTAATAATATGAAAGTAGCATGTTACTATACAATTACCTATAAAAATTAACAATGTCTTGATTCGTTAACTTAAAATTTCTAAAATAAAATGACTAATTACACTGATGCAACTATGTTGCTTATTCCATCGTAATCTGGTTGTCATAATCAAAACATGTACAAGCTTGTTGAGTATAATAAATGCCAGCTTCTGATAAGAAAAAAAGGAAGCAAAACGAGTATGAGGTAAAAATCAAATTATTAAATTAAATATTAATATCAAAGACGATAAAATATTAAAGTAGGCAATAATATTATGAATAGATATCAAAAAATGAAAGTAACTGATAAATTATTAAAATATAGACAATAATATTTTATTTCAATAAAAATATATTAAAAGTAAAGCAATTGATAAAATTTTAAAGTAAACAATAATATTGTGATCAGATAGCAAAATGAAAACAAATGGTAAAATATTAAAGTAGACAAATATATTTTTTTCATATATTAAAGTAACAATAAATTAATAAATTAAATACATCTGAAGGTAAAAATAAGTATTGTTGCGATAAAATGATAAAAATGATAAACTGTTGCATTTTAATCTGTTCTCAGCTTCACATCTATCGGAAATATTCGTTCGTTTTCGAAATAAATGAAATTAACAAATTTTCAATATTATTTTCCGGACAATTCCGTCTTTACTTTTGATCTTTTCTTCTTTTTGATCTCTCTCTCTCTCTCTCTCTCTCTTATATTGATTAGGGATTCTATTTCTATAACAAGATTCACTTTGGGTGCCGAAAAACTCAAAAAGCACTTGGTTGATACCTGTTTCATTTTGCAGACAGAGATACAGCGGATAACCAGAGGGTCCTGGTTCTGGGGAGTAGAGTGGATGCAACAGAATTTCTCTGTCTTCAAAGCAGCATGGTATAATCATGACACAGTATGATGCGCTTCTAACTGAATATCGCTGGCCTCTTTTCTCTGAGTGCTTTGCCTAAATCTGGAGTTGCTGACAATACAAGGGGTGTTCAAATGAAAAGGTACGAATAACATTACAACGTAACTGTTAACATATTTGTCTATGCCACTATGGAATAACGTAGCGAGATATCTAGGGATGCAAATAAAGTCTCCAACTTGGATTGGAGCATGCGTGGGTACCCGCATGCGCAGGAGAGAGCAAAGGCTGTTATAAAAAGTACCTTCCAGTTGACGCTGCAGAGCGTGTGAAGTCATTATGGAATTCACATTGCAAAATTTGACTATTCAGGAGCAGCCAGACGTTATCCGATTTCTGACAGTGGAAGGTGTTAAACCGGCGGCTCTTCATCGCCTGACGCTCCATGATAACGAGCGTCCACGTCTCCAGGGTCACACCCACGGAACTGGGCAAGTTCAAGTGGTAAAAGCTTGACCATCCGCCCTACAACCCAAACATGTCGCCCTGCGATTTCCATGAGTTTAGTCCCCTGAAAAAACATCCGAATGGGAAGAGCTTCAACTCGAACGACGAATTCAAGGACGCTGTGAAGGACTGGGTCTCTTCACGGCAACAGAAATCCTGAGAACAAGGAATCCTTCGTCTCGTTAATGAAAGGAATCGTTGTGCTCAGGTCTATGGTGTATACTTTGAATAAAATCTTCATTTATTCCTACAGTGTCGTTTCGTACCTTTTCATTTGAACACCCTTTGTACATATAATTAACATATGGCGAATATGTCCCTGAAGCTTTCCGAAGAGAAAATTTCACGAAAAAGAAGAAAAACTAAATCATACATAAAGCGTCATCGCTGTAAAATTACATCATACGTAAAGAATTCAATTAAATTTGTGCAGATCCAGAAGGATTTCCTACTGCTCAAATCTGCCAATTATAGATATTAATTACTACTTCATTCTGATAAAAATAAATTTCGTCTGTCCATGTAATGTTCCATAGTTGTACCGAGTGGAGAGGGCAGTAAACGGAGAAGAAGTAAATGGTGCAGAGAATAGAATCTGTAGCTAACAGCTGCTGAAAACACGACACTTTACAGGTATAGTGGTGTGGTACACGAAGATTCTTATAGACCATACCATGAGACTCTCTGCTACTCTTTGAACTCTGGAGCTTGGACTGATCGTGTAACGCTCCGTCGTCGTCTATTAACTCTTTCGCTACGGGCACCTCAGTCACCGAACTGCTTTATCCGGACAGAGTGCTAACAGGTTGCACTGCCTCGTGGGGACGAGCAATTCGCGTTCCTAATTTTGGATAAGTTTTCCATGCATTTCATTTATTTTCTTAAATTAAATTTAAGCAAATTTCATTTAAATACAATCAAATTTCAGTTAAATACTGCGTACAAATTTAATTCGCAGAAATTAGAAATTAAATGAATACAAATTTAATAAACAAAACAATAAATAAAATATAATGATAAATAAAGTAACTATACGAATAAACAATAAATTGAACAAACTATTAATAAATAAATTAATAATAATTTGAACAGAATGATAGTAAATAAATTAATAACAAATTGAATAAATAGCAATAAGAAATAGAATTATTTAATCAGTTTATTGAATAAAAAGCAATAAAAATAGAACTGATTAATTAATCAATTAACTGAAGAAATTAATTATAAGTAAATTGAATTAATTAACAAGGAATAAACGGAATAAATTTATAATAGATTAATTGAATAAATTAATAATAAACAAATTGAATTAATAAGAATTTAACTTGCATAAATTAATTTTATTTAAATGGTCTATTCAAAAGTCATATGCGATACACCAGGAATCAATTTAAATGGTCATTCATTTATGACACACCCGGCCGAGAGATAATGTTTGCGGCCCATGCATATATGACATGCTTTTTACGAAAGGTTAAGAGAACACATAGCGCCAACGTGCCGTGGACTTTTTCCAGTCTGAAACCGAATTATTTTGTGACTTAGATATGGCGATTGCTCAATCTTTTCAAATCTCCTATAAGCTTGAAATTTCCCGCTCTTCTTATCATCTTTTGATAATATAATCCCTCACGAGCTTAAATTCTTTATATTTAATGAATTTAAGCTTTTTTATGAATCAGATTTAGTGAAGGAATTTTAAAGAGAGCACCGTATTTATGCGGAAGCATACAGATGTTTCAAAAAGTTGAAGATCTCCGAACTTACACGAGGAAACCGTCTTTTATTGTTATAAGTTTTCTCCTTTACCACAGCTATAATTTTCGTTTCTACTATCTCATCAAGATTTTCAGAAAAGGAGACAACCCGTGTATGTGTGCTAATGTGTCCCACAGAAAGTTACTTTATAAATAGAGGACCTCTTTACAAGATGAAGAATTATTGTTAATCTCTGGTATTTGATAGTTATAAACCTGTTTCACAAAAATGACGAAAATTTATTTTCAAATTGCATTGAACTATAAAATATTATTAAATAATTTTAACACATGGAAGAATTAAAATGTATTGGATGAATATGCTTCTTGAAATATGTGTTTTTCATTTTCGACATTTATTTATAGAACAAATTATTTTAATCAAAAATAATTTCATTTTCATTTTTAATTGTTACATATGATACATATATAATACCATCATATATAATTATTTGCAATCATTTTGTATAGCTTTATTTCATTTTGAATTGTTATCATTATGGTAATTTAAAGGTATAAAATAATTCAAGATAAAAGCCAACGTTTTTAAAAACAACGTTTTTATATGGTGGCAAAGTTTATTAAAAAAATTATTTAAATATTAGATAAAACTTTGTGAAAAACCTCATATCTCTCTCGTCTTTAAGATCACTCTCTCTGCGAAATTTAATATATCTCCCATAGATGGCTCCAGGTTACTACACAAATTACGTTACTAAAAAAAATTATTGAACTATTAGTTAAAACTTATCGCAAATGTCTAAATATTGTATTGTTATGCGAATAAGAACGATTCCCGTTCCAGAGCCCTAGCTTAATGGGAAGTTGGTTAAATTAACGATCGAAAATTTGATGACACACACCAAGTGAAATTCAGAAAAACGTTTTAAAATAAAACCGTTTTTGTCTTATAACCTACTTAATAGGTTTCAAAGTAATTTAAATATTAATTATTGATAATCATAATTACCACTAAAATGTTACACCTTTGTTTCAAATTAATTTTTCTTTCTTATTGAAAGGTCCCTTAAGCCAATTATGTGCTGAGGTGAATTTTTTCTTCAAAACATACCTGAATATGTAAAATAATATCTACGTTTCAAGTATTCTGTTCCGATTTCAATTTTGTCTCTATTTGAAAGCTAACTTCATAAATATACATCATAATATTCGATATACATTAACAAAATGAATCACTCGTAAAATAAACTGGTTACTAAGATTATTTGTTTAATGGATTACTTTATTTGAAATAGTAAATTAAATCTCAATATCTTACGAAAATTTGATTGTTATGGTAAATATCAATCTGTTTTTAAAAGAGGAATGTTAACTTTTTCTTTTAAAATGTATTACTATTCAGTATCCTTAAATGCTGAGTCATCTCATTATTAGTGATCGGTGTTCTTTTCTTTTTTGAGGGGAGAAGAAGATAGGCATCATTTTTAATCTTGTACTCTTTACAAAAAGACACATAAGTAACTTACTCTTTAGTCTATGCAAATTACCTAAAGTTTTTTCAACTGAAATTTTGAGACGAATATTAATTTTTTTTCTCTTATACATTTGCTCTTAATTAATACATTCAAAATAAACCTCATGCTAATATAACTGTTGCAGGGAGCTATCAACAAATGGAGAAATGAATAATTAACTTCAATACACACAAATTTCCAGTTTAATACTGTAAAAAGAATATATCCCAAACTGATATTCAATAAGAAGTTTCGCATATGAGAAAATCAATATATAACATAGTTGTATTGAAGCATATAAATATAATATGATGATTGTTTATTAAAGCCACACGGAGGAGAAACAAGATAGCTAATGACAACGCACCTCGTCATTTTGAGCTTCTGTCATGTGACTAGGACGACACCTATGATAGCATCTCTATCTCTAAACTTCCATACCATGCCAATGAGAGGATACTGACCTCGACCAGATTTAACGTGTATCATCCCGACGACACGGCGAGTCTTAAGAGCCATCAGGGATCGAACCCTCGACTCGATATAAACAATACCTGCTGTGAGTCTGCGATTATGACCAATAGGCTTCCGAGGCCACTGATGATATAAATTAGCAACAAGCAGTGAAGCGCTTAAAACTTTTAAAAAGTTTCATTTGGGGGGGGGGCATAAGCGTTAAGCCATGTGGTATATAAATTAAAATTAATGTATCAATAAAAAGATCTGACTTTTGATAACTTGAAGCGGTTCTCTTCAACAACAACAGCCAACATTAAAAGACCTTAATAATTAGTCCGAGAGCGACTTCTTAATCTAGTGGTACGAGCACAATAAAAAAAAGTGTGACCATTCAGCTTTTCTTCAGACCCAGTGGAAAAGGGTTCGAAATGCCGTCGGTACTCAAAGAAAATTACCTCCCACTCCATGGAGTCGAAAAAATCTAACACCAAAGTGGTGATCCAAAACTTTCACACTAGATGGCACCATTGCCAAAACTACTGATTGCATATGCCCCCAAAGCAAAACATTTGCCTCTATGTGACTAATGAAGACGAGCGCACATAAATCACGACTAATGCTGTTCCGACTAAGGCACACAAGCCGGCGGGACCCGCCGACCAACTAGAGACAACCGATAACGTCAAATGAAAACTGTTCCAAGCACAACTCAATACAATAGAGAGGAGATGTGTATTAATTGCAGTAATGGCAAGAAAAGCTACCTTCTCTTCAAATATCAGTCAGGATGTTTTTCTTTGTATCATCCTTATGATACTAGAGGGGGAGTATGTGGCAGCTGTTTTCAACAACCCCAGAAGTTAAAACGTCTTAATAATTGTTATCTCCAGTGTTCAATGCTGGCCTGTAGAGGGCGTTTGATTTTGGGGACGAGTGTAAGATATCACTAACACAACCCCTCAGATCAGAACCAGACTTCGAGCGGAACAAAAAGTCTCAGTGTTAGGGTGTAAGTAAGCGGGTTGAGACTAAAAAGTTTGTGGATCGCAGGTGATTGAGTGCAAAAAGTAATCTGTACTGATCACCAAGGTAACGACAGAATTTAAAAGAATAAAGTAACTGTTGTTATTACTTAAAAATGTTCATGTCTGATCTCATATAAAGTTTAAAGATAAGTGAAACTAAGTTCTAAGTGAAAAAAGTAATTTAGTGATAAGATAAAAACACGTTACAATATATAAATATATTCTACGTAACTAGCTTGAGAGAGATCATGCAACGAAAAAGTGACTTGTCAGCTTTTCTTCGAACGAAGTGATCAAGGATTCGAAACGCCGCCAACATTCAAGGATAAACCTCTTTGCCTCCACGGAGTAGAAAACACCGTCCACAATACATACAACAATTCTTCAGTATTTCAGTACTTTAAGGGGTGATAGAGCCCATTGCGACAATATTTTTTTCATAGGATTTTCTGAGTGAAAGCGATGAATTGAAGCAAAGCCACATGAAATGAACATAAATTTAAACTGCTTACTTTCGTCACCCTCAAATGCTTATTTACAGCACTGCTTGCAATAATAATTTAAAATTGAGTCCACCAGCATCTGAAGACCCTCATTTACGTGAATCCAGTTCACAATACTCAAAAGTAGTTTGCACAAATATCCGTTACGGTTGCACATAAGCGAGCAATACTAGGCATTGTCACAGCGTGTCGTTTGGCAATCGTGTAACTTGGAATAATAAGTCACTACGTTTCGGTATCACCGTTCATTCATTTTCTTGACACAACACATAAATGTTACGAACACACCATATATCACATTCCCAAAACATAGTATAACATAAAAACATGTTTAAAATATATCATGCCATCCTCTCTAATAATTTCACAAACCTTCGCAGTTTCATCATTCTAAGGCGATTAAACTATTTTTTGCTCTCTCAGTACTTCAGTGTCCAGTTTCTTTAATGAAGTAGTCCCATATCTCTTAGTCAACCGAGTCCCTTCGCATGCAATCACAGCATCGTTGGAACCGTTCGCCAATCATTCCATGGATAGTGTCAAGTATGTTATTGAGCATTTGTCAATGCTGTTGTTAATAAATAATTTTATGAACCAGTTTCTATAATTAAATTTTTAGGGTATCCGTACACCTTTGGAGAAAGTTTTTTGAAATACATTGATATTTGCTGTCAAAATATTTTTAATGCTAAAATATAACCTAAAACTATGAAAAACAAGTTTAATAATCTGCTTTTAATTCAAAAAAATGGAGTGGAAAACATGGTAAAAATAGTACATAAATTGATTATCAGAATAACGCTTATAACTCAAAAGTAAACAAAAAAAACATTATTCTGTAAATTTTATCTTATTCATCTTAACAGTTTTTGGAGCTGGTACTACTTTCATGATGAAAATCATATTACTCCAATTTTTAATGTGTTTCGAGTCAAATAACAAAGAAAAAAAAAGTTTTAACAATACAGGGTTTACACCTTTGTTACTAAAACCTTATCAGTTTTACAACCATGAAAGTAACAGGGGTTCTTAAAAACTATATAAGAAAGATACTTGCAAAATTTAAATTAATTTGGTTCATAACTTTTTCTGATATCTATGGTGCCATATGTAAATATGTCGAGAAAACTCATTTTGAGAAAAATCAAAAACAAACTTTCAAATGCAATTAAAAATTAGCTACTGAGTAAAATTCAAATCCCTGTAACTTTAGTCCTAAGTAAGGTATAATCAAAATTCAAACACTATAAGAAAGAAAAAAGGTTAAATTTTAAAATGGCATTAAAATTAGAAAATCGAAAATCTTAACAAAAATGACGTTTTAAAGGTGTACAAATACTTTTAAGTCCAGTAGAGCATATTTAATCAATTTGATTTACTACATCTTTCAATTAAATTATTAAGAATTATAAAAAAAATAAAGACTGTGTTTCCGATATGACATTTACTTCGAATGACTAGATTATTTGAAATCAGCAATTATAATTAATAATTTTAAAATGTCCTATGGGTATTGTATACCATACTTTTGGAATTTCGGGCCACTTGGAACGAATACATAAGTCGGAACTGCAGGGAGGATTTAAGGAACCCCTAATAGCTTCCAGGCGATTTCCTGTGCCCATCTTAACACAGAGCATATCCGGCTACTTTTGCGGGGAAATTCAGAGGATCGATGTAGCTTTTCATTCGATGTCACGGGCAAATTACAATTTTCATGAACAAAGACTAAACCACGAGCTGCCATGTTTTACAGAGGACATACTTTATTTTTAAAAAAAAAAGGTTTCAGCTTCTTTATAAGGATCCCTGTGAAATTATCAGCCACAACGAAAAAGTGTTCCGAACAGTGGGGCTTGTGTATAAGCACTGTGGAACTATATCACCCTCAATTTCCTTTCGATGTTATCGACAATATTTAATATACAGTGTCCTTTTTTCACCAATTCGTCATTTATACTTGAACAATATACAATCCTTGAACTTAATATTAGTAACCATTTCCCAGTTTATAAAAAAGATTCAAAAATCTTTGTATGGAACTGTGTGCTTCACAGTTCCAGCGGCGAAGTATTTGACTGGTATGTGGATACACAAGTAGGGGTGTGAGTGAGTGATAGTGAAGTTTATAGGCGCAAGAGCCAGATGTGGCCATACTGTGCCAAACAAGGTAAATCTGTGTTCTGGACGTTAAAACCATGAAAATAGATTAGTCGACAAAAAGTATCAATTGAGAAGGTAAAGTTTATTGGCGCAAGAGCCAGATATGGCTATGTTGCGCAAAAAATGATTTAACTGTGGTCTAGACATGAAAAAAATGGAAGAAAAGACAAATTGGTTGACAAGGAGGGTTGAAAATAGAGAGATTGCCTGGGTATCCCAGGGGTGCGTCACCCGTGTTTACTAAAGACAGTAAACCCCATGGAAAAGAAAAATATCACTAGGGTGCATGGGGGTCATGATGCCCGTACTTACATGAAGAAGGCAAATCCCCGAGGTCCCCTGATATAATTCCCAGGAGCATGGTGCCCGGCTATACCCCCAGTCGCTGGGTACCCATTTTAGTCGCCTCTTACGACATGCATGAGCTACAGTGGGACTATTCTGTCATTCCCGGTCATACACAAGTAGGAAGTTGCATGTGAGGCTGCGAGAAAGAGAGAGAGAGAGCACTATCGTTACCATATCTGCAAAAAAAGAAAAAGAATACACACAAAACTAGAAAATAGGTTAGGCAATTTAAATAATAGAGAAAAGCTATAACATTAAAATATGATACAAGTCTAACAATATATAAAGGGTTTTTAAAATGCGAAATATACATTCATAAAATAAAAGTTCGAATCTCAATGATGCTTTAAAAACTTAAATAAACATATCCATAAGCAAAATGAGCAATCTCTGAAAAGAAACCAGAAATCTAACAGCAACTATTGTTGCCATCTCAAAAAATCAGTAATAAACGTCACGTCCGCTCCATCCAATTCCTCTTTTCTGTAAAACTTGTTGTAAATTCCAATAAAAGTTTTAGTTTCATTATATCGTTTGATTCCCATCTAGAATTGATCAATCTTTATGACAAATTAATATCTAACTTTTATTCCAGAGTAAATATTAAACAGTTCGAGAAGAGTTAGACATTTGAAAGTAAAGTGATATGAGTACATTTGACCCGTATAATAATTATGTTGTTATCGCGTGATTTTATGGAAATTAATGTGTTGCGAAAAAGTCGCCAAAGGGCACCCGATACCCGTCTTGAACCATTGTACGTCAAAAGTTTAAATTTAAAATCTAGTTTTTTTGCAAAATCAAAGAAACTGAACCTGCGAGATACCCTGTTGTAAAAATGTCTGCAAGTTGTGTCACAGAACCTTTAGTATTATTAACAGAATCAGATGGAGCTCTTACTTTAAAGAAGTCTTGCAAAACTTATTCATCAAACAGTGCTCTTGATACTCATCTAAATACTCATACGGAAGAAAAATCTGATAATGTAAGAAATCCTGTTGTTAAAATACTTGCAAGTTGTGTTACAAAACCTTTAGTACCAATGACGATATCAAAGGATGATCTTACTTTAAGGAAATCTATCAAAACATATTCATCAGACTGTGCTGTTAATACTCATACGGAAGAAAAATCAAATGTAAAAAATCCTGTTGTTAAAATGCCTTCAAGCTGTGTCACAGAACCTTTAGTACTATTGTCAGTACCAGAGGATAATCTTACTTTAAAAAAGTCTCGCAAAACTTATTCATCAAATTTTGCACATAATATTGAAACAGAAGAAAATTCTCTTGATAATGTTTTGTGTGACAGTGACCTTGCATCTACATCAGATCTGAATAAACAAAACATTACTCATGTAAGAGGTCAACAATATGTATGTGAATTTTGCTACCAAAGCTTTTCTAGAAAAATAATTTATATGCAGCATCTTTCTATCCATACTGGATTGAAGCCTCATGTTTGTGATATTTGTGGTAAAGACTTTAAAGATATACGTGACTATAAGCGACATTATAGGATTCATACTGGAGAAAAGCCATATAGCTGTGAATTTTGTGGTAAAGATTTTAATGATAGACGTAATCTCAAAAGACATTACTTGATCCACACTGGAGAAAAACCTTATCACTGTGAAATTTGTGGTAAAGATTTTTCTTTCAAAGGTGGTCTTAAAAGACATCAATTGAATCATCCTAAAAAAGTGCCTATTGCTCGCAACTAGTGTAGAAAATATGTTTTTAAAGAGAAAATTAGAATCCATTTTTTGATTCATACCTTGGAGAAGCTTCATATTCACAAAGTTTACTGTAAGAGTTTTGTGTCAAGTAGTTCCTTATATAGTTTCACATTTTGTTACTCATACTTAAAGCAAGCCTTGTACCTGTTAGTTGTGTGGCAAGGGTTTTATATAATGCTATTTTTCATTTATTAATTTATGTGATTTAAAAGGCATCACTTGATTCATTCTTGAGAAAGGCCTTATGTTTATAAGTTGTATAATGGTATATTGATGGCTTTCTTCTGAAATTTCTTTGAGGATGTGTTGCAAGTTTTATACACTAAAAAAATCAAATGTATCTGAGGAATATGATTAACATTTCAGTGAAAAGTGAATTTTCTTCAGCATCAGCTTATTCGTACTAGAGTGAAACCTCTTATTTGTGAGTTCTGTTAGAAAGGTTTCAATAATATAAGTAATTTAATAATGTGTGACTCAAACTATTCAGAAGTTCTGTCAAAGAATCTTTTAAGGCATGTTTTGACTCATTCTGAAAAGAAGTTTCATATATGTGAGCTATGTGGGGTGGTTTCAAATGTTAAGTTCATGTAAAAAGACTTTGATTTATACGTGAGAAGCCTCATTTGTGAGCTGAGATATTGTTAAGAAAAGTACGGACTAATTGTAAGTTGTCGTGTAGAGCCTTATTAATGATACAATTATAGTAATATAAAATAGATTGATATTTTGTTAATGAAGGTGGTGGTGGTGTTTAATTGCATTGCACATATTGATATTTATGAAAATTTATTACATAAGAATAAAGAAAATATTGCTTTTATGTATGAATAGTTATCAAACTATAAACTATTATTTACTCAAAAATGTATTAATACAAAATAATGTAATTGTATGTTTTATTTCCTTTTTTTTTATCAAATTCATTTAAAAATCATATTAATTTTATTTATTATTATTATATATGCTATAACAATTTAAATGATAAAATTGTTAATCTATGATTAGTGCTAAATCTTGAATAATTTATTTTCAATCTTGAGAAAAAAACAAATAGTACAATTGCTGTATTTGTATTCAAGCTTTTTGATAAGTAATTGTTTATAATAGAGTATATAAGTATTGTTACTTTTTTAAAAGTATACTCTTTTCATTTGCTTTTAAAGTAACATCCAAAAATAATTTACTAATGAATAAAGAAAATACTTTTTTAAATATGATATTTGATTAATGCTGGATAAGAAAATTGTGATCAGTTGCACATCCCATCTGCAATTGCTTAAATAATTCTTTACTTTTGTAGGTAATGTTGGAGTGCATTATCTTGATGCATTAGATAAGTCATCGTATATTTTTAAAACATGCAGTTGCAATTTTCTCTTGTTAGTTACTTTATTTTTTATATGGGAGTGGTAGGCTTAGAATTTACATATAAAAGTTATTGTTTCTAAAAGATATTGCTTATTTTAAGTCATGAAAAGTAGACATCTTATGTCTGAAGTGTGTGCATTAAATGTTTGAGCAACAAATGTTATCCAGATTTGCAATTTATACCATTTTTAGGGAATTATCCTGTTTTTGACAACTGAGGCTTTTGTCAAAGCAGTGGTTATAAAATTTATGTTAAAATGTTACTTCATTTATGGAACAAAAAAATACTTTTCCGTTTTTTATTTGCTATGAAAGCTAGTTAATTATAAACTTAATATGGGAAAATGCTGTTTGAAATATGGAACAGAATGCATCTTATTTATGGAGTATCAAAAGTTTTTAAATAAGTTTATCTGTATTACAAATTTATTCAAACAAAAGTTAAACTTGTAATTTGTTTGTTTATGAAAATCTGCCCACAAGACATCTTAATTCTTATAAAGAAACTCAAAATTTTAGGAAGCTTAAAGTAACATATTTTTAAAAAAATATTACTGGAATTTCAAAGCCTTATGGTTCCTGAGAATCAGTAGCAGTGAAAAAAGGTACATTGTTATTTTCATCACAAAAAAAAAAAAGGTCTTTTCCCAGGAAATTTGTGGCTTATGAAGAACCTTGTAAAATCATTCTTGATTTTACAAGGTTCTTCATAAGCCACAAATTTCCTGGGAAAAGGCAATTTTTTTTTTATGAAAATATCAAAACTACTTCAATATATAATCAATTTCTTGCAAAAGAAAATTTATATAAAATTTTGCAGTTAGTGATGTCAGCTGCAGCAAATAAGAATCGAAAAACAAATATTTATTTAAAGAAAAGGCCTTGCACTCTTTTTTTTTACAACGTTTTTCTGAATTTCACTTGGTGTGAGTGTGTGTGTCATCAAATTTTTGATCGTTAATTTAACCAACTTCCCATCAAGCTAGAGCTTTGAAATTTCGGGAATCATTCGTACTCGCCTAACAATGCAATATTTAGACGTTTGCGACAAGTTTTAATTAATATTTCAATAATTTTAATAAGTCAAAATATTCTTTCCTCTAGGCGCTTTTAGGATTGAGGAAAAAAAATTTTTCCCCCTCTGGAAACACCGGGCACTCCCCACACCACATGACGCCTCGTAAAACTATTGTACTCACAAGGGGGAGATACTATCTCCCTTTACTATCTCCGAGATAGTAAGGGTTGCCGACTTTTAGTCAATAATCATGAGCAAGAAAGAAAGTTTCCAATATTTGGCACCATGTCTTATCACAATAATTTTTTCTGAATTCTGGTTCCCATTTTTTTTTTTAATAGAATGGCTTACAAACTTTCAAATGCATGTTTTGATTTTATGAGTATTAAGAATTTTTTAATACGCTCACAAATGTCTCTTTTTTAAGTAAATTTTAAAGTTAAAAATAACCAACAGTTTTAACTAATATTTCAATAATTTTCTTTAATAAACTTTGCCACCATATAAAAACGTTGGTTTTTATATCGAATTATTTCTTTCTTTTTTTTTATCATTTAACTTTCTGTTTTTCAAAAAAGATTTCTTTTAACCTTAAAAAAAACAATTGTAATGTGCATCATTTGTTTCTATAAATTTATGTTGCATCTCTGGTTACTAAGTTATTTCCATATTTTGCAATTATAACATTAAATTTTCCATTTCAAGACAAATAAAAAAATGAGCTAAACAGATAGGGATAAAAAAAAATATCAGCAAACATTATCATGACTATATATCAACATTTAAATTTAGCTTAAAAGTAAACCAGTCATTTTCAATTTTCTTGTGTACTTGGAGTTTCATTAAGTTTCATCTAATATGATTGTGTTTCATTTCCATAACTTTATTTTGGGGTCTCACAAATTTAATCAAAACTAACAACCATAGATTATTGACATACAAAAAGAAATATAAACTCATAAACTATTCTGAATTAAAAGGAGAAGTGTCAAGTTATTAAATAATAAACATCCAAGAATTAATTGAATTATCAAGCAACACAGGTTAAAACTTCAGTTTTCTGGCAAAAAGTAATTTGATTCATATGAATTGGAATTAAAACAGAATTATCAAGCAATTTCCAACACATTGTAAAATTGTCTAAATTATTCTTTTATTGTGTGTGTTTGTAAAGTTGCATTTTTTCAACAATGATATTAGTAAAATCAAAAATTGATCAATTCTATTAAACACATTCAAGAAACTACCTCCTGCAGCATTGAAAACTCTGTTAAGTTTTCATTCGTTATGTAAAATTAAGAATGCTCATCTAACTCTAATATGATTGTGTATAATGAATGGCATACTAAATAATTGTTTACAAATAAATTTTTTTGTGCTATTTATCAAATGTTTTAATGAGTAATTTAAATACCTCTGTATACCCAGGTTTTCAAAATTATTTGCCCAATTAAAAAAATCACAAGTAAAAAAAGATTTTTAAAACCTGATTTATTGATCAGTTACATATTATGCTCAAATTAATTTTTT
>BMAW01103208.1:1225846-1237246 GCA_019974015.1 Nephila pilipes
GAATTATCAAGCAACACAGGTTAAAACTTCAGTTTTCTGGCAAAAAGTAATTTGATTCATATGAATTGGAATTAAAACAGAATTATCAAGCAATTTCCAACACATTGTAAAATTGTCTAAATTATTCTTTTATTGTGTGTGTTTGTAAAGTTGCATTTTTTCAACAATGATATTAGTAAAATCAAAAATTGATCAATTCTATTAAACACATTCAAGAAACTACCTCCTGCAGCATTGAAAACTCTGTTAAGTTTTCATTCGTTATGTAAAATTAAGAATGCTCATCTAACTCTAATATGATTGTGTATAATGAATGGCATACTAAATAATTGTTTACAAATAAATTTTTTTGTGCTATTTATCAAATGTTTTAATGAGTAATTTAAATACCTCTGTATACCCAGGTTTTCAAAATTATTTGCCCAATTAAAAAAATCACAAGTAAAAAAAGATTTTTAAAACCTGATTTATTGATCAGTTACATATTATGCTCAAATTAATTTTTTTAGAAAGCTATCACTCAGTTTAGTAGTAAAAGAATGGAATAAGCAGGACTTAAAAAATTGGAATTATGTTGTATCACATAAACAGTTTTGTTTAATCAAAAATAAATTTAAAATGTTAACATTAGGATATAAGGGATTATTCATTTCTTATTATGCTAGGCAGGGTTATCAACATTCATGCTATACCTAGACATGTTGGATTACTTCTTAACTCTTGGTGTTTGCATTTCTTTAGAAAAAATCAATACAATATTTTTTGGCTGTGTTCTATTTTTTTTAATCAAATCACTTGATTCATAAAAGATTAACAATGTTTGTGAAATATTTTCATCTAACACTGAATAAGAAATATTCAGATTTTTGTACAATTGTTAATTATATAAAAATGTAAATTTTAATAAAAGTTGAAACTTGCACAGAATAAAAAGCTGTGATGTACATCAAACAAAATAATTATTAGAATTTTGTTAAAAGTTTTGCCCTGTATTCTTATTAAAAAAGTGAACATGGAAGAAAATGTATGTCAAAGCACTCACTTTTATCAGGAGTCTGATTTTTACAATTAAAAAGCACAGAATTTAATACAAATAGAATTTTTTGCTTATTTTTCCAACATTTTATTCATATAACATAACTGTGATTTTAAGAATAAAAATTTCAAAATCATTTGTTTAACTTAATTATTGTCCCTAGTCAAACCATAATCTAAACTAATGTTTTTAAAAAAATTAAGACAGTAATTTCTTTATTTTGCTATAGAGAATCATATCACTGTGTTATTAAAGTGACATGCACACATTAAGCTCTTGCAATAGAAACTGCTAAAATGCAAATGTACCAACAAAAGAATAAATATCATGCATGTAAAATATTTGTATTGAAAGACGAATTTCATATTTGATTTCCAAATCAAAGACAAAGAAACATCAGAAGATTTTCACATTATTTTTTAATTTTTTGTAAACAGTAACTATAAAACAAAGTTCTTAAAATTAGTGAGATGAATATATATATATATATAGTGACACTTTATTTAAATTATTCCCTCTCTTGAAGTATTTTGGAACCGAAAGCTATTTCGAATACAGTGATGTAATTTTTTTTTTTTTTTTTTCCAAAAATTATTTAATGAGATAAAAAACTTTTACACCTATGAGCATTCTATTCTTAATTACAAGAAACGGATAACATTTTAGATTTGAAATTAACCCAAAATTCGTTATATACAGTCACATTTTCGTTCAATGAAAACAAATACCTGATTCGTAATAGGATCAATTGCAAATAATCTAAGTTGTTTAAATATGTTGAGGCATTGCGACTGAATAAAAAACAGTTAGTAGAAATGCAGGAATGGGAAAGAGTATTTCTACCATACTAATAAAAATTCAGTTTTCAATCAAATATACAGTTTGGTGAAATCTCCTTTACCCATCAAACTATCTTTACCCATTTTCAATCAAATGTTTAAATGGCATTGATAATCGCATTTCAATTTATTGCAAAATTTATTTCAATTTATTATTTAACGCCTAACATTGTCTTGTAAATAACTTTTGATTCTTTCCAACATCAAGCATTTTATTATTCATATAACAATGCCGAATGTTTTGTTAGTTACTATTTCTTTCTTTTTTTTTTTTTTTTTTCAGATAATTTTCCTCTAACTTTCTTTAAAAAATATGTTCGAGTTTATATTTTTCAAAGTTTACTTCGACTATTTCATTCACAGCTTCAGAAGTAATTTTTTTTTAATTGTAATTAAAGAAATATTGTTTACACTCGTCTCTGAATTCTAAAAATTGTTACATTAAATCGATTAATAAGAACTGTAGAAAAGAATACTTTTGTCTTATCAGATACAAAAAGTTTGATCAAAAATTTTGCAGAAGTTAACGTTATATATATAAAAAAAAAAAATATGTAACGCAAAAACAAATTATCAACTTTTTTTGGTACTTATAGCTTAACTATTAAAATTTAGTTGCGTATGTAGATTTCTTATTGATCCAACAGAAGATAATTTTAGTGATATGTGACACACACAGAGAGAGGAAACTTCACACTTTTCAATTAAATCTTATCTAGTCAAATTGTTTATTGATTTTATTTCAACTATTTCTTCCTTGATCAACTTAGTTAAGATAATTTGAAATAAAAATATTCAAATTTATTTTTTATTTCCATCTAATTTATTTAAGTTTCGTATTAAATGATGTCAAAGTTTAATGTTTTTAGAGAACGATTTCTTAGTTAAATTGAATTCATAACATGTGCATTACCTCAACGAAGTTATTTATTTTTCAATTCTTTTTATCTGTATTGCTGCAATAAGGACAAAACTGTAACTGATACGTACAATTCAATAGTTAATAGAAATTATGAAAAATTCATTTTTAAAAAAGACCAAAGTGAAATAAAAGTAATTGTTGAGTGTTTAGATTTTAAAGTGTTGCTCTTTTCTCATTCACAGAGTCGAATTAACCAAAGGCTAAAATTTATCCTCAAATCTTCCCTGCAGATTTTGGGCTGACGCACGTTAAATCTGACGAGGCTCAATAACCTCAAGTTGGCGTGGAGGGGAAGTTAGGAGAGTGGAATTCCAAATCAAAGTGTCTACCTCGTTACTTGACCGAAATTCAAAATTACGAGCCTGTCACCGATAACTCTCTCGTTGCTTCAGAGAGTGGCATTAAAAAAAAAAAAATTATTCACTCAGTAATAATCTAATTTCAGTTTTTGGAACGACATATTTCTGTGAATCGGTACTCCACAATGAAGCTCGCGAAGTCTAAATATCTCATATTTTAACAACCATCATCTCACAAAATTGTTACGAAAGGCATTAACAAATGTTACAAAAAATTTGAAAGATTTGACCAAAGATTTTGTTAAATATTTTAAATACTTTTCACACTTTTTGTTAATGCATTTTATTATTGCCTTTTGCATTTGCTTGTTCACAAAAATAATTGAATATAAAAAAAAATAATGCTCACATAGTGATACATTTTCTTATTTATAAGAAAATATTTTCTTTTAATCTTCTTTTACCCCCATGATCAATTAAAAAATCTGTCTCCTTCGAAGTAAAGTTTTTTTTAATACGAAATGAAAAAGGTAAATTTAATAAACATTAAATTTAAAAGAATTATTATACATAAGAAAAAGATCATCAAGTAGCTTATAAATTTTCCAAATGCAAAAATATTACCACCCTCAAATGGTAATATTTTTGCCACTCTCATAAGTTAATACAAGAAACGAAATAGATAACAGCTAGGAAAATCAGAGTTGTGTTCAAAATAATATATTATAACCAAAACTTGGTTAACTACAGAATGGGAAAATAGTAAATATATACAATTGAAAGACGGAAAGAGGTTGATTTTTCTGAAACCGTACTTTTAAATATAAACAATTGAAGCAAAGTGAAATTGTAACTATACACCTAAGTACGGGCATCACGACCCTGAGGCATTTTAGTGATATTTTTCTTTCCCATGGAGTTTACTGTCTTTGGTAAACACGGGTCACGCACTCCCGGGATACCCTAGCGATCCTTCTCTATTTTCGACCCTCCTTGTCAACCACTTTTTATCCTTTTTTCAACTTCATGTCTAGACCCCAGTTTAATCTTGTTTAGAGCAGCATAGCCATATCTGGCTCTTGCGCCAATAAACTTTTCATTCACTCACTCACTCAACTATAACTTATATTAATTTAAATTGTATATTTTTGGTCTCATAAATATTACTTGTTACTTTTTATAATTTTTAATGCTTCATAAAGTCTTTCACTACTGTGATGTAATTAAAATTTTAAAAAAAAATTCCCTAACTTTTATTTCCCTAGACTTTTTCTCAGTTTTTTTTCCGTAAAATAGTCTCTTAACGATGGGATTAATGCAAAGTTCATTCAGGATCTGATGAAAGAAAGAGAATGTTTGATTTTGGAGAGAAAATTAAAACGGCACAAGACCAATAGCCAGATTTCCTTATATATTCAAAAGTATATTTTACATTCTGAGTAGGGTATTAATTCGAAAGAATCTACGAGTATTGTTAGGGAAAATAGAAATAAATTGAATGGTATTAAATCAATTAATACTGAAAATATTATGAATGTCATTGCCCACATTTCATCAAAGAGGGAAAACAAATTATCTCAACAGAGACAATTTTGAAATATTTTCTAATTAATGCGATTGGTAGAAAATAATTTGCCAAATACAAAAATTCATTAAGCCATATTTTCACATTGTTCCCTGTAATCAAGTTTCCCGAGATTTTCAAATGTTTTAAATTATTTTGCATGTCAAAAAAAGGCATTTAAAATCCAGAATATTAGGCTATAAATTATGAATGTAAAATGACTTAAGACTAAATTTATTGACAACGTAAAGAGGGTTTTTTTTTTTTTTTTTTTTTTTTTGAAAACATGATTTTAAAAGTTATAGCTTAATGTGAACATGATCGAGACCAAGAAGAGGTGCTTTTTTTCGCGTTATTGAAGATAACTATCATTTTTTAGCCTTATTGGAGATTTTATGTTACAGGAATTGACGTAAATCAAATGCCTACAAAAAAAATTAAGATTAAATTTTTGTATTTTTAAACTTTTTCGTATAATACATTAATTTTAATTTACTTCCGGGAAATATAAGTTGCAAATTCAGTTTCACAATAGATTTTTAGCTAGATGGGGATAAAAATCTAGAAGGGTTAAGTACTTTTAAAAGATTCGCATCCACTACATGGATCCTCTCAAACTTTGGCGTCACTGCGGCAATAAATATTAAAAGAAAGCAGACCGAAAGTTTCACTCTCCCAAAAAATGTGTAGTCAGTCTGTTGCGGTTTCTTTAAGATCATATGTTAGCTTCGCAGTCCTCCCTTAGGCTATGACACATAATGATTACATCATAGGATTTCAAAGGGTTTTTTTTTAAAAAAAAAAAAAAAAAAAAAAGGAAATAATGCTCCAGTTTACATTTTTTAAAAATGTACTACCTAAGCACAATTTGTAATGCATTTATTAAAGTTTTTAAAAGCCTTAAACGCATGAAAAAAATATTCGGGCCAAAATTGTTACTTAATTGATGCTTAAGTTACATAAATGGTTACTTAATTGATGCTTAAGTTACATAAATGGTTACTTAATCAAAAAGTACATGTTGAGCAGTTCTGTCACTAAAAGAGTGAAGGAATCTGAAACACAATTCCAATTAACAATGCAAAAAACATATGTCTTTCATGATTTTGAAATTAGTTTTTCATCCAACCTCTTTCAGAATATTAAATTTGTGTGCTTTTGCAGTGATAATTTGTATTTCGGCTTGCATGAAATGTGGGTAATAAAATTGATAATATGTTCAATATTAACAAAAAAAGGTAAATAATTTTATAACACTTGATTCAATTTTAATTTATTAATAACAGTTTCTTATGAATTAATACCTTTCTCGGAAACATTGGTTCATTATTTTCTATCAGCTCGAAACTTTTTGTTACTTGTAAGAAATCTTATTTTAAAAAAAATTACAAGAAATTCAACACTACAGTAAAGCACTGAGTAAATGTTTGTTAGATGGCAAAAAAAAAAAAAAAAAAAATCTGATTAATGTTGTGAAACTTAAAAACACAACATAAATGATAAGAAATTTGAAAGATTATTTAATTTGCATAAAGGAAAATGTTTTAAACGGCATATGAGTTCATATTGTCATAAGAAAGAGCAAAAGACTAACAGATTGCATGCAAATACCAGATAACATATGTGTTGTAAAATCAATCAATTTGTGACTGGTCTATCCGCGATCTTGTCACTAATAGTACTCAAGGGGAATTTTCAGGCCTTAGAAATTATTTTTATTAGAAAGCTTCCTTCAAAGAAGAGAACGTGATCATGCAAATTAAGATTCATATATATAGCATAAGCTTTCAAGAAGAAGAGAAAGGATAGGATAGACTTCTAGCTGAGCAGTAAATATAAACTAAGTATTTTAGAAATGTCGGCCCCACACTGAGGGCCGAGAGAGAAAAATCCTTACAAATTTTCCATCCATAGTATACAGGATAGAAAAACAGTATATCTGTTTTCCAATATGTAATATTTTGTGTCGTGAATGGATAACCAGTATATTCGCTATGATTTTTTAATTATAAATAATATATGTAAGCTCTCGCTATTTCGAAATCAAAACCCTTGCTAGTTTGAAGTCATGCAAATAATATTATTTCGAAACTAAGAACCATACACTGGCTCTTTTCTTGAGAAATCAAAAATAAAACTATCACTTAGTGAACATAAAACAACACATTAAGTAATAAAGAAGATATTTTAAATAAATTTAATTATTTGTACAATCAGAGCTATTTATTGATATCCTCGTATGTAATCTCTAATTCAGTAGAAAATTCCCTCTAAAGATTAATATTCTCCCACACCTAATTTATAATGAATCTTTTAATAAAAAATAGTAAGACGAAAAAAAAATTTTCCTCCAAAAAATGAAACTTAACAAGCCATCTAATGAGGAGCAATTAACACAAATAACATTATAACAAACAACATTTATAACAATTAACATTAAAACAAACTCTTTATTTGATTTGATTTATTGATTTTGTGGGATATGGAGCAGCAAAGGCTATAATCCCTTTTAATGGATGTATTTCATTCAGTATATGCCAAAGTACTTTAATTTCTGCATGAATATTCTGAAACTTGTTTACTAGCGACTATTGTTTCTAAAAGTTCTTTGAAGGTAGTATTTTCCTGCGGATTTTTCTTGAGTGCATTCCAGAGATGATTTCTTTGGGAGGTATATTTATTACAATTTAAGAGGATATGATCCAAATCATTGATATGGTTACATGTGCTACATATTGCATTATCCTGTAAATGATATTTGTGTAAAAGCCCAGGAGTTATTATCATTTGCAGATGATTCGAGTGATGAGAATTTCCTCTCTTCTGCTCCTTGTCCACTTGGATATTTTGTTTATGGTCGGGATGTTTTCCAAATCTTCAAAATATTTACTTCAATAAAAATTTTCGTTGGGTTTTCCCATTCTTTTTCTGTAGATGTTGCTATGGATATCCTCCGAAGCAATCCAGTCAATGAAAATGTTGGACTCCGTAACCGATTTTTAGAGATAATCCGCCTGTTCATTCTAAATAATTTTCGAGTGTCCCGGAGTCCATAGTAGTACCATTTGAATTTGAAATTGCGAGAGGATGAAAACTTTGCTTTCTAATCTGTGAATAACTTTTGGAGATTTTATATTATAATTTTTAGAGCATTTAGAACAGAATGACTATCTGATAAAATTAAATTTTTTTTTATTTAATTCCGTGTGATCATCTAGAGCTTGGCATATGGCTAGGCTTCTGCTGTAAATATTGTGTTAATGGGGTTTAAATTGTAAGCAAAGGAGGAATTTTTTGTTATGCCGGCAATAGAAGTCATGTTACGGTTTTTTGAAGCATCCATAGCTATTATGAAATAATCTCGATAGTTATTGCTCACTATTTCGTCAAATAATCCTCTGATGATAAAAGTAGGAAGGTTTTTGTCCTGAAATTCAAATTCATTGGTGTAAATTTCACATGAAAGCTCTGTGAAGTACAGCAATCAAGGAATAGATATTATTTGTTGCCCATTAATATTCAATGTATGAAAATTATTAGAGATATTGCTTTTGTCCTCTTTCAGAATATTTAGATCCATAGTACCAGAACTATTGAGATGAAATGAGGAAAAGTCCCCGTTTGAAATGTGGGAGATAAAAAATTTGTTCGCTAACCTTATTTTCTCCGACAATATTTCCTGATCAGCTATTTGTAAAAGTACAAATTTGGAGTTCATCGTGGTAAAACCAATGCGATTCTGAGTGCTTTCGGTTGAATGATGTTAAAAGGTTTGAGCTGATTATCTCACCATTTGTTAATGATATGACAAAAAAAAATTATTAATGATATGACGCAGATGCATTTTATTTAAGGACTTTTTTCCGACTCGGAGATATAGATTTTTTTCCTGTTTCAAGCATGTTGTACAAACATGGTTTCCATCATTTTCTGGACATTTTCCATGATAACTATTGCTTGTTTTTCTAATGCAGTTTGGAAAGATGTAACAATACTCTATAACCTTTTTTCTAAGTTCTCGATATTTTGGTTTGGTGGGTTTGTTTTTAAAGTTTTGGAATAGCTATCTGAAGTTTTTTCCTTGTACTTCCTCCTTCTCTCTCCTAAGGTTAAGTGATTCGTGCATTTATATTGCATAATTTGTTTTTATTTAATGAATATTGGGCATAAATTGAAATTAGCGGGATGGTCTCGTTTGCAGTTAGTTAACAGAAGTGGTGCAAGATCCAGTATGTGATATACCATAATTAACACAAATGATAGGGTTTTGACAAAATCGGGAGGTGTGATAAAAAACTGAAGCATCTATTGCATTACCTAGGTTTATCAATGAAAATTTGGATTCAATGGTTAATAAACCAAAGTTTGATATTTTCTGGTAAATCAGTACCAAGGATGGTGATTAGTCCCGGGGAAAATTCCTGATTGGTTCCGCTTTTCAAAAAGTGTCGCATGTCCACTATTTCAATATTATTTGTATTCTGAATTTATGTAGCCAAATCTGTCAGTGGTACGTTAGTTGGTATTTCATAGATTAGGAATCGAGAAGTGAATCCTTCCCAAACGATACTGGTCTTCACCGGTATGTTTAATAATTGTTCTACTGCCAGTATTTGTGCTGCGCATACAATATCAGATGTACTTAATTTCATTTTTCCGTATCTTGTGAAAGACATATTTGCAATTTTTTCATATCCAGGAATTTTCCCTTTTATCTCTGCATGTAGATATTATGGATTTGATTTAGAAATAAGAGATAACTTTTGTTTATTTTCCTGAAAAATTGTAAATTCAGCTATTTTTCTACTTCCCGCCCTTATTATGAGCTATTGGTCATTTTTAGGGCTCCGAAAGTATTTAATCTAAATTCATCACTTCATTCATTGTGGGATTATAATCATCCAAATCCCTCACTCTGAATGTGGATTAACTCAATCCGAGTTGCCTCCAGATGTTCGAAATAATATAAAAATTGAAATTGGTTGAATTACCAAAATCCAAAGAGAAAACAAGATGTATACAAAACCACTTTCTTCTTATTCTGTGCTGGAGAGAGGAAAAAAGAGTAAAGAAATATGATTAAGAGATAAATCATCTTCTTTATTTCTTCAGTTTCAGTTATCAATTACAAATGCTCTTATCGCAGTTGTTACAATCGAAATTTCAAAAGCAAACTTAACAGCTTTCTGTTCTTCAAGGCAATGGCTATGAAAAAAACTGGTTTTTATACTACCAAAAACTCAAAAATAGTAAACGATTAAAAAAAAAAACGCCTGTTGATCGCCATTTTTTTCATGGAGTCAAACTCTTTATTAAATCAACCTCACATTACTACAAACTCACTTGATGACTACGGTTATAGTCAAATAAATTAATGAAATTAAAAGTTATATTCATTTCTATTAAAAGCTACGATACACACACACACACACACACACACACACACCAAACTCAATGTGTAATTCACAATTTTAAGATTAAAAAATAAATTTAAGAAAGAGCACAAAGGTATAAGTAGGATTGTTTGTTTTAATTAACTTCGCACAGGAGCAACACGGGCCATAGGCGGACGGACCTCGAAATTTTGAGCTTCGGTCAAGTGACGAAGACGATACCAGAGCTGGCACCCATCTCTCCTATATTCCATACCACTAATGGGAGGACTTTGGGCCCCGACATATTTAAAGTACTTCAAACCCAAATACATGGCGGGTTTAAAGTAGTATCAGTATGAGGAGGTTTACATCATTATAAGAAAAAGGAAAAAGAGTATCACATATACGATTACTCTAACTCATATTGTTAACTTATGTAGAAAGTAGTATGAAAGTGGCATGATTCATAATATTAAATTCTTAAGAAACTATCTATTCTAGTACTTAGAATAATAAAAATCATGCATTTTCTTATAAACTTTATTTTTATTCAATTCAAATTACTTTATTATAATTTCCATTTAGTTTTATTAGATACCTTCAATTTACTTCTTCGAATAGTTAATTATTTCTTTAAGAATACCTTTATTTTTCATGTGGCTCATTTTTATAGAGGCTTAGTCAAAATACTATTAGAAACTTTCAAATAAGCAGCAAATAATAATAATAATAATAAACCTAGCTACAGCGCAATTTAAACAGATGACACTTCGGAAAACAGGTTTGCGGGGAGAATGGTGAATGTCAAGTAAAATACAGTGTATTACTGCGCAGAGAGTTTTCACCGCGGATCCTCTCACTCATGATTACTACAAATTGGTTCACCTCAAAGGCAAAATCAACCTTTTTACTAGAAATGAGGATTTAATGGAGAGGGAGAATATCTTTTCCCGTTTTTTTTCTTCAGTTCCCTGGAAATCTCGTGGAGCACCGGAAAATTTTTAATTCTACATCGGTGGTCCTTGGTCCATTGATTACTGAGTGTTTCCGCCCATAATTTTTTTTATTTCTAATATAAAGATGGAACATCCTCAAACTATTGATTTCAAATTTCTACTAATTATGGTGATAAAATTAAAATTTTTGTAATTTAATATCGTAACACCGTTTTATGCTTTTGCAAAACCAATCAATCAATCTACATCTTGTAAGCATAATTTGGCTAGTATGCTAAGTAAAACCTTATCCGAAACAAATTGCTAATCCTCCCGTATACATTTTCAGCTTTCGAATATTTTATTTGTCTGTCGTGATCTGTTAAATATATATTTTATTTGTCAGTCGTGATCTGTTAAATATATATTT
>BMAW01103208.1:1237256-1261991 GCA_019974015.1 Nephila pilipes
TAAATATATATTTTATTTGTCAGTCGTGATCTGTTAAATATATATTTAACTCTCAAATACTGTGAAGTATGTTACCAAAAATGTCTGCAAATTGTGTCACAGAATCTTTGGAACTAAAGACATCAGCTGATGATCTTGTGTTAGGAAAGTCTAGCCAAGGTTTTGCAACAAACCGTGTACCTGATATCAATCTAATTACTGATACTGAAGAAAATTCCCTTGCTAGTGTTTCACTTGATCATGACTTTACATCGGACTGTGATCTGGATGGTCATAAAGGAGAAGAATCTCTGGCTAGTACTGGTAATGGCGTTCTTAAATCAGATATGAGCTATCAAAATGTAACTCATACAAGAGGTACACCATATGTTTGTGAATTTTGCAACAGGAACTTTTCTCGAAAAAGAAATTTTATAGTACATCTTTCTAATCATACTGGAGTGAAGCCTCATGCTTGTGAAATTTGTGGTAAAGGTTTTAATACTAAACAACATCTTAAAAGACATTACATGATTCACACTGGAAAAAAGCCTTATAACTGTGGAATTTGTGGTAGAGATTTTACTGAAAATTATGATCTCCAAGTACATAACTTAATTCACACTGGAGAAAGACCTTATACTTGTGAAGTTTGTGGTAAAGAATTTACTGATAAAAGAAATCTTCATAAACATTACTTTATTCACACTGGTGAAAAACCATATAACTGTGAATTTTGTGGTAAAGATTTCAATAACAGACATACATTAAAAAGACATTGCTTGATTCACTCTGGAAAAAAGCATTTTAAGTGTGAAATTTGTGGTAAATACTTTAATGACAAAAATTATCTCAGAAGACATTTCTTTTATCACACTGGGGAAAAACCATACAACTGTGAAATTTGTAATAAAAATTTTTATGATAAAAGCCATCTTAAACATCATTACTTGGTTCACACTAAAGAAAAGCCTCATGTTTGTGAAATTTGTGGAAAAGGTTTTAATAGTACACAACATCTTAAAAGACATCGCTTAATTCACTCCAGAGAAAAGCCTTATAAATGTGAAATTTGCAATAAATATTTTAATCGTAAAAATAATTTTCAAAGACATCACTTAATTCACTCTGTAGAAACGCCTTATAAATGTGAAATTTGCAATAAATATTTTAATCGTAAAAGTAATTTTCATAGACATCGCAGGATTCACTCTAAAAAAGTGCCAATTAACTGTAATTTAGGCAATCAATCATCTGAAGACAAATTCTGATTGCATTCTTTGATTCATACATAAAAGAAGCCTCATATTTGTTAAGTGTGCAATAAGATTTTTACGGTGAAAATGCAGTTTAGCGTAACCACTTGGCAAGATTTGAAAAATCGCCACATTTGGCGATTTTTATGGCAGAGCCTGAAGCCTTATTCAAAAGGGTTGCCAAGGCTAAAGCCACCTCAGTGGAGAGAAAGCATGGTAGCCACAATGGGCAAAATATCGCCAAACAATTCCTGTCGCCAAGTGGTTACGCTAAACTGCATTCCAACCATTTTTACTTGTAGTAGTTTTTTTAGATTCATATTTTGTTACTCATTCTGACAGTAAGTTTCACACCTGCCAATTTTGTGGAAAATGTTTTAATAATTTATGTAATTTAAAAAAGAATGTGACTTATGTTGAAGGAAAGCCTTAAGTTTCTATGTTATATAATCAATGCTTTTCTTCTGAATCTTATCTTTTGATACATTGCATACTGCATACAATAGGAAAACCACACCTGTGAAATATGCAAGTAGTATGTCAACAAAAAAGTTATTCATTGAACATGGCACTAGTGGGAAACATCATATTTGTTAAATGACATAACTTCACTGATTTTGGAGAAAATCAATACAAGTATCAGTTCTGTGGCTGAATATTTTTCTTTGAAAGTCTTAAGCATGTTTTGAATCTTTCTGGAGAGAAATCTCATTTGTGAGCAAGAATATCTTGAGAAAAAAAGTGAGAATCAATGGAAAGTTATTGTGTGCAGCATTATTAATGATAAAATTGTAGCTATATAAAATAAATGGATATTTTGTGCTCTATAATTATCTTCTATGTATCAGTTCACAACTAAGATCCATGAAATTAATTGTGTAACATAAAATACATTGCCCTGGTTGCTGTAATAAAACTTACTTCTATTTACTCAAAAATACTTTAAAATGCATTCAAAATAATAATTAGGCCATTTTACGCTTTATTTTCTTTAGTTTTTTTTTATTACATTTTTCTTTTTTTTTTTTTTTTATTTCTATTGAGATTTAATTCATATAGTTATTCATTCTTGAATTATACAACTGTTGTATATATATTCAAGATTATTAAAACATGATTAGGTACTTTTCCATTTCTCCTGCGCAAATCTCGCCAAGCAGACTTTATTTGCGATAATACATAGTATACACATATTCTGTTAGGTGTCAGTTGTATCATTTTTGGCAACATCATCGCCTTCGTCAGTGAAATAAAAAAGTATGTGATTATTTATAAGGAATGTAGTATATGAATAATTCCTGTTTTAAAAGTAGTCTAATGAAATTTTATTGTAAGTCATCATGGCATTCTTCTAATTCTTAAGAACGATATTTGAATGTTATTTGCATACATTTATCTTTTCTGCTAGCCTTTAATATCATCCTCCCAAATTTTTTGTCAAAAAATACTGCCAAGTTTAGGTATAAATGATAATTTGTATCAACGCATACCACATCCTACATAATGGCACTCTAGCAATACCTAAGTTTTAAAAAATAGTTTTTTATGTAAAAAAAAGAAAATAAATTTCCAAAATTACAAAGTTCTATTATTGTTTCAAAGAAAATATACAATACTATCATTAAAAGATCAGGTTGACTATATCTTGTGAATTGTTTTCTATATGATGAGTAAAATATTTTGTATATATATATATATTTAAAAATCAGGTCCATATTCAACTTAAAGGGAAAGAAGAACTTTTTGACTAAAAAATTTTTTTAATAGTTCAATAAAATGATTGAAACATCATTATTAGGTACAAGCAAAAAAAATTCAAAGTTGTACAAATAATTTTTAAAATATAAATGTCACAAAAATAAAGAAACTTAAACTCGGCATTTCATTTTCACCCTCATGTCCTAGTACCCTTAAAAATATTTATAAATTTGTAATATGTATTTTTATTATTTGAATTTGGAATGTTTGATTTTAACCCTTTTTTAAAACACGATACTCGGCGCCGTCAAATTTGGCAGGTGGGCGATACTAAAGCTGCTCCATTTTTTTCAATACTCTATAAAATAATCTGAATTTATTGCATTCTCCATGACGTGTTGGGTATTTATAAACTTACCAGGTATATAATAAGTATACCAGGTATAAATATATAGGTATAATACAGGATAACAAAAATGCAATGTACAGCAAATAGTGCAGGCTCAAGAAGTAGGTTTAGCATCTGTGATGAAGGATAGCCAAAGTGGATGAATATGTTGAGGTCTATATCAAGTGAAAATAAAGAATGTTTTAAAACAGTGACTAAACATATGACTTATAGAAATTTATTTTATATACTGTATACTTTTCTTTTTATAATATTAATTGTATTGCTTTGAAAACTTAAGTGTTAACACAAGCAATTTGTAAGAGTATTTTTCCTAGCATAATTTATGTAAAGAAGTATAAAATAAGCTTTTGAGTAAATTCACTGGTTGGATTTTGGCAAATTATCTTTTTAGTGTTTATTTTAAAAAAAATGCAAACTTTTTAAAAAAAATTATCGCTGATCATTTCTGAATTCATGTAATATATGTGTAATATTGTTCATTTGATGCTAGTTATACTTTATATTTATCAAAATTTCAAAAAGTTAAAAAAATATTGCATACCACATTTTGAAGTAAACCACAGTGAACTTGATATAAACTGTAAAGTATTATATATTTTTACTTCCACGTGCAGAAAGTGGCAAGATTTGCAATTTTGAAGCTAAATATTTATATTTTTTTGTGCCTACCATCTTATACTCTTCAATTGCCCTTTTGGTACATTTTTCACAAATTTTTTGCCTCATCCTTGCTTCTAATTCCCAAAAAACACTGCTATTGCTAGACATTGACTCCTGTGAGTTGTGTAAAAGCAATTATTTATTAAAAATTACAGAATATGCTATTTGGATTATATGCTTGTGAAGTCTTGATGTATTTAAGTACTTTGCATTGCAACCTGCTCTGGTTAAATGCTTTATTTTTTTTTTTATACAGGATTGATAGATTTATAAGCTAATTGACAAAATTATTATTTCTGAATGACTCTTACGGTGCCTTTTAGGTTTTATCAAAGGAAAAAATTAAATCTGTGAATAGTGTACAGCAAATATTTGAAGTGCTCTAAGTTTACATCTTGTATCATTCAACAATTCTGCCTCCTACTTGTTACTGAAGCTTTGGATAAAAGCAACAATTGTAAAATTTGTTAAAATATATTGCTTGGCTAATAGGGGAGGGGGAATTCCTTGTGCCTTTTTATTTGAAATAAGAACTTTGGCTATAATTTAATATCGAAAAATAATGTTTGTTGTATAGAGAGGAATGCCTCTTATTTGCGAAGTAAGTAGCAGAAGCTTTTAAATTAGTTTATCCCTAACATAAATTCACTCATACAAGAGTTTAACGCATGGATGTCTAAACTATGACCGTTTAAGGGCCGCATTGCAAAAAAAAAAAAACATTGCTGGACTATACATACAATATTTTTTTTTAACAAATTGAAATAAAAATTAACTCTATGTAGTTTTATTAAAATAAATTAACTTCATTTTACTATAATTTTTTTAAAATTTGAGTTAGATATGTATAGGTACATATTTATTTTAAATTTGTAAAAGTTTCGTTTCATTTAGTTTGGATTTCATAAAGATGGAAAAAAATTCAAATTAATGAGATGGATGAATTTGCTTTTGTTGAATAAGCAAATTGATATCAGATTCAATAGACGAGATTGCAATTCTTGATGCATTTTCAAGATGTTTGTCAGTGATCTTTGCCCTATTTTTGTTTTTTGTATGTTTCATTCTTGAAAATAATTGTTCACTAATATAGGTACTGCCAAGAGCTGAAGACATCAATAAAGCATGATTGTGAAAATTAGGATATTTATCGCGGGGTAGGTAATCTTTATAAAACTCCAGTAAAGAAACATTCCCAAATTTTTCTTTCAGTTAAATGTCACTTTGCAGTTCAATGCATGCCTTTTGAAGGTTATTTATTTATTTCTAGGGAAAATGGGGTAGAAAATATGTTGAAATACTCTTCTTTTTTTCGAAAATCTTGAAATCTACTTTCAAACTCTTGAATTAAATTAAAAATTAATGCAGCATATTTTGTGCAACTCATAGGTTTATGTGCAGCCAAAGTACTGAAATGTGTCAAATCTTTTACTTTTTTTTGATTGTGCCAAAATTTCAACATTTTATCAAACGCTGTTATTATTTGGAACATATTAATAAATTGATTTTTTCCTTGAAGTCTCAAATTTAAATCATTCAAATATTTTTCTAAGTCTACCAAAAAAACTAAATCTAAAACCCAATTTTCGTCTTCAAATTCAGTCACAGGTTTCCCTTTTGTTTCCATAAATATTTTTATTTCTGTTCTCAAATCGTAAATTCTTTTGAGCATTTTCTCCTTACCGAGTCTTCTTATATCTGTATAATAAATAACATCTGCAAATTCAGTGCCTATTACCTTAAAAAACTCTTGAAATTGTCTATGATTAAGTCCCTTAATGGTTTTTATAACAACGCTTATTTCCACATAAATTGCCCTGATGTACAATACAATGATATGCCATCAAGATCGTATTGCCGGCAGCGACGGCAGCTAAGATGTTTTTATTTAAATTTTTATTTCAAAATAAATATCAACGAATCGAATATATATGAAAAATATTGCAAGCATTTATTTTTTAAATAAAAATGTGTAAATTTAAATATTTTCATAATTTTGAGTTTGGGACGCATTTTAAAGGCTTTAGGGCCGCACTTTAGACAAGCGTGGTTTAACTTGTATGACTTATAAGAGTCATTTATGAAAATCTGCTCATGAGATACCTGCAAACTCATAACGAATCTCAAAAATTCAAAGAAATCATAAAGGTTTAAATTGCTGGAACTTCATAACAGCGATAAAAGGAGAAATTTCTTTTTGCTGAGTGGAATTTTTTTTTTTTTTTTTTTACTTTCAAAACTTTTTTTGATTTTTCAAGGTTCGTTCTGTCTTCATCTTATGGGTGCAAGCAACAGATATCTCAGTACTTGTTGCATGTACAGTCAATTTCATGCTAAGGGAAATTTGGTGACCAAAGATGTATAAGATTTTGCTATTAGTGGTGTTGATTGTAGTGAAGCTGAATTGAAAGACAAATTTTTATTTCCCGAAAATATTGTGCTGATCATTGTTTTTTTAATCATTTCACTTACTTTTGATTGTATTAAGAAAGATTTTTCTTTAAAATTAAAGAAAATAATAAACTATCTGAAATGGAATGTAATTTGCTTCTACAAATTTATATTATAACTCTGGCCATTCCTTATTTGATATTTTGCAAATACATTAAATCTTCTATTTCATAAAGAAGGAGAAAAAAAATGAGGCGTGTTAAAAGGGCCCTAAAATCAGGCTTAATTTTGTAAAAATAAATATATATCAAAGCTTTGTCCTAATTTCAAAGGCAAACCTCATTATTTTGTCATTCATACTGTCTAGATCATCAAAATTTTCATGAATAAAGTCTTTAAAGTTGAAACAGAAAACTGGATTTGCGAATTACTCTTGACTAAAATTAGAAATGTGAAATTATTTCCCAATAAACACTTATGAAGAATTTTCTGGTTTTTAAAATTTCAAGGAGAAAAAAATAGTTTTAATTTGATTTGGAGAATTAAAGTAGAATTTCCAACACTTAGTGAAATTCCTTTAAACATGTTTGTATTATTTTCTACTGTTACCTTTTCAAAATTAATATTTATGAATCAAAAATTAATATATCAACTTTGTTAAACATTAAAAAATTTTACCCATACAGTATCAACTACTGATTTAGGATTTGATTATTTATCTAAAAGTAAATGTACTCATCCAAATATATATCTAGTAAAAATTGTTTTTTTCAATGAATTATTCAGTCTTTTTTTTTTTTTTTAAGTTTTATTTATAATATTATATGATGACTTTTACAGAGATGTTTAGAATTAAACCATGGCAATAAGAACTTGACTTTGAATTTATTAAATGATATTCTAGATACTCATTTAAAATTCTAGAGTTGGTATTGATAATGTCTTAACTATCAAGAAGCGTTCTTAACTTTAGTGAAAATTTAAAATAACAAAATACAGTCGGATATCGCTAACTTGCGAGTCCATTACTTTTTATGAGATTCAGATGATGTCAGGACTTCCTGTTAAAAGAAGACATTAATACTAGGTTCCCCCCCCCCTTTCTATTCTATATATCGTGGGGTAAAACATGCCATGGAGACCCATTTGCAATAGCAAACTTATATTCCGAATGAGAGGAAAATGAGAAAGAAATAAGTCAAAAGGTAGTTCTGCATCTAAATACGAGCAATAAAGAAGCACAGAGAAATCTTTTATGAAACCAGAATTAAAAGAAATAAACCAAGAAAAGAGATACAGGAGTAGAATCTCTGAAAACATCCAAACATAAAAAAGTAGAGATCTAAGACAAATAAAAAGGGCTGAGGAAACAAAACCCGTCACTAACGTAGGAAGAAACACGGCAACGAAGTAAAAGCTGACACGAAGATAACAACATTTCGAGAAAGTTTGGAGAACTGTAAAGAAAAAAAAAAAAGGGGGGGGGGCGTAACACTTTAGACAAAAGAGTTTTACAACGATTCGACGGTTGCAAAAAATAATTGCTATAAAATAAAAAAAACCACAAAATAAACAGAAAAAAAAAAAAAAAAAAAAAAAAAATTGATGGATTAATTGTTTTAAAGACTTTGAAGAAAACGAGATTTTTTTTTTTAGATGAACCTTGTAATTTTTAACCGCAGTCAAGTGATGAGGACAACATCTTGACGGCACCCCCTCTCCAAACTTCCACACCAACGGGATGACTTAGAGCCTCGACAGATTTAAAGTGCAATAGCTCTGCTTTCGTGACATCAGGAATCAATGAAAATAAAGCCAGCCGCGAACTCTCTACCATTACCATTCGATAATCATGGCCACATAATGAAAACAAAAGAGTGGAGGGGGGGAATCCGTGTTCTGAATATCTGAGGGAAGAGAAAGAGACGACGGAAGGCCCCAAGTCTCCTGATCGTAAAGTGCAGACAGTAACTTTTGTCACAAATGAGAAGTTAAAAATCTGACAAAGCGAAGTTGAACAAACGTTTGTCTTTGAGACACATCCTGTAGTATGGAAGATGTCATCTCATATGTTGTCCTCGACACTTGACCGAGGTTCAAAAGTACAAGGTCCATCGCCAATGGAACTCGTGTTCGTCTAAGTGCGAGCATTTTTTTCCACTTTGATATTAAAGTCATAGAGGATCTTCAATTTTTCAATGTCACCAACAATTATTATGTTTTTTTTTTATTGGGAGTTGTATTTTAAGGCATCGTATAGTTTTTTTTTTTTTTTTTTTTTTTTTGTCACACTTTTCAACACTGGTTCTTCGTCTTGCTATCAATGCTTTCCAAACTATTTTTGTTAAGCCTCTCATCAACAACTACAGTTGAAATAAATGATTTTACGACGTCATTGGTGTCTTCAGTACACAAGTCGATTTCTTAATGTTCTTGCAATTGAGCACTGCCACTGATTTTGTCAAGTTCAATCAATTCATTTTCATCAGTAGAATTTTCACTGAAGGCACTCGAAATTCAAATTTCAAAGCTTGTTTTTCACTGGTCCTTGTCTTGGAAAGCCCTACAACTTGCTAACACGGTTTTCTTTTCCCCTGCTGAGAACTGAAGCAAAATTAACTAGTTTTTGAATTCTATGAATTAGAAATATCATTTTGATTACACCACAACTTGCTTTTTCCCAATGTATTGTTTACGGTTTGTAGAGTACATCATGCTCTAGGAAAAAATTAGACTACTCGCAATTAAAATGGTAAATATTCTCCTATGCATCTCAACATCCCTGGTATAATATACTTCACAATAATGGAAAATGACAAAAATGTATTTAAAATATCCTTAGAGAAATTTGAATATAGTTGGAGAATAGATTATATATATCCTAAGACTAATACGTTTTACCGTTATGCGTCTTCCATGTATGATTTAAACAAATGAATTAATCTTTCGAAACAAAATTCTGTCAACCCTTATAATAAATAGCTCCTTTTAATGAATTACTAGGGCACAGATTGAGGGAATTTTTCACAATTGTTACAGATGCATCTAAATACCTACACATTGCTTCCATAGCATGCGTTACTAAAAATTCTTTCCAAGCTTATAAAATAAATCCGATCCTCATCCTCATGACTGAAGTGATGGCTATTTGCCAAGACCTGGATGAACTAACAGAAACTCATGATAATCTGCTTATTTTATCTTTAGTTATTCAGTATTATACGCATTTCAAAACTTTTCTATCAAGTTTCCTCAAGTGATTTATAGACTGGTCAATAAGATTCTCATACGTTCACATTACAAAACACGGTTGGTGCTTCTTTGGATTCCAAGTCACTCAAAAATATTTTGAAATGAGTAAGCGGATAAAATTGCAAGAGCAGAAACAGGATTTGATCTAAATATCGACTGGATATCTTCAGAATGCGTACAATTATCAAAACCAACCAGAAAAACCCGATGTAAACTTTTACGGCAGCAAATACTTTAAATATTTGAGGAAAGTACCGACCATTGATATAATTTCTAATTGGTGGATAAACTGAAGAAAGCAGATTCTGGGAATCCGATCTTTCGGTAAAATGATAATAACCACAAATTCTAACGCAATTTGTTCTCTCTCCCTCTATTTGTAATAGAATTAATTATATGGAACACATTCTGTTAACTTGCGTAAATTATACTTTTTCGTAGAAACGAAGTCTGGGACATTCTCCAATTAGATTCCTGATGTTCTATCACCTTCACAGAACTTTTGGAGATAGCAGTGTCGAAGAAATTTAGAGCTTTTTAGTTGAGGATGAAGTAACTTGATATCTATAGAGCTGAAGAAAATTACTTTTTAAAAAAGGGATAATGGCCTATGTTGCCCTACATCCCTCATCAATTGAGTTCGTTATTTCGACGTTATACTCTTTTTGTTATGCGTATATAATCCACTAAAAAGGGCTTCACTATCAGTGTTGGCTGCGATTCGAAACCAGAGTCATACAATTCAGTTTAGTTTTTATTAACGTCGCACTAGAAGCAACACGAGGGCTATTGGTGACGGACTTTGTAATTTTGAACCTCGGTCAAGTGACGAGCAAGACACCTGAACTGGCTAACCCCTCTCCGAACTTCCACAGCACGCCAACAAGAGGACTTTGGGCCCCGACAGATTTAACGTGCATCAGCCCCGGCTACACGGCGGGTCAGAGTCATACAAAACACTGGAATGCAGTGAACAACTATTCATTTAAATAAGTATAAAATAAACTCGGGTAAGATTAATTTACAGGGTTATAGATTAGATAACAACTTTACATTATTTGTTTTACATTCTAATGTCGTCTTTGTAACATGACCGAATATGATTTAATTCTCGGAGAGTTTTCAATGGATTCTTGGCATTACATTACATGCAAAAAAGATAACAAAATATTACCATTGCCACTTTGGTATGGTCCTCGCTCTATTGCGTACTGATATCTGTTTATGGGATCTGTGGTCCTCAAGGCTTGCCTTCCAGGTACCTCACTCACCTGATGCACCCTAGTGACCTTTTTTCTCCCCTTGAGATTTATTATCTTTGGAAAACCCGGGTGACGCGCGCCCTCGGGATACCCTAGCAACCCTCTTTTTGTCAACCATATTTTCTTTTTCATACTTCTAGATCACAGTTTTTTCTTGCTTGGCGCAGCCTAACCACATTTTGCTCTCACACCATTAAACTATTATCTCACTTTGGAAGCTGTATGCGACATCCTACCGAAAAGCAGTTTTCAAAAGACAGGGATTAATTTTTCATTTTCTTTTTCTCTTGTCTCGATACTATCTTTCTCTGAGCCCAAAGTTATCTTTGAAACCTCAAAAGATTATTGACGAAATGTAATTTTATTGATTTCTCATCCACTACTTTATTTTTGAAACTTTTTTTCAGTGACTCTTAATAAGAGGAAAATACATTTAGGTCTCCCTATTCAGAGAGACTAGATTCATAGATTTACAGCATTGTTTCTTACAGGAGGTACTATTGCAGTTTGTGATTCCATTTTTTCCCCACATCCAAATTCTGCATTACAAGTTTAACAAAAAATTCCATAATCCCCAAAATGAAATTGCATTAAAAATTTGAGTAGCTTAGACCCAGACAGTATGAATGGCAGGCGGAAAATGAGGGTTAAGTAAGAAATTGAGATTAATATTTGATATACAAATTCATTTTAACTTAAAGTTATTTCGGAACATATTTAGCAGTATTTTCAATGAAATGGAAGATTTAATATTATAATTGTAAAATATGAAATTACTTGGGGGGGGGGGCAATTACAACAAATTTAATACTAATCATAGGTAACCAAATTTTACTTTGTTGGAAATTGGCTGTATAATGTTCAGAGATTTCCATTGCATGCAACGAAATATATAAGGGTTTCTTTTAAAAAATTGTCACTCACAAAGAACCTTAAAAAATCAAAATAAATTTGATTTATTAAGGTTCAAATGGAAAATATCTTATTAAGTAGAAAATCTTTTCCACTCAACAAAAGAAAATTTTTTGATTGGTGTTATGGATATTCAACTGTTTGTAAAGCTTAAAAATTTCAGTAACATTTTCCTAAAATATCATGCTACTTAAAGCTTTCTCATACTTTTAGAGGTTCTTAATGGGACTGTTTGTCTCATGGGTAAGTTTTAACATGCAAATTTTTTCAGGTATACTTGAATATTCAGTCTTTATACTTAGGATAAATTTATACAAACACTTTTGCAACTCGTATCACACACACAAGGCATTCCTATCTACACATCATACAATATTTTTCTAGATCAAATTTATAGTAAGAGCTTTAACTGTCATATAAAAAATTTATAATTTTTCCCCCCTCCATGAGTAAAGCGATACAATATAATATAAAATTTATAATTGAAGCTTTTGTCATGTTTTAGCTGCAAAAATGCTTTAAAAAAGGAAGCAAATTTACTGAAAATGGTATAAAATGAAAGGCTAGCGAACTTCCCAAGCTCAAACATTTGTCACATACAGACATGTTTATTCCTGTACTATGCCTAAAATGCAGTATTATAATTTTATAGAAGTAAAAATTTTGTTACATAACTTTTAAACTTAACACTTTCTATTAAAAATAAGATGTTTAACAAATGTTCATTGCAGGGTGAAATATTTTCAACATATTTGAAAAATATATATTGATGCTTATCTAACATTTTCATATAGTGTATTCTAAGATTATTTTCATAAGTAAAGGCCTCAATAGAAAAAAGCCCAATTAATCTATATTATCCAAATCTTGTGATGTTAATTTTTTTTTTTTTAAAAAAATACATTTATAATTTATTTTCTCGATATTTTATGAATTTTGTTAAATTTTCAAATCTTTAAGATGACTTTTAAAACATTTATATGTATGCTAAACAAATTCTTGTCTATTAAAGCGGCGCCCGCTAAATTAAGAATACGCCAATGTCGCCAAGCTAATTAAAAGTGCCACGTAAGCGAAGCGCGAAATTGAAATGTAGGAACACAAATAACACACCAATAAATAATATAAAACTTTTTTAATTAATATTTTTATTTCATAATCTTTTATATGTTTAGTGATAAATCTCATCCCAATAAGTACCATAAAAATTTAGATGTTTAATATTAATATTTACATAACTTTTAGAACATCAATCTACATAAAAGGCCATATTTTTCCGAAACTGCGTTCACCATTTCATAGAAAGCATTTTTGTTCCTACATATTTCCTCCACATAAATTCTGTCAGATACGATTCTAGATTATGCCGTGCCGCGCTGTTTCTTGTTACGCCACTTTGCGGAACCCAACATTCTTTCAACATTTTGCGTGTTAACTCCCGTTGACGGATCTACAAAATTGTACTTATGGTTCACAGTGAAACGTGTAAAACCATCATCCATTTCGCTGTTTGGCGATCTTGGCACGTTTCGAAAAAACCTTCAACCCCTCTATCTGAAGGATCCCCGAAAAACCTTATAACTGTGAATTTTGTGGTAAAAGCTTTAATCTTCAAAGAAATCTTAGAAGTCATTACATACTTCACACTGGAGAAAAACCTTATGGCTGCGAAATATGTGGTAAACACTTCAATCTGAAAAGAAACCTTAAAAGTCATTACTTACTTCACACTGGTGAAAAGCCTTACAATTGTGAATTTTGTGGCAAAGATTTTACTCGTAAAGGTCACCTAAAAAAACATTATTTGATTCATTCTAAAGAAAAGTCTGATAATTCTGAAATGTGTGGTAAATATTTTAGTAAGTCAGCTTAAAAGACTTCATTTCACTTGGACTGTGATGATAAAAAGAGATCTTTTATTGTAATTTGGTCAGTAAATCCTATCTTTTGAAAGATAAACTCTGAATTCCTTTTTATTCTGGTCTAGGAGTTTAATTGCAATTTATGTTGTTTTAAAATGCATCACTACTATCTTTGTAAGAGCCTGATAAACTTTGATTCATATCATAGAAAAACAACACTTATGTAAAGTATGCAGTTAGCATTTTAGCAAAATTTAAATGCTCTTTATATCAAAGTTTACGATGATGTTCGTAATTTAAAAAGATATATATCAGCTTGTAATTCAGAAAAACTTGATATATTTGAGTTGTGTGGCAAAATCTTTGAGAAAGGGATTATTTCATCATGGGAGTATTCACTTGTATGTCAGCAAAGGCAACCCTGAAAAAATATATATGCATGTCAAAACTTTAGCTACGAAAAAAATTGATATTTTTTGGTACACATTTTACTGTTTAATGCATTCGCAGGTTGTTTTACAGTTAAAACAGTCAAATATTTATCCTGTCCATAAGTAAGGAGAGTAGAATCCATCATGATTGTTTCCCTTAGTAAATAAATGACAGCTTGAGCAGTCATAATATTATGTTTAAATATATGAAAATACTAGAAAACCCTCCTAACAGGATACTTGTCTATGCTAAAAAGACATATATATTTTGACTACATCACTTACTTTTTTTTCACTATATAAAACTATACAATGTTATAAATAGGTAATTTTTTATTTGTTGGTCATGTGTGTTCAGAACTCTTTCTTTGTGTACAAGAAACTGCACCAAAAAAATGAGAAATATTTTTAAGTTTCAGTTATAGCCTAATAGAATGTTTGATTCAAGTTTCTTCCAAAATAAAAAAAAAAATTGGTTAAGATTTATTAATAAAAAGTAAGAGTAGGTTGTGTAAGCATTATGAATCAGGTCCATCATGCCAAAACGTCTATCAGATGAATATTTCTTAATTTCACACTTCTGTGAAAAAATTCCAGTACTCCAGATTATAAAAGAAAAACATTTTTTATGTTGTAAAGAATATTGGAAATAAAATATAAGGAAATAAATGTTATTTAGATGTAAGGGATACATAGAGAAGCATGCTTTATATCCAAATTGTTTTGATAGTTTCCTTCGGAAATTGGTTGTTGATTACATTTAATTAGTTTATTTTTAGAACTACTTGGATCTTAGTTAGTATTTGAGTATTGCTTTTGTTTTGTAGTTCAAATTAGGATTTTTTTTGTAACAGAATTCATAGTTGCGTTATTAGGCTTATTACCATCATTTACATGTTTGTGATGCAACTGCGCCATAAATACAAATGGAGGCTATACCTGTCAATTAAAAAAAATTACAATTTTGTTGTTGTTGTGATACCCACTGGGATATTGCTCTATAAATATTTTGAATAAAAGTCACTTGAACCATAAAATAAAAATATGACATTGGTGGTTCCACCCACATTTAAAACTGTCTGTGAATGTATTAATCAAAGTGTACATATTGATACATCTCCAAGATTCATGAAATAAGTTGAATAAAAAAAAAAAAAAAACGGTATAGCTTTTGCATTTCATAAAACTATGAACTACTTATTTACTTGAAAATACAAAAAACTTATGCAAAATAATAATGTAAATATATGTGGTTTTTTTAAATAAGTTCATTATAAGTGCATAGCAAAATCTCGGAGATGAGGAATCTTTCATTCATGAGAGAATTCGTTAAATATTGGATTCTCTCATGAATAAGAGTGTATGTGAGAGAGCAGAGCTATCTTGAGAAAAGGAAAATATCTTAGGAAAGCTGTTGTGGGGATCCTTATTAATGTTAAAAGTGTAACTATGAAACAAATGGGTATTTTCTTCATAAAGCTTTTGCTGTTTAACTATAGCTTACTTATAGGTACATCTCCAAGATATTGAAATAGGTTCTATATCAAAAAGAACAGTATAGCTTTTATTATAATAAAATTGTAATTTAATATTTACTTGAAAACACAATTAAACTTGCACAAAATAATGATTAACTTAAATATATATATATTTTTTATTTTGTTACAAATTCATTATAATTATCCTCTTGATTTTTTTTCCTGTTGTGATTTAAATGTTAAAATTGTTCATTCATAATTAGTGTTACATCTTATATACTTTATTCATATGTAAGGAAGGGTACTATTTGATTTTCGGACGTAGACGGAAAATCGCCAAGCAGTAAGATTTATTGCCATGTTTGGTTGTAACCCCCTAAGGTTTGCAGTCCTAAAGAAAAGCGCTTCATTATAGTAAAATATCGCTTGCCTGTTAACGTTACCGATTTTTCTCCGGTATGAATGAAGTAATGTCTTTTAAGATCTCTTTCACAATAAAAACCTTTACCACAAATTTCACAAGCATGAGGTTTCACTCCAGTATGAGTAAAATGATGCCTCATGAAAATTATTTCTCTACAAAAGTATTTATTGCAAATCTCACAAACATATTGTTTACCTTTTGTGATAGTTCTGTTTTGATTGCTGAGATCCGATTTAAAAATAAAGCCATTGTCAAACTCAGTTCTTGAAAGAGATTCTCCTTCTTTATTAGTATCACGATCACAATTCGATGTAAAACTTTTGTCACATATGTCACCTGTATGAGACATCTCTTAAGCAAGATTAACAGCAATCCATACTACCAGCATTTAAACAATCCTACTACAGAAGATGCAGTGATTGATTGATTGGTTGCTTTTTGGGACATGGAGCATCCCACGCTATCATCCCTTTTAAAAGGTGGACGCCTTAGCGACGGGAAACAAGACCGACAACAACAACAAAACTATATATTAATTTTTATAGAATCTAGAGCAACAAAGATTATATCATAGGATACGTTAAAGACGGAACGAAATGAGATACTTACTCTTTAATCCGGCTTTTCTCATCGGTTCATTCAAAGAAAACCACTTGTTTTTCATTGGTGAGTGTGTATGATTGGAATTTTGTAAAAATAGTACCATGAGTTCAATTTTTTCAAATTTTATTTCACAGATAAAACATTTTTTTTTCGAGGGGAGATTGTACTTAACGGGATTGAAATTATTTTCTTTTCGGAAAGTGTCAAAATTGCCAAACCGAGCAAGTAACGTTCCAATATGACAGTCTCCCAATAGAGTTTACATCATACAAGATGACGTTTATAAGAGCCTAAGAAGTTGCATAATAACGCTTATCCCTCCGTTATATAAAAAAGTTCGAAATGCAATTATACTTTTTATAACAACTGAATTAAAAAAAAAAAAAAAAAGAACTTTTTTCCATCCGTTTCGAGCTCCGCTACATAAAAAAGAAATTCTAAAATTTATTCTTATTGATATTATTTTCAAAAAATTACATCAGAATATAGTTATGTAGTTGATTATAATTAATATAATTAAATATAGTTATGTAATTATAATATTACATTTCTCATAAAAAATTTCCAAGTACAGTTTGAGGTTCAAAATTATGAGGTCCGTCGCCAGTAGCCCTCAAATAGCTTCTAGTGCAACGTTAATGAAACCAAACCAAATACAATTACATATTTTGTGATTAATTGCATTAAAAAATATATTATCTTATAAAAGGGCTCCAAATACAATGATATATTTTGTATTTCTGAAAAAATAATTATTTGCATCAATTTCTAGTTTTGCTGCATTCAACCCTTTTAAATATCATTATATCCTGTACATTGAGTGTATTTTCAAAAAAAAAAAAATATTCTTTACATAATTTTCGAGCTCTTTGTACGCTTTAAAAATTTTTACAACACTCTCATAGTATTCTAAATGCTGTTACAGAAACTTAGAGAGACGTGGTTGTAAGGTCTAGAGAGAAGCCATGTCGTACACGCTGAAAAGGATACTTACTACATTCCATTTTGTGTGTTTAGAGAGTATTCAGTTTAGTGCTAACACTGAAGAGCATTGGGAGAGCTCGTCATCGCCTTATGCTCAGTGTAAATCTTCGTGATCGTGTTATGTCACTTTGAACTAATACCTGCTCAGAAAATTCGGAGCCCTGATCACGACGCACTCCAAGTTAAAACTACGATATTCGATGTAGTTCAGAGTCTATTACATAGTTGTTTGAATGAAATCCGATATTAGGGTGATTAAAGGTATCGTTAGCGAGTTGAAAATCCCGGTGATAAATTTTACGATTTTTAAAGAATGAATGAGCGATGATGAAGTTTAACGGCACAAAAATCAGATATGATTAGGCTGAACCAAACAAAGTGTAACTGTGAGCTAGACATTAGAAAAATGGTAAAAGCGTTGACAATGAGAGGGTAGAAAATGGAAAAGGATAGCTAGGGTATCCCAGAGGCACATCATCTGTGTCAACCAGTAAACCCCACGGAAAAGGAAAAAAAAAAAATTACTTGGGTGCGTGATGTCCGTATTCACGTGAAAATGGGAATACCCTGAAGGCCACAATTGCTGAAATAAACAAATTGTAACATTGAAAGACCCGTGTGGTGAATAGAATGATAGGATAATCCAACTGTAGCTCATGCATGACGTAAGAGGCGATTAAAATGGGTACCCAGAGTTTGGGGGTATAACCGGACACCTTGCCCCTGGGGAATATATCAGGGGACCTCAGAGACTTACCTTCTTTTGATAAGTACGGCCATCATAACCCCGAAGACCCAAGTGATCTTTTTCTTCCTTTCCCATGGGGTTCACTGTCTTTAGTAAACACGGGTGACGCACTCCCGGGTTACTATAGCAATCCTTCTCTATTCTTGACCAACTTTTGTTAACACAGTTAAATCTTGTTTGGCGCAGCATAGCCACATTTGGTCCTTACGCCAATAACCTTTGCATTCACTGTAACATTGAGAAATAGGCAACTTAATACTATTTAATTTTATTTCCGTTATTAGATTCATATGTGCAACTAGTAATTTGATAAGATGAGAAGAATATTCAAAATAAAACAGAAATAAACAAACAAACAAACAAAAAAAAAAAGGATAATAGTCTTTGTTGCTCAATATCCCATAAAAAAATCAATCAACAGAAAAAAAAAAGAAAAAAAATTAACGCTCACAATTCAAACTCCCAACAATTTAATTGAATAATTGGACTGATGTCGAACTTTTATTACATTTAATTAACACACACACATATATACACTCAAATTTAGCAATAGCAAGAATTTGTTGTTCCTCTAGTATTAGATAAATATAATTTGTACAAAGCATGTAATATTTTATAATAAGTATACACAAATTCATTCATGGAGTTATATATGAATTTTTTTTTTAGTAATGGGAATTGGATTTTGATTCAAATAAGAAAATAGTAATCCAACATATATAAATTTTATTTCTCAAGAAACATTTTTAAAAAAAGATACTACATATTTCAAAATAAACCTTAATTCCTGAATTATAATTAACATTATATTTAAAATTAAAAAAAAAGAAATATACTTTTTCTAGTTGTAGAATTCACATTTGTAACATACAACAAAATGAGAATTTAAACACTAATATTTCTTTTTACATAAAAAAAAATTGTTTATATAATTTATCCATATAACATTTATCAACATATTTTTTTAAAGTTATCATTATTCTCCATTTTATCATCATCACCAATTCAGAAAATAAAACATTTTACTTTCATTTCATGTTGATTGACCACATATTTGAATTCTTTCTTTTTAAATTCAAAAATATCACAAAGATTTTTAGACCAATTTTTTTTAAAAAAAATTTTAAGCAAATATTTGAACTTTAAAAGTTATTTAGACTGTGTTAAGAATCAAGCAACTAAATATAGACATTTGCAATTGACATAATATTTTAAAATACATTCAAAACAAACTCATTTGACAATTTAAAAAATGATATGAATGAATGTAATTCAATCTGCATAATCATTGTTGAGAGATTCCACTATTTTTTAAAAAAAGATTCAAATATTCTCAAATTTATTCTCATTCCTTGATTTAAAATAAAGTAATAACTAGAATCTAAATCAAAATTACTTGACAAAAATAAACCAAATTGATAAATTACCAAAATATGGTTACAGTAGCTCAGCATAGAGGTATTAAATAAACAAATTAAAGCATTATGGTTGATAACTGACATTAAAGAATTTTTTTTTTTGAAAACCGTTATTTACAATTTATAAAAAGAAAATAATTTTACAATCTAAATTAAGTCAATTTCATATAAACAATGAAATTTCAGATGAATGTTTGACACAGCAGAAAATAAAGATTATGGAAAATGTTTCAAAGAGTTGGATTTTAAATGATAATTAATACTAAAAAATTCAACTTTACAAAAACGCAAAATTGGTAACGATAAAAACATGTTTAGTGAAATTTTACTAAGTATTGAAAAAGCTATTTTAGTTGCAAATTGAACTAATTAAACTACTCCTTTTTCTTCCAAAACTAAAGCTTTAAAACTGCATCACTTAGTAAATTCTTTGTCACTTACTGGTAAAGTACATGTATTTCTCATTTCAGTTCACACTAGCTTGCAATTTCTATTCTCTTTTCCAACAAACAAACAACAATTTTCAAGTTTTGCAAAAAATTTCATAATCCCCAAAATGAAATAAAAGCCCTCAGTTTGAGTAGCTAAAATACGCTTAGTATGAGCGACAGACTGAAAATGAGGTTTAAGTTAGAAATTGAGAATAGCATTTGATATGCAGTCATTTTAATATCAAGTCACATTTGGTAACATTCTTAGTACTATTTACCAGGAAACAGAAAATGCAATATTATAACTGCAAAATTTCAAACCACTAAGAATGGCCAATAACAACAAATTTAATGGTAATCAAACATCACTCATCGCCTTATTTTAATTTATTAGATAGTGAAGGTATATTGCAGCAGTTCTGAGATTTCCATTGCATTAAACAAAATATAATAGGTTTTTTTCTTAAGAAATTGTCACTCATGAAGAACCTTAAAAAATCAAAAGGATATTTTTGATTTTTTAAGGAACAAGTGAAATATCCCTTATGATAAAAAAAGAAAGTCTTTTCCACTCAATATGAGAAATTTTCACCTTTATATTTGTTATGGATATTCAGCTAAGTAAAGCTTAAAAATTTCAGCAAAATATTTCGTAAATATCATGATACTTAAAAGCTTTCTCCTACTTTTAGAAGTTCTTAATGATTTTGTATGTCTCAAGGGCAGGTTTTAACAAACAAAACTTTTGAGGCACATATGAAGATTCCCTTTCTCTTTTAAATCAACAAATATAAATATAAAGAATAAAATTGTACAAATACTTTTGCTACTCATATTTAAAAAAAAAAAAAAAAAAAAAAAGCATTTCTCCCTACATGTGAAACAATTTTCTCAAAGTCAAATTCATTGTTAAACCTTAAATTGCATAGTTAAAAGTTATGAAGATATTTTCCCTACAGTTCAATCAATATAAATTAATACAACATTTATTACTGAAACTCTGTCAAATGTTTTATTTGCAAAAATGCTAAAAAAATAAAAAGATAATGTACTGAAAATGATACAAGATGCAATACAGGAGCACATTTCCTGCTCAAACATTTGTAGTACAAATGTTAATATAGACATAATGTTTCTTCTTGTATTAGGACCAAAAATGGAGAAGAAATTTTAATAGAAGTAAAAGTTTCATTATATGAATTTTAAACCTAACACTTTCACTACAAAAGAAGATATTTTTTAAAAAAAAAAAAATGATGTACAATATTTACAACACATTTGAAAAATATATATTGAAGCTTATCTAACATTTTCATATAGCGTATTCCAACATTATTTTCAGAAGGAAATTTACATAGAAAAAAAGCTTAAATAGGCTATATTATCCAAATCATGTGATATCAAAAAAATGCTTTTTCCTATTTTTATAATATGTTTCCTTGATCTTTAATGAATATTTTTCAAATCTTAAAGACAACTTATAAAACAATTATTTATTTATATGCTATATGTAATTGTACATATCTAGTACAATTTCTTATAAATCTGAAAACAATAAAGTATCTAAGATGAAGAATTAATCCTGAATGAAACAGTTTTAACAATTAAATCACAGAAGGAAAAAAAAATGAGGGAATCAATTACAATGAATTTGTTACAAAAAGTATAAAAAACATATTTAAGTTAATCATTATTTTGTATAAAATTCATTTAATTTTTAAGAAAATACTAAATTACAATTTAATGATAATGTAAAAGCTATACTGTTCTCATTGTTATACAATCAATTTTATTGGATCTTGGAGATGTACCTAAAAGAAGTCTTCTGTCAGACAGCAAAATCGATACTTGTCATTTAATGCAACGTCCAATGATTTATCGCCAAGTAGGTCGTTTCGAAAGAGAGCCTTCACGAGCTTAGCGAAGACTTGGCGTAATCGTAATTTGACGGGCGACGCTATAACAGACAAGTACTGCAAAATCTTTATAAAGAAAATACATGTTAGTTTCATAACCAAAATTTTAACATTAACATGACCCACCCAATAACTCGCCAAAGATTTTTTTCCTTTCTTCAGGATAGAGTTTCCTCACATACATAGGGATTTTCTAATTCATGAGAGAATGTAATCCTAATGATATTTTCACATTAATGAAAAAAATTTCAACCTCAAAGATTTTGCTACTCAGTTCAAACACATCAAGTTCTTGTGGATTATAAATAAACTTTTTTGTAATAAACATATCTATTTTTAAACTAATTTTACTATTGAAAACTGTGATATAAAACTCATTAATAAGTTGCTTCCCCCTTGAATAACAGTGATAATACTCAATTAGAGCATTTTATTTTGCAGAAATGCTAACTGCATAGTTCAAATCAGTAAGTTTTTTCTATTGTTTGAAACATACAGTGTATCCCAAATCAAGTTTCAGAAAAATATCTCCAGTATGAAGTTTCAATTGAATCATAAGGATTTTAGTCAAAAAATGCATTTTAAAATAACCTGATTTGCAATGTAACTATGAGACAACAATAAGAAATTAATTCAGAGTTCACCTGTAGAAGAAAATGGTTTGTTGTTAAAATTAAAAGGACATCTTTTGCTACAACTCAATTGAAGTCTTTTAAGTTGACTTATTAAAATCTTTACATTTTTCAAAATTATCAGATTTTTCTTCAGAGTGAATCAAATAATGTCTTTTAAGATGACTTTTACGAGTAAAATCTTTACCACAAATGTCACAATTATAAGGTTTTTCTTTAGTGTGAATTAAACAATGTCTTTGCAGGTTACTTTTACTGCTAAAATATTTACTACAAATTTCACAGTTATAAGGTTTATCTCCAGTATGAATTAAGCTACGTCGCTCGAGACATTTATCATGCAAATCTTCATGACACATTTCAGAATTATAAGTCTTTTCTTTCCTGTGAATTAAGCAGTGTCTTTTAAGGTGACTTTTCCTACTAAAATCTTTACCACATATATCACATTCATAAGGTTTTTCTCCAGTGTGCATCAAGTTATGCCTTTTAAGACGACCTTTGTCATTAAAATTTTTACCACATGTTTCACAATTATAAGGATTTTCTCCAGTATGAATCAGATAATGTCTTTTAAGATCTTTTCTTTCATTAAAATCTTTACCACAAATTTCACATTTATGAGGCTTTTCTCCAGTATGAGTCAGTTGATGTCTTTTAAGATTATTTTTACGAGGAAAATCTTTGCCACAAAATTCACATTTATAAGGTTTTTCACCTGTGTGAAGTATGTAATGACTTTTAAGATTATTTTTTACATTAAAATCTTTACCACAAATTTCACAATTATAAGGTTTTTCTCCTGTGTGAAGAATATAATGACTTTTAAGGTTTCTTTTAAGATTAAAATTTTTGCCACATATTTCACAGCTAAAAGGTTTTTCTCCTGTGTGAATCAAGTGATGTCTGTTAAGATCTTTTTTAAAATAAAAACTTTTGCTGCAAATTTCACAAACATGAGGTTTCACTCCAGTATGAATAAAAAGATGTTGAATAAATATTATTTTTTTAGAAAAGCATTTGTTGCAAAATTCACAAGCATATCGTTTACCTTTGGTAATAGATATGTTTCGTTTGCTCAGATCCGATTTAAAAACTATGTCATTATCAAACGCATCACTTGAAAGAGATTTTTCTTCTTTATGATTATCAAGATCACAGTTTGATGTGAACCTTTTGCGACATGTGTCACCTGTATGAGACATCTCTTAGGCAAGAGTTACAGCTGATAATGCCATGTATACTCGGTACAATTCTTTATTGCAATCAACCAACAGCCTCAATAACGGGAAACAAGACTTTTTTTAAAAAAAAAATAATCTCATGTGTTGATTGTTTGATTGATTTTTATCAGATGAAGAGCCAGGGTCCTCTCGAGAGTTACCGACAGGCCACCCCACAAATATCATATTCACAAATTTTATCCGGAAAGACTACGGTTCATCCCGCCCCTGTTCAAAATTCTACGGCTTCTCCCAGCTCCGGAAATTTTGGGGAAATATTCCGAGCTGTTATGGCTATCGCCAGTGACGCGAATGTAGACGAGCAACTTTTTGTTCCGGCATTCCGGGAGTGTCTCCCTGTCCTTCGCCAAGTCACAGCGGCTGACGACAAGGCCTGCATTATTTTTGAGGCCTATGTCGCACTTAAGCACGGGCGCGCTTACCGCGCCCCATCCCAACATTAAAATTCAATCGAGACGTGCACGACATTTCTCTTGGGTTCTGGAACGCAAATGGTTTGCGATCCAAGATTGACGAAGTCAGAGACTTCGTCACAGAGCAAAATTTTGATCTGTTTTTGGTTCAAGAAACAAAGCTCCAACCAGGGCACGAACCCCAGATCGCCAACTATCGTCTCCACAAAGACGATAGAATTACATTAACTCCTCGTATCGACGGAGGCACCGCTATATACTGTAAAAGTAATTATGAACATTGCAGAGTCCTCTTACCGAGGTTACAGTATATCGATGCAACTGCTATC
>BMAW01103215.1:0-13615 GCA_019974015.1 Nephila pilipes
CAAACTGTGACCAGAAACCAAAGGAGGTATCAAACGCGTTTACCTTGGGTGGAAGGACATCCTCCCTTTACAAATTGTAAGGACATCTTTGAAAAAAGGCTTGTAAACTGCATCAAATCCTCATAGAAGTTTAAAAATATTGAAGAATACCAAACCATTTTTAAGGATTGGTTTGATAGGGTATTATTGAGGAGGTAGATAGTTCGGAACCAAAACATACTTATATAACTCATCACCCTATTTTGAAAGAAAACTCAGCAACAAAAGTTAGGACAGTCTTCAATGGCTCTGCCAGAGACAAAAATTCACTATCAATGATTGTTTCGAAAAGGGCCCCAGTTTGGCAGAGCTAATTCTTTCTGTCTTAACCCTTTCGAGTCAGCGTGCCTTTATTTACGACCATCCCTGAGGACGGAGGGTTGTCGGAAGGAGTTATCTCACAGAGAGGACGGGCGTTTTGCGTCGCTAATCATAACTTTAGAAGAAAAAAAATCACGAAATAAAGTATATGTCCTAACGTTGTAATTTTTGGTACCATTTTATATTATTACTTAAGTTGTCAAATATGTTGAAATCAGCGTTTAATAATCTTTTTCCGTTACTTTATATATATATATAGTACTTACCTTGAGAAATAATTTTCGGGTGCCCTATTGAAACTATTCCGAAGTTTTAATTGATAAAATAAATTAATAAACTTTATAATTAATACAAATTTTAAGAAAGATTATTTTCAAGAAGTAACAAAATTTAAAATGAAGACGGAGTTAGATAAATCTCTAAGTGTGGAGAAACGCTAAGTCCTGACAAGTAATTGTTAGCAAGCAATTCTTATCGGGTTAAATATTTTCGATGCAGTTTGAAGTACGCTACATTTTGAATTTTTCAAATCATCGATCATGTTAAGAATGGGCTGCACATCTAATATAAATATGTCATCTTCAATGTTCCAAATTATTCTTGAAATCTTTAGAGGGCGTTCTTTTGTCACCTTCTCTTCAGTCATATCTCTCCGAACCATTTACGCGTAACTCTTTCGAATTTATCCCAAACTTTCTAAAATTAATGTTAGCCTCATTATGAATTTCCGCAGCACTGTGAAAAAGCTGTAAAGCCTTTTCTGCTGTAACAGCCCCGTGAAATAAAGCATCCAAATAAAGAGCGGTGTTGAACATTTGTTTAGTTTTTATTAACGTCGCACTAGAAGCAACACGAGGGCTATTGGCGACGGACCTCGTAATTTTGAACCACGGTCAAGTGACGAGGACGACACCTGAGCTGGCACCCCCCTCTCCTAACATCCACACCACGCCAACGGGAGGACTTTGGGCCCCGAACAGATTTAACGTGCATCAGCCCCGGCTACACGGCGGGTCTTTGGTGGCCAAGGATCGAACCCGCGACTGAACGAAAACCGCCAGCCGCTATCCACGACCTTGACCACTAGGCTACCGCGGCCCCGTTGAACACTTGAACAGTTTCGTGTCACTCATGACTATATTTTCCAATGTGGTATTTAACTGTTTCAACTAGGATGACTTAATGTCACCCCAAAAGGCACACGAGTCATTCTCAAAATTTTGAAAGATTTAGAATCAATTTCATCTGGACACCAGAAAAATCTTAAATAATTTCTTCTTTATCCATACCAATATTCATAAAGGTTCTTTTAACATCGCTACTGAATGCATATTCATGTTCGCGAAATTGCAATATTACATCTAATATTTTGGGGTTTAAAGATGGTCCAGACATCAAACAATCATTAAGAGATCTTTGTCCTTTACGCATCGTACACTAATATGACTTTTGTGGTGTTTCTATCAGATTTAACAACTGCAGAATGGGGCATAGAATAACAATTATTTTTGACGTTTGCATTGCTCTCCTCAACAATGTTCAATTTTAATTGTTCATGAACAACATTCTTTTTTTCATTACATACCCAATCGTTGTTTTCATATTTGTACTTAAGTTACCAAATCTTCGTTTTACTTATCTAAATTGTCTGGTTTTTCCTCCCAGAATAATTTATTTTTATACATCCATACATTTAAATTTTAAATTACTTTGGAATTTAGAAATGAATTCTTCATCAAATTTTGAACATTCAGTATTAACATAAATCCTTATGACGTCTAACTGCCAAATATTTTTTAAGTTTTCATTTAATATTGAACAACATTTAGCTTGTAAAGTTTGGTTGGTTTAATTAACGTCGCTCTAGGAACAGCAAGGAATATTTGTAAAGTTTAAATTTGTTGTTTATACAGTACATCTAACGCGTGGATGCGACCTAGTACTATTTTACTGAATAGAGTATCAATTAAAAAAAAATTTATATTTATTCTTTCCTTTCCTCCTGAATGTAATTCCCAAAAAATTCTGAGTAGAGATATTTCATTTTCAAGTGATTCGTTTATATTAGACAGTTGAATGTACGAGTAATTATCTTTTGAGTATCCCCTTCAAGTTATTTGATGGTACTTTGCACTGTGATCCCGAAATAATACCAATCAGCAGAGCCACAATAGTAATCTCTTTTCTGGGTCATGCGGATTGCAGATGGTTAGTTCTACAATCTCATAAATTTTGTTGATGGGTTCATTTATGCCAAACGTATACACAAACGGATTTCCTTGCCTTATAATGGGTAATTTTAATTCTACTGCTAATTCTTTCTTTAAAAAGGAACGTTAACTGCCATAATCTATTATAACAGCGATTATTTTATTTTGAGAATCCCCTAGTATAACAGCTGAGCATGTTTTTAGTAATATTTCGCATCTTCCACGTTTTTACCTGAAACCACTTCTGAGCAGGGACGTCTTAAGGCATGGGCCAACTGGGCCCGGGCCCAGGGCCTCGCCTTTCAGGGGCCCTCGTCTCGTTCTCTACTCAGCCTCAATAAGATCATGATCAGAATAATTTAAATGATCAAATGTTATTCCCGGACATGACTGGTTGAAGACAGTTTCTTCTATATCAAATTCTTCTATTTACGACGTTTGCTGAGAATCAGGGAAAATATTAGTTTTATTTCTAAAGCGAAATATGTCCAATTTATTGATAAAAATGCTGCTGTGGGAAGGACAGTCACAGACATAACAGACACTCCTTCCAGCGTTCTTTTATTTATTTGCACACGTGAGTTAAGGATCGCTCATGAATGGACAAGAGATACACTTAAGCCCCCAATAGAAGTGATAAAACAAATTCCTGATCTTATAACAAGCGTCAGGGCTAATAAAAAGAGGGTTGAAATGACCCTGAAGGAAATCACACTTTTTCGAAGAAGCAAGTGGTCTATGGTTCTAAATCGGCTATTCATTCCTTTAAATTTAACTTCTTTGAAACAGCAAGAGGTAATTATGTTTTTATTTTTGAATTGTATTTGAAATTTATGATAATATACAAATATTTATAACTCATTAGAAAAGTAAAATAATATGTAATCGTATTTGCTTTTTTTTATTGACAGAGTTATAAAAATAGTATCCTGATTTATAAAAAAATTCTGTTATTTTTTTTGTAAACTTTCTTCTTTCTCCCTCTAAACAACATGAAATAACCTTTTAACTGTTTATAAAATTATATATAAATATTTAATAGACTCTTTAAAATATTTTATAATGATTAATATGCATAATTGCGCGCTTCCTTCATTCTGAATGCACTATGATCTTCCAAAAGAATTTCCGATGTGTATTGTCATTCAGAAAAATATTTTTATTTGCTTCCGATATGGAAAGCGTTATTTTACTCGTTTAAAAATTCAAATGACTGTTCTTTTTTATTATTATTGAAACCCAAATAAAAAAAGAACATTTATAAAACGAATATATTACATTACTACTGTTTGTACTTATGTAATACAGAAAAACAATCATATAACAGGAATCCTACAGTAAAACAATCATATAACAGGAATCCTACAGTACGATTTGGTAATTAGGTAAATAAATGCCTGAACAACAATTTGATGTTTTAAGAATAAATATTAAAAATGGAGAAATTTTCGGTACAAAATAAGAGATTTTTAGGGTATAAGAACCCTCAGTAATGTTCTATTTGCGAGTGTTTGTTTAATCAGTTAATCAAGTATTCCTACAGAAAATTGAAATTTATTAAAAATACTTTAATTTTATACTTTTTTTATTTATAAACTTGTGAGCGAATTTTCTTTTTTTTTTCCTCTTGAAAAGTATGAAAAAAAGGGGAAGAAAACCCATAATTTTACGCATAGTTATGTGCATATTACGTGAGATAAGGCATAATGATTTTTAGAACAGTGTATTTATTTATTTATTTTTAGTAGCAAAATAACAATTCTTTTTCGAATAACTCGTCCCCAAAATGTGAGTGTGTTATTTTAAAAAACCTCTTAGTTATTTTTAGGATATAAATAAAAAGGGGAGCCATCATTTACTAAATTATTCATAACTATTCTGTACATCATCTCGTACAGGATTAAAAGTGGATTCTAAGCTATAACTGGTCATTTATTTTAAGTTTTACAGGTCATTTATTTTTCGATAACTGATCATTTTATTTTAAAACTTCACTGATGTGGATAATATTGATATAAAACTTTTAAGGCTACCGTCGACACGACACCGAGAAATCTCGAGTGTAATGTTAATCTTATGTACTTTTCTATTTACATCTAGGCTTTTAATTGCATGTAATAAAATGAATTCGAAAGAGCAAAAAAAAAAAAAAAAAAATGTTTCTCTGGTTTTCGATTTTTTAAAAGTGTTTGCAAATATTTTTAAATATTTTCATGAGCATGGATGCTTGATTAATGATAAATTACAGGCAGCGGATACTGGACTTTCTGCAAAAAATTAAGATGAATGAATTAGAGAAGCTACTTTTTTTTAAAACTATTCTTTGGATTGACTTTTTGACACGTATTGACAAAGTAAATCTATTTCTCCAGAGTAAAAATATGGATTTCTCGAAAGGTTTAAAATGATTAAAATCGTTAATGATATATATAGAAACCAAAAGAGACTCTTTTGACTATTATGAGTCAAAAATCAAGGATGTGTCCTTTATAAAGGAGTATCAAAGTATTCACAAGCGTGTAAGACAACCCCGTGTTAGGGTAATTTTCCTTGAAGGACATAGAGACACCCACACAACGTTTGAAAACAGCCACAGCCAGAAATTTAAAATAGAGAGAAACCTTTTTACCAATAATCGACTCACTAACTTACAATATACAAACGTGTAGTAAAAAATACGAGAAGCGTTTTGAAATGTTTGGGATTTTTTTCAAAATATTTCTAATTTGGATGAGATAGATATTAAAATAGCATGCGAGAAAATATCAAAATTTTACGATAAAGACATCAATGGAGAGGAAGTGAACTTGAAATGTAAGCATTCCATATCATACACGATCATTCATGGCGAAAAGCTGAAGAAAAAGCAAAGAGAAGAAATGGAAAAAAGAAAGATTAATACAAAATATAATTCTAATAATGGATTAGTTTTTATTAACGTCGCACTAGAAGTAGCACGAGGGCTATACTGGCGACGGACCTCGTAATTTTGAACCTCGGTCAAGTGACGAAAACAACATCTAAGCTAGTATCTCCCTCTTATAACTTCCACACCACGCCAAGGGAGGACTTTGGGCCCCGACAGATTTAACGTGCATCAGCCGCGTGCTTAGGCTGCCGCAGCCACAATTCTACCAATGGAGATGAAGATGAAGAATAGTTGTTGGATGAGGGGACTGGAATTGGGATCAACACACTCTTTACATACAAGTATAATGAAAAACTATTCACTGTGTTTCTCAATATTGAAATAATAATGAGAATTTTCTTATCAATGATTATTACTAACGCGAGTGGTGAGCGTTCATTTTCAATACTAAAAACTGGTCAAAAACGAATTGAGAAATTGTATGACTCAATCACGTTTGAATAATTTAAGCTTAGTGAGTTGTGAAAATGAAATATTATTAGCAATTGATTTTGAAGACCGAATTAATGATTTTACAAATTTAAAATGTAGAAAACGAATATTTACATAAAACCTCATTTTACTGTGGATTGTTTTTTTAGATCTGTGCATGCATATACACTAAATTAGATTAAAGGTTCGCAGGTGGGGCCTATTTTTTGATGAGGGCCCAGGGCCTCAAGAAGTCTTAAGACGTCACTGCTTCTGAGGTCAAAACACACTGGGAATCTTCTTAAGCCATTCTTAGTTTTAAGTAATAAAAATGTTATGTACACGTTTCTTTAGCCAGTTGTATTGTTTACTCTTATTTGAACTCGAGAGTTTGCATAAAGACCAGAAATAATATCAAGGTTAGTGTTGTTTAAAATGTTCGATATCTCTTGAGTTTCAGTGAATATTCGTTGGCTTTTTTGCTTTGCTTTTTTGCTTTATTTATTTATTTTTCTAGAGTGCCTTTTTAATGTCTATTGGGTAGAACAATGGCTGAAGATACTTTGCGTCCAAATTCGTAGTGAAATTCATTTTTGGACCGATATTCAAAATCCTTCCATATAGAATTAAGTTCCCGAAATGAATTCAACATTACGGTAACTTATTCTATATCGAGGCACATAACATTAACCCTGTGGTAAGAATACCTGCCTAATGGGCAGATACTGTTCCAATTATTAACGTTAGGGATTCCAAAAGTATGCCAAACGTCACCAGTCAACTCATGTGCTTCAGATACGCTTCTAACCTTCTAAGAGTAAAGATCAACTCATCTGTTTGTGAGCGATTTTTTTAAAAAAATTTAATTTTCTGAAGATTTTAAAGATGCTTATAAATTGAAATATTGTTCCGTAAAGAGAGTTTTCTGCATGTCTATAGCAATCTAAAAAGAAATACGTGATCTTCGGACGTCTTTAACTGTGAAACTGAAAAAAATTATAATTCTTTTCATTTGTATTTTTAGGGTTATCTGTTTGAAGAAAAACAATATATATTTCATGTTAAACTATTCTCTAATGTCTTTTTAGATTAAAACGTGGGGAAAACAAAACAAAATAAATTTAATCCCATTATTCAGAGTTTTATAATTAACATTTTTTGGAATGTCTACCTCTGCCTCAGAGAAAGGGATGCCAAATCGCCACTGTAAGTTCATCATCACAAAATGTGAACCCTCTGAAAAATCGTGTTCTCATCAAAGGGTTAAGGGATGCGTTCTTTAAAACCTCATTACTCAAACTTTTATTGTAGAATTTTACGAAATTTTATAATTTGGCCAATTTCATGATCTGAACTCAGTTACGTGAAGGGGGAAAGCGTAATCTGCATTGAGAAAATTCCTGTTTTGAATTTGTGTTAAATAATTGACCTTGTGAGGTGAACTCTCTCTTCCCTCAGTGTGGGGAGGTCGGAAGGAAGGCTCGACATGTTCTAAAACACTTAATTTACTTACAACACAAACCACAACACAGTTTGATCAATCCAACTTAAGAGATGTACCCAATTAATAAATATGAGGACAATTGACGAAGTATGCGAGATATGAAAAGACTTTAAATACTTCAGAACACTTATTTAATTCAGTAGTTCTGACTTCTTAGCTATCTAATCTAGATTTAATCTCAAGTGACAGATCGTCACCTTAAGTAACACAATTATCAATTACTAAATATCCACGCTTTTGTTTTTGTTTCATTTCATTTTATTTTATTTTATTTTTCGCTGCTCCTCTAGCAATCTATCCTATCTCTCCTCCCTAACATGAAAGCTTAAACTATATATAGCAATCTTAATTTGCATGTTCACGCTCTGTTCTTCGGAGGAAGCTTTCTAATAAAATAATTTTTAAGGACCAAAAATTCCCTAAGAGGACTGTTAGTGAAAAGATCGCGGAAAGAGCCGTCACCACCTATTAACGTAATTTAGCTCTATTTGAGCTATTAACAGTGATATCAATTTTATCCAGTTGCGATGAGAATTGCATATATAATAAAGGTGTCATTTTTGAAGTACGTGCATTAATTTTTCTGAATAACTGTTAATCCTTTCATCTATAACTTATCAGAACTAATTTTGAAATCACTATATATATTTTTTCAAAGATGATATACATTTTTATGTAGATGTAACTCAACTTTTTTTCTTGAATGCACCTTCTTCCTGAAATAAATTTGGATACGATCTCGACATTATAAGTTTAAATTTTGGGAAAATTTGAAATTTTTTGTGTTTTGCGATGGATAGGCGCAGTGGCGGCGATAAAAAAAAAATTAAATTTTCATTCTATTTTAGCTGCTAAAACATTTATCATGAACAAAATTTTAGAATATGAACCCTGTTGTCTTATCACTTAGTTATCTTTCTTTTTTTTTCGTTCCTTTAATTATTAAAAAATTTACTAAGCGGATAGACGCACAAATTGTAATACCATGAATCGCAGCTAACCGTTTCGTAAAGCATCACAGCGAATAGTGAGATGTAGCGAAGGAAGATGATGGCGTGAATATCTACGCCTGGCGAAAATAAAGATACGTAACATTGTTGAAAAACAGAGAAACTAAACATATAACAATGAGAAACTTATTTTACTTTATCTTTCTCTTGTAATGTAATTAATTGTATTTGCTTCGAAAATCTAATTAATGTTATTTAGTAGAAGTTACCTGTGATAGAATTTATTATTTTTCCGTGCATATTTGTAGTGCAATGGAGAATTAAACAATATCTTGAGTAAATTCACTGGTTTGATTTTGGTAAATTTTCATTTTTGTTGGTTATTTGAACTAGTCTTGCTCTTTAAGAAAGTGCCATGAAATGTGTTTTGGTTTTTAGAAATTTTCTGTGTAATTGTAATATTTGTTCCTTTAATGAAAGTTATATAGTATTAATCAAAATTGTAGAAAAAGGAGAGCAAAAAAAAAAAAAAAAAAAAAAAAGTCAGTGAGTTCTAATCTTATGATCTATTTCTAAACAGAACTGTATTTCATGCAAGAGATTTATACTTAAGAAACAGCTAACTGGCCATTTTCTTTAAAGCTAATCCACTGTAAAGTTAGTATACAAGTAAACCATCGATTTTTACTTCTGACCAAACTCGCTCTGAAAGCATCGAATACTTAACATTTTGTAGCTAAATTTTTAAGTTTTATGTGTGTTTATTTACCTCTCTTACACTCCCCGACCTCCTCCCCTCCCCGCCCTTTATTTTTTGTTGTCTACAAATTTTTTGCCCCATCCCCCACGTCTAATTCTCGATGCCCACCACTAGATACGTGTACCGTCGAAATTTTGTGGTCAAGAAAAGTTAGAAATGCCTTATAAAATTACAAATTATCTACATTAAGGCTTGCATTTTTAAAAGGTGCTTCAATCCTGCTGTAAATTGTTAGACAAGATACCTTACGTCATCTATTCCTAAAATGTACATCAAATGCGGTATTAAAAAGATTCTCATTCAAAGTGCTTGTCTACTATTTTATTGTAATTTTTTTTTCCAACCTTGGGTTTTTCTCTTTTGTACTTAACGTCGATAAAAGCTTAGAATTTTATAGTAACTGCAAATGACAAAAATTGACTTTTGATCAGTCGCATTTTTATGAACATAAACAAAGTTTTTCTTATTACGTAAGCTTATGAAATGAGCTCTGTTCTTGAAAAGCAAAATTAGACATGTAAAATTTATATATGAAAGACATAGACATAGTATGATTTTGGATTTAGCAGTCTCTTTTATTCCGGTTTCTGATGCCGACTGATACATACGTCTGATTCTTCTCCTCTATCGTACGATTTTCACTTATGCTTTGATATGATGGATACCTGGTGGATAGATCATCATTGTATGATATGTTTTCTTATTGAATTGCTGCTACTCGTTTCTGAAGAGAATCGGGCCACATTTCGTGGTCGTGATTTTGTTTTCTCCGGCTGCCGGTGCTCACACCACTTGATTGAAACATGGATTGGGATCTGGTTACCTCGAACTCTTTACATGATGAAATGGAGCAACAGCCAAAAGGTGAGTCGCTTCCTTCCTTCTCTCCCTAAACCTGGATGCAATTACAGTAAAATTGGAATGCGCCAAATTTTCTTCTGATATATTTCCAATTTGTTTGCTGATAGGCGAAAGAATTACCCCTAATGCAAATTTCTTAACCCAAGGATAATACGAAATGATTAAATTGATTCTAAAAATACTAGAAGAGGTGCATCTCAAATTCGAAGCGCTCAAAACACAAGAACTTTCATCGGAAGTTTCTTACTTCTGTGAAATCATCGAAGTCTTGAGCCCCAACCCTCAATAAACCACAATTAATTTCAATTTGTCACAAAAAAATCTAAAGAACATCAATTTAAAAATTCCCAAAACGGAAAAAAATTGCTACAAATAATAAATGTAATGCTCTTTCAGTTGATGAATCGTTTGACATGCAGACCTCCCGTCAAAATGTTTATCATAACAACTGTTCATCAAACTCCGTTTAATAAATAAAATAAGGTACCTACCCCCCTCTAATAACTTCTATCATCAACCAAAATATAAAAGTTCCGCCAATAGTTATTGATAGTCCAATTAACACAGCGGCGCTCATTAATCCAACAAATTACAAGAATTAAGCTGACAACCCGCCTAGCCGGAAACAGTCTAAAATTATTCCCTCCTACAACAGCAACGTATCATCAAATTCTTAAGACAAAAAAAAAAAAACCCAACAAGGTTTCACATCAGCTACCAAAAGAAAAAATGCAGCGCGTCGTAATCAGAGGCATGACAGCAGATATGCTGCTAACAGAAATAATCAAAGAGCTCCAAAATTTTAATATTCACGCACAAGAGTGCTACAACATGAAAAATAGAGTTTCCAATACCGCTTTTTCTACTTAACTTACCTAAATCTGATAATAATAGAGAAATTTATAACTTGAAAGAACTTTGATATATGAAAATTAAAATAGAACATTTACGGAAGAAACTTGGCCCAGCACAATGATTTCACCATAATTCGCGCTTGTACTCGTCACCCCAAGTGTCTGAACCATCACACCTTACAAGAGACTGCCAAAAACTAATTGAAACCCCAGCAAAATCCTTCCTCTGTGGAGACTATCACCCCGCTACCTACATCGGTTGCCTTAAAAATCCACTCAACAAACCTCTAACTCCTCCCAAACTTAACCCATGGGAAGAAAGAAAAAGGGGAAAAAGCAGCTCTCAAGCAAAAACGCCTTCTGGAATTACAAGAATTGTAACTCTAGCAAAGTGATTTCCCTCCACTCCCGGCCCAAGCTTACCATACATGCTCACTTTCTTCTCCTCCTGCTTCGTCATCGATCTATCTACCTTCTCCTCCAAAAGCAAACACCCCTTCAACAGCCGATACTCTCGATAACCTAAAATGTTCCAGTTAATTGACCAAGTAATTGCAATATCAACTTCTAACAAAATTAGATTTAAAAAGATGCGAGAAATTCTCAAACTCGTAGACGAAGACATTGGATTTTAATGTTTAATTCAAGATTTTCCTTTTCACCTCTCAAAATTGTTTAATGGAACGCCAACAGATTGCTGCCTCACATTTCCGAACTCCAACAATATATTATCGATAATAATCCCGGCATCGTTGCTTTGCAAGAGACTTTTTTACAACCTGCAGAATTTTTCAATATCTCCAATTATAAAGCCTGCAGAACTGACTAACGTACACATCGTAGAGTAGTAACAGCTCTACTTCTTAAAAAATTAATTGCGCACCACTGCTTAAACTTCCACACTGCGGCATTGGAGACAACTACAATCAACATTGAAACAGAAGTTGGTCCTCCCATTACCATTTACTCAGCCTGCAACCCCCCCCCCCCCCGAAAATCAAGATATGCTCATAATCTAAAAAAAATTTCTGTAATAGATCACATTGTCTTGTGCTTGGAGACCTTAGTGCTAAACATCACACTTAGAGCCCAACTTCACGTGCACTCAGCAGTCAATTGCCTTTTCAAATTCTCTCAGACTTTTGGACATTCTTGCCCCTAATGATCTTGCATATTAATCACAATTATCTCCCCTCAACAATTGATTTAGGTATTTCAAAAGGCCTACAAAATATGACAGTTAGTACCAGTGCGAAACTACCAAGTGACCAACAACCCGGCCTGCTTTTTTGGTGGGCTTGGATAATCTTTCCCCACATACCCATAACAAAATTTTGTTCACTCTAATTGGATTAACTTCTCTGAAAATCTCACAATCAATTTGTGGAAACCCGCTGATTAACAACGTTAGCAAACTTGAAGAGGCGGTTACAAATTTTACCTTCTAAATTCTATAAATCAATCTAGCATCGCTAAAGTTATAGACCATCCACATATTAATATCCTTCAATCAACCAGGAAAAAAATTAAAGAGAAAAACCGCCTTAGGAAACTCCCAGGTATCTCCCATTGATCCACAGGTATCTCCCATCCGCTTCAGGTATCTCCCAATGAAAACTGAAATTAATAGGTTTCATCGGGAAATCAAAAGGGATATTTTCCTCACAAAAATTCAAACATTAGAATATTGCCTTGAAACGGTGAATACTGATGATCAGTCATTTTTTCAATTAGACAAAATTTCTATTTATACCCCCGCGGGCTTTACCTCCACTTCTTGGACCTAGAGGTCTCGTGTTCGATCCCCAGGTCAAAGCAGACCTCTTCGTTTACTCGTTTGAGGAATCCTTCGCTGAGAACGCTGAATTTTACGATGATGAATTAATTGAACATGTTAAAAGAAAAGTTAGAAGATTTAACAACAACCAAGATTGTCCAGCGCCCAATAAACTAACCTCCCCCACAGAAATTATTGAAAAGCTCAATGTTAGAAAAGCCCCAGGGTAGGGTGAAATCAAAAATATTGCCTTAAAATCCTTTCTCTTGAAGGCCATTACACATCTTACCAAAATTTTGAACAAATGTTTACTTTTTAATAAATTCCCACAATCCTTGAAGCATGCAATTATCATTCTTCTTCCAAAACCAGACAAAGATCCAAAATTCCCACTTAACTATCGACCCATTAGTCTTCTAAGCACAATAGCTAAAGTTTTTGAGAAAATTCTAAACAACAGAATCAATGATCGCTTAAGAGAAAATAACATTATTCCACCTGAACAACTTGGCTTTCAAGTTCACTGCAACTTTTGGGAGTTTCAAATTTAAATCACTCAAAGTTTTAATGAGCATTTGGTCACGGGAGGAGTCTTCCTCAATGTCCGAAAAGCATTCAAAAGAGTGTGACACGAGGGATTAATACATAAAATGATACAATTAAATTTCCCAGTTTACCTGATCAATCTCATTCAAGAATATACCCATAATAGAACATTTCAAGTCAGATTAAATCGTAAACTTTCAAGAATTGGCACTATGCAAGCGGGTACTTGACAGGGAAGCGCCCTTTCTCCAAATTTATTCACAATTTTCTCGTAGGACATTTCAAAATATCCTAACTCAGAAATTTGTATTTTTGCCAATGACATTATAATTTTCTGCCAAGCTAATCATCTGAAAATAGTTTCAAAAACAACTCCTAATTTTATAATTCTGATTCATTACATGGTAGTAAAAATGTAATCCATCTTAATTGAGTGGTTGTAAGGCAGTGAGA
>BMAW01103216.1:0-54375 GCA_019974015.1 Nephila pilipes
AGCACTGAAGGGAAAAGTAGATCAACAAATCCAAGAATTATTGGAATTAGGATTAATCGAGGAAAGCAACGCTGAGATTGCATATCCGGTAGTCTGTGTGAATAAGAAAGATGGATCCATGAGATTGTGCATCGATTACAGGGCGTTGAACTGTGCAACGGTAACGGATGATTTCCCTATGGAAGACGCAACAGAATTGATCCAGTCGATTGGCAGAGCTAACGTAATAACTACTTTGGATCTTTTGAAGGGATATTGGGCAATCCCGATGTCGGAAGAAAGTAAAGATTTTACTTCTTTCAAAACTCATCGCCAAATGTATAGATTTAAAGTCATGAGTTTTGGGCTGAACAATGCATCTGCTACTTTTCAACGGGTAATGAATAAGGCACTTGCTCCTTATAGAGAATTCGCCCGTGCGTATATAGATGACATTGCCATATTTTCGAAAAATTTCAGTGAACATTTGCAGCATTTGAACATCATTTTATCGAAGGAAGAATTAAACTTCACTGTGAACCTTAAGAAATGTGATTTCGTGAAACCCCATGTGAAATTTTTAGGACACGTTGTAGGTTCAGGAAGACATCAGCCTGATCCTGAAAAGGTGCGTGCAATAAGAAACTTGGCATCTCCGACAAATAAGAAAGAGTTGCTTAGTGTTCTCGGTTTGTGCAATTACTATCGCGAGTACATTCCCAAATATTCGGAGCTTGTGTATCCCCTCACGGAGTTAACTAAAAAGAGAGTCTCCGACAAAATTCCATGGACTGATAAACATGAAGAAGTGTTCAAAAAATTAAAAGGTACGCTTGCCGATGCTCCTTCCTTGTATACTCCTGTGATGAACCGGCCATACATCATTCATTCAGACGCTTCATCAGTTGGCATTGCTGCATGTTTATCCCAAAAATTGGATGAAAAGACTTACCCAATATCTTATGCGAGTCAGAAACTGACCAAGGCCCAGCAAGCTTGGTTAACCATTGAGCGGGAAGCATTCGCGATTGTGTGGAGTTTGAAAAGGTTTGAATCGTGGATGTTCGGCACCGAAATTGAGTTCTACACAATCCGCTCCCATTTTTAACAAAAAGTGCACCGCAATCGTCTAGACTGCAAAGATGGGCATTCTCCCTGCAAAGATTTAACCTAACTCTGAAACATTGTGTGGGAGCTAAAATGCCTCATGCAGATGCGTTATCACGCTTAGTGTGAACATTATCAATTATTGCTGAACGCAAGGATATATTTTTTATTTTTTATATGTGTATTTGTGCTAGTTCATGTGTTCTTTCCATTCTTTTACATTTAGAATATCTTATTAATTTGAGTCATTTTGAAATCAAGAACCTTATATTAATTAATGTTTTATAATGTGTGTGATTTGTGATAATTTGTAATGTGTAATATTATTCGCTTTTAAGTATTGCTTCTTTTCTTATAATTATTATAGTGCATCTTGTGTTAATAATTGTGAACTAATTTTGCATTGTGTGAATATTTTGAGTATTAATTTTGAGAGTTTCAGCTGCTGAGTTAAATTTGTACACAAATGTAACGTCAGAGCTTGGTGGGGAGATGTAGTGTTCCCCTCCCCTCCAAGCAATAGTTCAGAGCCTCCGCTACGCGGCGCTGGCAGTACCGCCCTCGAGGAGAAAAAGTGAGTTTTTTGTAGAGTGAGTTGAAGGTCTCAGTAGCCGGGGAGCAGTTGATTAGGCCTCCCTAGGAGTGCTACGAGCCTATTTTAATCTTTAAATAAAGTTTTGTTAAGTTTTAAAAGGCATAACTCATTTCACTATATCTTCGAACCACAATCAAACATTACACCTTTTCCTACAGAAAACAAGAAAAAATAATTTACGAAACTGCACGCATTAATTAATTACACATATAAACTAAATTAACCATATTAAATTTATTATTATTGTGTAGTTGCTATTAATTTTTTGTTATTTAGCAAAATTGCTTCAAATATTAGATTTTATTTTAAAAACTTAGGTGACATGCATTGAAAATGCAAACAAAGTACGGATATTGGCTCTATATGTGATTTTGAAAAACAAAGAGGCTTTGAAAATTGTGTGGAATTTAGAAACATTTCAAGTATTCACAGAGCAGAATTTTAATGAACTAAAATGGCAATGTGACATTATTAGAATCTCTATTTTTTGCATTTCCACCCAACCGGAGAGGAGGGCTATTGTTTAGGATTTAAATGTGTGTCCAGAATGTTAGCGAATAGATATTTTCAGAAAATACTATATGAAAACTTTTAATAAAAAAAGTGGTGTTGTTTTGATTTTTTCTTATATGTTTTAGATACATTGTTCCACTAGAGTAGTAAATATAATTTTATGAACGAGATTTTATTTTACTGAACGAGATTGTAAAAACCGCGTACTATATTTCCCCCTTTTTCTCTCAGGCCCATTTTCCCTGTCCCTCGCGATATAAGCGCCACCTGGTGATTTCCTTTTTTTTATTGTTTCTGAACTAAATGTTTGTCCCGAATGTTAGCGAATACTCTACTCTAGAGTAGAGTATTCGCTAACATTTGGGACAAACATTTAGTTCTGAAACAATAGCCCTCCAGAAAATACCATATGAAAACTTTTAATAAAAAAAGTGGTGTTGTTTTGATTTTTACTTATAATTATATGTTTTAGATTCATTGTTTCACTAGTGTAGTAAATATAATTTTATGTTCCTCAGTTACTCTGATTTAATCGAATAAAATATCCATATTCAATAGGAATTGTATTCTTCCGGCAATAAAAGTAATAACATTTCATTGGAACATATTAGGTTTTATGAGTTGTTTATTCCCTACTGAACTGGTTCGACCGATTGTGACCAAAACCAGAAAAATTATCTGTCATGACAATAACGATTTAATTCTGTTCTGAAACAATTATAATACAGATGCTATTAATCTTGTTCAATCCGATTCAATGTATATGTTACATTATTAATTATTCGTTCTTATTCTTAATTGTTTATTCGTGGAAATTTTTTAAGATAATTTTTACTTAAGTAGAAATATAAATTTTCAGAAAGTGGGGAACACACTTGTGCATTTCATTCATTGAAAGAAACTCTCCTCTTTCATTAAAAAATAAAATTCTTCTCTATAAACAGGTTCGTCGCCCAATCATCACCTATGCCGCCCCTGTTTGGGGTTCGACCGCAAAAACTCATATGAAAAAAAATTCAAACCATGCAAACCAAAATTTTCGTATTACGACTAATTCTCCATGGTATATCAGAAACAATGTTATACCTAATGACCTCCAAATTGATCCTATTGAATCATACATCACTAAACTCTCCCGCAATCTGTTCACCACCATACTCAACCACGATAACCAAATAATCAAGGTACAAATTCTTTTCACAAACCTAAACTCAAAATTTAACTTCGCTTACAAAACTACAAAATGATTCCTCCCACTTAAGCCCCCTTAACATTCTTCACTGTTACTTTTTTCATACTTTCAATATGCATGATTTTGGTTCACATTGTCCTTTGGTTGTTTGTTCCTCTAATCACACAGTGTTGATACTGTAATGTTTCACTGGATACTCTGTTGTTATTTTTCATCCTGATTTTTTTGAGATCAATTGCCTTCGGTCAACATCCACATGTTTGCTCCTATATACGAACTCCATCAATTTGAGCAAAAGCGATGACTCGCTGACTCTCGTCAGTATTCTTATGTCTGTCTGTCTGTTCACCAAGAGAATCATTACTGTAGATGACTACCACAGTAGCAAAGTCAAACAATGTTTCAACTGCAATTTTTTTCATCACAGCTCAGATAACTGCCATATGATACCCAGATGTATAAAATGCGCCCGGGCTCACGCTACCCGCGACTGTAATATTGCAGGCAAAATCACCGAAATTAAATGTATTAACTGTAACGAAATAGGACTCTCCACCTCATACGGAGGCTGTAAATTATTCCCGAAACCACCGAAAGGATCAATAATAAAAAAAATAACGCAATTAACAATAATAAATTACGAGAAAACTTTATATATGCAAATACTGTTATTTCTACCCCACAGATGGCGCTGAACACGAACGAATCACCAAATACTTCCAAAAACATCCCACACTTCAACGCGCATATTCATAAGTAAAATCCTTTTCATAGTATTTTTGAAGCAATAGATCAAATCAAAGCCCTTGCTGAAATATTTACAATTATACCTGGACTACTCACAAATTTACACAAAATTCGAGCAGCAAAAGGCCAAGCAAACAAAAAATTCGCCATTATCGAAGCACTAATGGAAATCAATGCAGAGTAAAAGCAACACCGCATTTTTAATTTTGCACAGTTATACTCATATAAAATTCTTTCCTATTTTTACTCTCACTCCCTTCAATTTTAATATTTTGTTCTTTCTCTTTTTAGATAGACACAGCAGCAGTCATATGATACATCGAGTGTTAGCCTGGGCAGGCATTTTACTCCGGTTTCATTTTGTACAGCAAGATAAGAAATTAACTAGCAGTTTACGACTCGCCGAAGTGCTTAGTTTAATGTAAAGAAGGGAAATAGAAAGAGAAAAGAAAAAGGATAATTTTTTTATCTCTTTTTGGAGAGATTTGTTTCAATTTATTTTTTATTTTCAATTTATTTATTATTTATTATGCATCATTTTTCATTTAAATTAGTTTTTTTAACATCCGAAGATGTATCATTTTTATTTTTTAAAAATTAGGTTGTTTTCACCAACCGAAGATGCGTCATTTTTTTTCTTTTTCTATGTAATTTTAAAATACTAAAAGAGAGTTTAAGGATAGGGAGGAGATAAAGTCAAAAAAAAAAAAAGTCTTTTCAGAAGAAAATATGTTCAAGGACCTAAGATTAAAGTCGCAAGCCAAAAGGGCTACACATGAATCTAGGATGATTGTTTGGGGGGGGGGGGCCGGTTAAGTTACTGGTTGATAGCTGGTTGAATAAGGCACATCTTGTGGTCTAGTTGACTGAGAGAGGTACTACAGGTGTGAGTGAGTGAATGTGAAGATAAAAAATTTAAGGAAGGTGTAAGTGTGAAAATAATTTTGACATGATTCATATGGGAATGGGTGGAAGCCGCAGTTGTGAGCGAAGATGGTTTATTTTTGAATGAGTGTGCTTTCGTGAAAGAGTAGAGCGTTGAAAAATCTGCGTGAGAGGTAAGCTATGTGTGTTTTAATGAGTGGTATTTTAAGGTCATTGTGGATAACTGTGTTTCGAACATACCAGCGAGCGTTGACTATAATCCGTAGAATTTTATTTCGGATAATTTAGACCTTTCGAATGTGTGATTTAGCGGCGTGATCCCAAACCGAGGAGGCATAGAGAATGATTGGTCTGATGACTTCTTTGTATAGGAGAATTTGTTTTTTAATGATAAGATTTACGGACAATTAGCGGGATACAATTATTAATTTTGCCCCAGCATTTATCTGTGATTTCTTTAATATGTGGTTTGAAGGTGAGTTTGGAATCCAGAGTGACTCCGAGATATTTAACTTCGGAGCTCCAGTCAATGTCACAGTTGAATAATTTGAGTTGCTGGACGGAGGGGGCAGTACCTTTACGGAAGTTTTTGGATGTGTTCACGGCGGTGAGCCAAAGTGTGAACCTTTGTTCAATTTTGGCACGATTCGTAAGGGAATGGGTTTAAGCCGCAATTATGGGTAAATATTTTTTGAGCATTAATGAGGGTGTTGCGTCATGATCAAACTCCATGAGAGGTAAGTTTCTCTGTTGGAGTGTGGCAACAGATGTAAGAGAGGAAAAAGCTGTAATGGTTGTGTTTTGGAAAAGATGATGGCGAAAGAAAAGAGTGTTTAATGTTTGTGCTGTTTTGATTTAAATATATGTTTTTGATGTTTCCTACAATGTTGTCACCTGTAAACAAAACTGCCTACATTCATTTTCACAGTCAATCCTAATAGGAACTACAGAGGGTGTTATTGTGGAAATGAATAGTGTTTTTGAGTTCGTAAACAATGAGGAAGGGATGCAACAGAAGTTTTTATGTCAAATAATGATTACGAAAAACAGTTAATTGAATTGAGCATACGCCACTAGCGACGTCTGGTGACTGAAAATGATTCTAATCTTAGGAAAATGCTATTAAATTTTAAACAAAGTTAAAAGTGTATAAATTTTCAAGATTTAAAGATTTTAAAAATTTTGAAAGTGATCGACAGTGTTACGCGAGGTCCATTTTGACCATGGGGCATTGCCACTTATCGATGTGAAGTCCTGAATTTTGAAAAATAAGCAGGATATCACTAATGAATTGCTTCAATGCGCTCTCAGTCTTTTTAGGACTGGGAAGTGAACATATGAATGTCCGAGCGCGGCTCTTGGTCTTTTTTGCGAAAATGCGATTGACGCATCTTACGCCGTGAGTTGTTGAAGCAGTGCATTAGGTATTTGAGGGATCCTGTTAAAGAAATTTAAAGATTATTTTTTATTGAACTCAAGAATAGGTTCAATGTTAAGATCTTTATGTAGGACTTCGTTCCGGACAAACCATGGAGCATTAATCATTTTTCTAAGGTGCAGCCGTTTCAGGTGGGTGGTGGTCCCAGATTCCCAAATAGGCGACGCATACAACATGATCGGTCTTCGGATCGACTTGTAGAGCAAAATTTTGTGCCTGATTGCCAGCTTGCTCTTACGAGAAATCAAGCGAGTGAGCAATCTGCTCATTCCGATAGCCTTTTGATGTGCTTTTCGGATGTGGTGGGCAAAAGTTAATTTAGCGTCAAGAACCAACCCTAGGTACTTATATTCAGTGACCCAGGGGACGGGTTGGTCAAAAATGGTGACTGCTGGCAAATTGCCAATACACCGTTGTTTCGTAAAGAGGAGGCAAGCGCTTTTGGATGCATTAACTTTAATTTTCCAGTCAATGAGCCAGAACTGTAAACGAGAAATGTATCTCTGCAATCTTGCAATAATTTTCCGATTGCAGATGTTGTTACGACCCGCGAGTGCAGATGGCGCTAGTAGTCATATTCTTGTTTTTAATTATTGTATTCATTCTTCCTGTAGACATCACCCTAGGAGTACGACGTACCAACCGTCGCTCAAATAAACATTCATATTTTAGTATACAGTCCACAGCTCTTTGTTTGAATAGATAAGTTTCAAATAACTCAAAGTCTAATCAATTCATCACCATAGAGTTTTTGTGGTCACACGAGCCCGAGAACCGAAAATTGATAACATGGCGCCAAAAGAACTATCGGAACTCACCGTGTTGAGCAGAAGGAAAGCATATTTGCTCGGTCAAATTACTCGGATTAAAAACTCTTTAGAAAGTGCTGATTCTCCATTGAATCAAGTGGAAGTAAAAAGTAAACAAGTTTCGCTTTCCCAGGTCAAAGCGAATGCAAAGGCAATGCAAAACAAATGCAAACAGTTAATGATTCATACGTATCTTTATTCGACGCCTTAAAACGAAGATATGAAAACAAAAGATTAATCGTTAATAGCCACATTGCTGAACTTTTGAATCCTAACAAAATAAAATTTAAATCTGCATTTCACCTTAGAAATTTAATTGACTCCATTCAGAGTCATCTGAGAGCTTTAAAACAATTAGAATTAGAACCTAACGCTTTGTGTGAATCAATGCTAATTTTTGTTATCACCCAACGTCTAGACGATGAATCTCGTAAACAATTTGAAATGGAATTACATTCCAATGATTTGCCTGAATGGGATAAATTTTTAGACTTTTTAATTAAAAGAAGCCAAGCTTTAGAAAACGTGCAGAGAAATTCCTCGTTGAAACCAAAGAACGAAAATCCTTTCAAATTCAAAACGTTTGTTGTAAAAAGTGATAAAAAAAATTGCCCTCTATGTTTATCAGAACCACACCCAGTTTTTAAATGTAAAAAATTTCATGATATGTTTATTCAAGATAGGAACAATCGAGTGAAATCTCTAAATCTGTGTTTTAATTGTCTCGGTCATCACCTTATTAAGAACTGTTTAAAATTAAACAAAAAATGTAAGTGGTGCAATGCCAACCATAATTCACTTCTTTGCAATGCAAGTAAACCCCGTTTAGAATCTAACCTAATGAACGGCAACCTTCCCGTTCCCTCCCAGCAGAGTTCATCTAGGATTATTTATGACCCAACTCCTGCGCCGATGAACGATTCACCACAAGTAAATTTTTCTTCAACCGCTACATCGTGTTTGTATACAACAGTAAAGAACAAATCGGTATTGCTTTCCTCCACCAAGGTCAAAGTTCAAAGTGCGGGAGGCAGCTGGCGTCTGTTGAATGCACTTCTAGACAGCGGGAGTCAGCAATGCTTATGTAGCATCGAAGCCGCGGAATGTTTAGGATTGAAGAAACAAAAAATAAACGCGAAAATTGTGGGTGTGAACGGTGTTTGCACTGCTGTAAAAGAAAGAGTGATCACTGAAATTTCAAACGAAAGTGGATCATTCCAAAGAAAACTTAACTTTCTCTTAGTGCCTGAAATAACAGGATGTGTTCCTGCAGAACCGTTTGATATCACAAAAATAAATTTTCCAAAAAATATAATTTATGCAGATACGGAATTTAATATTCCCAAACGTATTGACATTCTTCTTGGAGGGGAAATATTTTATGAGTTATTAAAGAGTGCACAAATAAAGTTATATGACGATCAAATAATATTGCAAGACTCTGTGTTCGGTTATATTGTTACAGGTTCCATTCAAAACGAACAATCAATCCAGTACTATTGCAATTTCCTCCAAGATAAGGTTGATAACAGTATGACAAAATTTTGGGAACTAGAGTCATTAGGCATTACAGACGAACCGAACTGTGATTTAGATGACCAAGCCATGCAATATTTTGACTTCAGTACGTTTCAATAATGCTCGTTATGAAGTTGGGTTTCCCTGGAAAAAGGATAAACAAGGATTACAAGACAATTTTTCCGTTGCAGAAAAACGTGCTAAATCATTAACAAGAAGATTCATTCGTGACCCAACTCTGTTCATTCAATATTCTGAAATTTTAAAGGAATATGAGTCGCAAGGAATAATTGAAAAGGTTCTACAAACTGAAAGGTCAACTAATAGAGCAGTTTTCTATTTACCGCACCAAGCGGTCTTTCGTCAAGAAAGCTTAACTACAAAGATGCGCATAGTTTTCGATGCAAGTTCCCATGAAGATGGACAATTAGCTCTTAATGACTGTATATGGCCAGGTGTGAATTTAAATCCAAACATATTCCATCTGATCATTTCCTTTCGCTTGAACAAGATTGCTATTATCGCGGATATAGAACGTGCATTCTTACAAATTTCATTGCGCGACGAGGACAGAGATGCAGTTAGATTTCTGTTTCCAGAACTTGGTTCAAATCAAATCGAGCCCTACAAGTTTCAAGTTTACAGATTTAAGCGTGTGATGTTTGGAGTGAACGTGAGTCCTTTCTTACTCTCCGCAACGATTAAGCATCATATCGAGAAATATCGTGAACAGTATCCAGCAGCAACTGAATTGCTCGACACTTGTCTCTACGTTGATGATGTAATTAGTGGTGCTGATGACATCTCCCAAGCTTTAAAAATATCAAAGGATGCTGATACCATCATGAAAGATGCTAGCATGAAATTACGCAAATGGAATTCAAATGATCAAGCCTTAATGAAAACATGGGAATACGAAGGCCTTGAGACACATCCTCGTCACTCGGAAAACAATTCTGGAGTCCAATCATCAAAAGTTTTAGGGATACCATGGAATGTCATCCACGACTATTTCACAATTGACGTGAAAGGACTGCTAGAATTGGATACATCAAAACCTGTCACAAAATGAATTGTGCTACAATCAGCTGGTAAAATATACGATCCAGTTGGATTTTTATCGCCTTACACAATTAAGCTCAAATGCTTATTACAAGTACTTTGGCTAAGGAAATTAGCCTGGGATGACGAGCTACCACCAGATATTTATGCAATGGTGGTCAGAACTTCCTCTTTTGTCAGAACTAAAGATTCCACGAATGATCCTCGATTCCAGTGCTGGAGATTCAAGTGAAATCCAAATCCATACCTTCTCCGATGCTAGCCAAAGAGCATACGGAGCTGCCATCTTCTTGAGAGTTAAGCACAAGGACAGAATCAGTGTTGATCTCGTAACATCTAAAAGCTGTGTTGCACCTCTGAAAAAGTTATCCCTGCCCAGATTGGAACTGATGGGTGCTCTACTTGCTGCACGCTTAACAAAGGAAGTTAAGAAAATAATAGATCGAAAATGTCCAACTACAGTCTTTTTCTGGACGGACTCTCAGATCACTTTATATTGGATCAAAGGTCCCAGTCATAAATGGAAAACCTTTGTGGCGAATAGAGTTCGGGAAATCCAATCCCTCACCGATCCGAAGTCGTGGTTCCATTGTTCAGGCAAGAACAACCCAGCAGATCTCCTTACAAGAGGAATCAGTGTCGAAGCTCTTTCAAAGAACTCCAAGTGGTGGAATGGACCCTCGTTTCTGAGTCAAACCAACTTCCTGACCAATGGACTAGATGAAGCGATTCCAGAAAGATTGTATTCAGCAGAAATGAAAAAGAACTCAAATCCAGGAAATGACATTTCCCTGACAATTACTTCATTCATAATGTCTCAAAATAATTTCTTTGCGAACATAATTAATATATCAAACAGTTATGTAAAATTAATTCGAGTTATAAGTTTTATTTACAGGTTCAGACATAACTGCAGAACCAGAAGTGCAAAGATAAAAGGACCCCTTACTTCACAAGAGGTAAGTTATGCTGAAAATTGGCTGATCCGCTCCTTACATGAAAAGGAGTTCCCCGAAGAAATGCGTAAATTGTTGGCAGGTGAGCCTATTCCTACAAGAAGCAAGTTAACTTCTCTTAATGTCTTTCTTGATGAGAGTAGCATTATTAGAGTTGGAGGCAGACTTGCGAATTCAAATTTGAATGAGAAGGCTAAATTCCCAATGATTTTACCGAGTAAACATATTTTAACTGATATTATATTGTGTTATTATCATAAAAATATTTGCATGCAGGACCCCACTCACTTTTATATCTTGTTCGTCAGAAATTCTGGCCACTCAATGGCAGAAATAATTGTCGTAGAATTATTCATGAATGTGTAATTTGCTTCAAAAATAAGCCTATCACATCAAATCAAATTATGGCTAATCTACCGAGAGATCGTGTAACTCCGAACTACCCTTTTAATGTCACAGACATTGATTTTGCAGGCCCATTCCTTATAAGGTTTAAATATCAAAGAAAAGGAGTACTAAATAAAATTTATGTGGTAATATATGTATGTTTATGCACAAAGGCTATACATTTGGATTTTGTGACTGATCTCACATCCCAAGCATTCATAGCAAGTTTAAAACGTTTTTTTGGTAGGAGAGGTAAGTGCGCAAAAATCGTCACTGATAACGGTAAAACCTTTGTTGGCGCAAACGCCGAAATTAAAAAATTGTTCAAAATAGTTAAATCGCCTGATCAAACATTAGCTGATTTTTTGACTAGTGAATCCATAGAGTGGAACTTTATCCCACCGAGGTCCCCAAATTGTGGAGGACTATGGGAAGCAGGGGTAAAATCCTTTAAATTCCACTTAAAAAGAGTTGTAGGGAATGCACATTTAACTCTTGAAGAGTTCATTACCATACTTTGTGAAATTGAAGCAGTACTAAATTCCCGACCACTCACTCCTTTGACATCAAATTTCGATGATTTCGAAACTCTGACCCCTGCACACTTCTTAGTTGGCAGACCCCTAACATCCATAATTGAACCACAAGTAACTAATATAAACGAGAATAGGTTGTCGAGATGGGAAAGAGTAAAAAAATTTACTCAACACATTTATAAACTTTGGAAACGTGATTATCTAAATAATTTGCAAGAACGTCACAAGTGGAAATTCAAAAAAAATAATGTTTCAGTCGGATCCTTAGTGTTAATAAAAAACGAAAATCTTCCCAGTACGAAATGGAGTACGGGTAGAATAACAGAAGTATTTCCCGGCACAGATGGTAAGGTCCGAGTTGTGAATCTGCGAATGCCAAACGGAAACATATTGAAGAGAGCAATTAGAAACCTTTGCATATTACCTGTATGAAATTTTGTAATTAGTAATTATTGTTTGTGTATAATTCAACTTTAATCACATATTTAAGTATTGTATAATGTATCGTGTATTTTGTATTTAAGTATTGTAACCATATTATGTGTGTGTATATTTGTATTGAAATTTCATTTCAATGGCGGGGACTGTTACGACCCGCGAGTGCAGATGGCGCTAGTAGTCATATTCTTGTTTTTAATTATTGTATTCATTCTTCCTGTAGACATCACCCTAGGAGCACGACGTACCAACCGTCGCTCAAATAAACATTCATATTTTAGTATACAGTCCACAGCTCTTTGTTTGAATAGATAAGTTTCAAATAACTCAAAGTCTAATCAATTCATCAACATACAGATGTCTTGGGGCATAATAGCAGTGTCATCAGCATACATTGGTAAGTGAATGTTGGCAGCCTTCGGGATGTCATTTACGTGCAAAGAAAAAATTCTTGGACTTAAAATCGATCCCCGGGAGACTCCACTTAGGATTGGACGGGGGAGGAGACTGCATTTTCGACTCGAACCCGGAAACTACGAGAATTGCCAAATTTTATCAAAAGCTTTGGCAATATCGATAAAAAGCATACCCGTGGCTTTGTTATTGGAAAAGTCGTGCTGGACCGCCTCAGTAACTCTAAGTAACTGTGTTACTGTAGAGCACTTGGGAACAAAACCGTGCTGCTCCGGAATAACAATATTCCTCGAATTGCAGAACTGGTCCAGGCGATTCAAAATAACACATTCATATGCTTTGCTCAGCAAACTGAGTAACGACATGGGGCGATAATTTTGAGGTTTCGTATCGTCAGAATCAGACTTGAGAATAGGGACCACCACGGCGGTCTTCCAAGCCTTTGGGAAATTGCAGTTCTCCATAAGAAAGTTAAAGAGCAGCGTGAAGAGAAAAACAAATTTAAGTGGGAGGTTCTTAAGAATGGGATTTGAAATTAAATCTAATCCCGGAGCCTTCTTAATTTTTGTTTTATGAATAAAGTCCAAAATTTCGCTAGCCTGGACTGGTTCCAGGTCTAGACATGTGGGGAGGCCAAAAACCTTTGGACTTTACGTTTAGTATGAGCTGAGAATCTGGGATTCTCGTCTTCATATGGTTCAAATTGTTTTTGAAGGCTATCAACTATAACTTCCGCCTTTTCAATAGGAGCTACAGCAACACTGCCGAGGGCGACCTTCAGGGGCGGAATGGTGTGAAAAGGCTTTTTGAGTCGGGAGGTTTCCCTCCAAAGGGTGTTTGTATCAGGCGAGAGGCCTTCAATGTGTTTTCCCTATCTTTCTTGGGAAAAGTGTTGAATGTCTCGTTTAATCTCATTGCTGAGTGCACGGAGTTCAGATTTTAGAGCCGGATTCCTACATCTTTGCCAGACTCTCCGTACATAATTTTTGCGACGAATTTTATTTCTGATATCAATAGGGAGTCTCAGAGGAGGAGGTTTAAATTTTGATTTTGAGGCCGTCACATGTGCCTCAGAAATAATTTCTCCAATTTTATCGATAGATTTTTCGATATCTTCATTGCTGGAGGTTTCCGGAATAGGGAGGGGGTTTGAATTTAAAATAAATTTAAAATTCTCCCAATTGTAGAGAGTTGCTCTGGTAATTTTAAAAATGCAGAGTTAGTATTAAGAGTCAAAATGACCGGTAAATGATCTGAACTCAGATCATGAATGACTCTTATATCATAATTCAAAGGAATATTTTTACAGATTGCAAGATCAATAATAGAATTCCTAGCCCCCGGTCGGGGCCTAGGGTTAATGTGCGTAGGGGTGTACGGTGCAACAACCCTAGCACCAGGAATTCTGCTTATAACATTTTTGAGTTTAAAGCCAAAATTGTTTGATCTTGAATCATGGCAGTCTTTATGACAGGCATTCATATCTCCAGCAATAATTACATTTTAACCAGAATTTAGAAGTTTAATGAAATCCTCCTCTGGAAAATGGCATCGATTAAGAGGGGTACTGCGAATATAAGCAGAAATTATTCGCAGTGGTGGGCAGTTATTAATTTTAATATCGATAGCAGTTGCATCAATATACTGTAACCTCGGTAAGAGGACTCTGCAATGTTCATAATTACTTTTACAGTATATAGCGGTGCCTTCGTCAATACGAGGAGTTAAAGTGATTCTATCGTCTTTACAAAGACGATAGTTATCGATCAGGGGTTCGTGCCCCGGTTGGAGCTTTGTTTCTTGAACCAAAAACAGATCAAAATTATGCTCTGTGACGAAGTCTCTAACTTCGTCAATTTTGGAACGCAGACCATTTGCGTTCCAGAACCCAATAGAAATGTCGTGCACGTCACGATTGAATTTTAATGTTGGGGTGGGGCGCGGTAAGCACGCCCGTGCTTAAGGGCGACATAAGCCTCAAAAATAATGCAGGTCTTGTCGTCTGCCGCTGTGACCTGGTGGAGGGCAGGGAGACACTCCCGGAATGCCCGAGCAAAAAGTTGCTCGTCGACATTTGCGTCACTGGCGATAGCCATAACTGCTCGGAATATTTCCCCAAAATTCCCCGAGCTGGAAGGAGCCGTAGAATTTTGAACAGGGGCGGTATGAACCATGGTCTGTCCAGATAGAATTTGGGAGTATGATATTTGTGGGGTGGCCTGTCGATAACTCTCGAGAGGACGCTGGCTCTTGGGAGAGTTAACAATTTTAGGCTTAGGGGCCGAATTTTTGTTTTTTAAATTTTTATTTGAATTTTTATTATTAATTTTAGGGCTTGAATTTTTGCCCTTAGGGAATCGGGGCATTGGCGCCAATTCGCCGCATGATCCCCGCCACAGTTAGCACACCTTAGAGGTGTGTCGAAATCATTGGGGCAGTCCCTAGCACGGTAAGCCCCTGCGCATTTAACGCACTTGATAGGGAGGTGGCAAACCTCAGAGGAGTGGAAGAACCCCTGACACCTCCAGCATTGAGAAGGGCGCTTGTTGCCCCGATAATTCTCAATACTGATTACTGTTCCAAACATATCTGTGTAATTATAGCTTTGTTCGGCTTGCAAGTTATTAAGGATTTGGAAATAAATTAAAGGCATGGGAGCCTTTGTTTGGAATTTAGTGAGGCGTGAGATTTTGTGTACAGAAAATCCTGCACTTTCAATCTCTTGTTTAACTTCCTCGAGATCAGTGGTCGAAGGAAGTCCACGAAGAATTAATTTCAGAGGCCTGTCTGATTTTAGCATGTAGGATTTAAATTCTACGCCCTCTGTACGTAGAAAGTTTGCTAATTTTCTGTACTCCGTCTCATGGTTAACAGTGAGACGGAGGAAGCGGACGCTAAGCTTGCTATAAAGCGAAGACGCTTCAAGTCTGGCGAAGGAGAAGAGTTGCCTCCAATTACCCTTCGGTGTGATGAAGAAAGGAGGAATTTTATTTTTTGTGACTGGAGTGGCAGGGATCACTGATTCCCCAGCGTCCTCGTCCTCACTGAGATCATTAATCTCATCTCCTTTGGTTGAATTGGTTAAAAAAGGGTCGTCTGGACCGTGGTCAAGGTATTTAAAATTTTCTTACCAATAGTAGAAAACCCATCAGCATCAGCAGATCTTTTCTTTGATTGGTTCTGCGTGTGGGAGGCTCCGCCCTGAACCGGAGTTTTCTCTGACACCCACTACTGGTGCTTTGGCGGGAGAATGACTGCCATTTTTCTTCGCAGTCTTTTTTGCTCTCTTTTCTGCCTTTTTCTTTGCCGACTCGATAATTTTATCAAGTATGGCAGCGGCGGCAGGGAGCTTGAACAGGGGAACATTTACTTTCCCTTTCACAGCGGTAAGTTGTGCATAGGCTATGCCTAATTCGGCATGGGCCTTGGCAAAATCATCAGGTTTTTGGGAAGCGGCACTCAGTTTCTGCCCAGAGTGCATAGCAGTCGCGAAGTTCCATAAGTTTCCTTACCCCTTCTGCATGCTCCACGAAGAACTTTTCAGTGTCTTCTGATGAAGCATCAGGGTCGAGGCGAGGTGGTGTAAGCGTATCTTTTGCCTTTGTTTGGAATTTAGTGAGGCGTGAGATTTTGTGTATAGAAAATCCTGCACTTTCAATCTCTTGTTTAACTTCCTCGAGATCAGTAGTGGAAGGGAGACCATGAAGAATTAATTTCAGAGGCCTGTCTGATTTCAACATATACGATTTAAACTCTACGCCTTCAGTGCGTAGAAAGTTCGCTAATTTTCTTTACTCCGTCTCATGATTAACAGTGAGACGGAGGAAGCGGCCGCTTAGCTTGCTATATAGCGAAGGCGCTTCAAGTCGAGCGAAGGAGAGGAGTTGCCTCCAATCTCCCTTCGGAGTAATAAAGAAGGGAGGAATTTGGGGGCGGTTAACAGAAGTGGCGGGAATCGCTGGTTCCCCAGCGTCCTCTTCCTCACTGAGATCCGAAATCTCATCTCCTTTGGGTGAATTAATCGATGCAAGGGTCGTCTGGACCGTGGGCAGAGTAGAAAAAGTTTTCTTTCCCTGCTTGGAGCGAAAGTCGTCAGCATCAGCTGAACGCTTCTTAGATTGGCTCTTAGTTTGGGAGGCTCCTCCCTGAACCGGAATTTTCTCCGAGGCCACACCCACTTCCGGTGTTTTGGCGGGAGAACGGGTTGTCTGGCTTCTGGGTAAAAGCGGTGGTCGATCATTTTGCCCGTAGCAATCGCGAAGTGCGATCAATTTTCGAACCCCGTCCGAATGCTCAGCGAAGAACCTTTCGGTTTCTTCCGAAGAGGCATCAGGATCGAGGCGTGGTGGTGAGAAAACGGTAGCCGTCTCGGTCTGATCGTCAGTGGTCGAGGAATTATCAGCGATCGCTGATGGAGGTGGTACATCGTCCTTAGAGACCTCCATGGACGTATCCATGGTGAAATATTAAAGGCAAACTCTCAAAAATAACTCTCCTATCACCAAAGGTGAAAAGAGAAAACAAAAAAACGAAAAGAGAAAAGCGCTCGGAAACTTGCGTCTATACTAGATAGTTAGAGTCAGGAACCCGAATCGGAAGCCCTGCGCTTCGATGTAAGAGCGCCGAAGAACGAGATGGCATAGTGACGGAAATAAGGTTTTCTATTGGTTGAGGCGGACGGAAGGTAAGGAGTGTACGTTTCGGAAAATTCGCGGTGGCTGAGTGTTGAAACGGGGGTCTCCCATTGGTTGGAAGGTAATGGAGCTGGGGTCTGCCGTTGGTTGATTCGGATGGTGTTGTAAAGCGGATTGAAAGAGATCCAATAGTAAGTTAAGGAGGGTAAAGATTGAAATAGTTTTCACACGATTCGTAGGGAAAAGGATGAAAACCATTATTATGTGTAAAAATTTTTTGAGCTTGGATGAGGGAATTATCATGAGAATGGATGGTATTATAAAATCTTCTAGCTAAGTATGAGATGTGTTTTTTAATGGGAGGTATGTGGAGATCATTATGTATGACCGTATTACGTACATACCACGGGGCATTGACAATTATTCTTAAAATTTTATTCTGAAGGTTTTGGAGGTGTTTTATATGGGATTTAGCAGCATGACCCCAGATGGAGGAAGCATATAGAATAATCGGTTGGATTACTTGTTTGTACAATAAAATTTTATTTTTAAGGGGTAAATTAGAATGTCTTCCAATTAAGGGTTAACAATTAAATATTTTTTTCCAACATTTTTTCTTTAATGGAGATAATATGTTTTTTGAACGTGAGTTTTGTGTCGAGTGTGACACGGAGGTATTTTACATCGGTGCTCCATTCGATATTTTCTCCGAACAGATGTAAATTTTTAGAAGGGGGGAGGTTCCTTTTCTGAATACGAGTGCTTTAGTTTTGTTTGTATTCATCGCAATACGTCATAGTGAGAGCCATTTCTCAATTTTTTTAAGATGAGTTTGGCGTTTTTTACGAGCAGTATTGGGGTTGTGGGATTGGACGAGGATGGCAGCGTCGTACGCGAATAAACAGAGACTGGTCAGATTGGTCTGAGGGAAGTCGAACGTGTGGAGGGAGTAGAGGGAGGGAGAGAGGACGAGCCCTGAGGACAGCCCGCAGATATATTACCTGTGTAAGATAAAGTCCTGTTAATTTTAACTTGAAATGATCTATTTTTTAAAAAGGAATTAATAAGTATTGTAATGTAGGGAGGGAAATTAAGATGGATGAGTTTGGAGATGAGACCATCGTGCCAGAGACGATCAAAGGCCTTTTGAACATCAAGGAATATTCCTAAAGCGATTTGTTTATGATTGTAGCCTTCGGTGATGATGTTGACCACTCGAAGGAGTTGGTGTACTGTGCTGTGTTTGTGGCAAAAATCGAACTGGGCATCAGGTAAAATATTGTTCTGGAGGGTGAATTCTAGGATTCTGGTCAATTGGACCTTTTCAAAGATTTTAGAAATTGTGTTAAGGAGGCTGATTGGACGGTAGTTGTTAGGGTGGGCGTGGTTTAAGCCTGGCTTAGGAAACAGGATAATTATCACGTGTTTCCATTGGTCAGGGAAGTGAGCGTGTAAGAGACATTTATTGAAGATTTTAGTGTGATGGGTGATCCATCCTTGATTTTACCATTGCAAAAATTCTCAGCCACTCGGACATCTCTAGCATAAATGAATTTAGTAGTAGTCATAATTCCATCATCATTGATCTTCTTCTAAACAATACCCTCCTTCCAGATCTAAGAACTTATAAATCAATGAATTGGCTAAAATTCCAAGAAATTATACACCAAACTATGCCTGGAAACCGCAAGATTGAATGCAATGAAATAGAAGATGCTATCAAGGACTTCAACTCCAAAGTAATTAATGCAATAAACTGTTCTTCCACAACAAGAGTGATAAACACCTCTCCCATCAAACTCCCACAAAATATCAGGAATCTCATCAAAACCAAAAATAGCTTCAGAAAACTCTGGAATCAGACTCGTTACCACCCCTACAAAAGGGAAGTAAACTCCTTAATTAGATAAATACGCATCTTAATTTATGATCACAAAAATAGAAGCTGGAAAATCCTACTTGATAATCTCAGCCCCGAGGATAATTCTTTGTTTAACTTGAACAGAATTATCACTCGTAAAGCTTACAATTTTCCACCCCTCAGTGGCCCGAGCGGAATGGCTTACTCTGATTTTGAGAAAGCGGAAGCTTTCAAAGATACCCTTGAAGCTACATTCCAAGAAAACGCTTTTCCGTATTCGGACGAAAAAATAGAATAAGTGGAAAGAGTCGTCTTTGATTTCCTCGAAAATGATCAAACTCTCTCCAACATCCCCCCCTTGGCCACCCCAAACGAAATTAAGCAAATAATCAAAAATCTTGTAAATAAGAAAGCTCCAGGTCCAGATACTATACCTAATATTGCTCTTAAATATCTTCCGGACAAGGAAATCACCAATCTGACTAAAATCATTAACAAGTAAAACATGGCAAATTACTTCCCTGAAAAATGGAAAGAAGCTACAATTGTTAAGATCCCAAAACCAAATCAAGATCATAAATTTACTCAAAACTACCGGCCAGTCAGTCTTCTAAGCTCCACTGCAAAAATTTATGAAAAAATCTTATTAAATAGAATCAAAATCCATAGCAACATTGAAAACTGCATCCCCCAGAACAGTGTGGATTTCGAGAAGGCCATTCTACTATCCACCACCTAACCAGAGTGACCAACATTATTAATGAAGGTTTCACCCATAATCTATTTACTATTGTCATTTTCTTGGATGTTAAAAGAGCATTCGACAGAATGTGGCACGATGGGTTGATTTATAAAATGATCAACTTCAAATTTCCTTTCTATATCATCAACAGTTTTCTCCACGACAGATCATTCAATGTAAAAATTAAAAATAGTTATTCAAATAATGGAACAATGGCTGCTGGCTGCGCTCAGGGGTTGATTTTAAGTCCTTTTTTATATAATCTCTTCACCTCTGACTTTCCACACCATGCCACTGTCAGTGTGTGTCTCTTTGCTGATGATTCTGCTGTGTTAGCTCAGGGGGCTAACTTAAAATATACCATCAAAGCTGTCCAAAATTATCTCAACATCTTAGAACTTTGGTTAATGGACTGGAAGATAGCAATCAACGTCGATAAGACTCAAGCAATAATCTTCAAAAAGTATGGCACAATAAACCCCAACATAAATCTAAATCTTTTTGATGAAGAGATAAACTGGGTCTCGATAGTACGCTACCTTGGACTCCAGTTAGACTCGAAACTCACATATAAGCAGCATATCAAATTCATGACTGAAAAATTTTGGAATAAAATTCATTTATGTATTTCACTCATAGGCAGAAACTCTCCTCTCTCATTAAATAATAAAGTCTTACTATACAAACAGATCCTTCGCCCAATCATCACCTATGCCTCCCCTGTTTGGGGTTCGGCCGCACAAACTCACATGAAAAAGGTTCAAATCATGCAAAACAAAATTCTCAGAATAATGACAAATTCCCCCTTTTATATAAGAAACAATGTAATCCACAATGATCTTCAAATTGAACCAATTGATTAATATATCACTAAGCTCTCTCGAAATCTCTTCACCTCCATTTTCAATCACAATAATCCAATTATTAAGGTTCAAATTCTTTTTACCAACCCACACTCCAAATTCAATTTCGCATATAAAACTACAAAATGGTCCCTCCCACTTAAACTCCCATAACTTTCTTCATTTTTCACAATTATTAGACCTTCATTATGCAAGATTTTGGTACATTTAACTTTGTTTAATATCCTCTAATCACACAGCGTTGATACTGCAAACTGTCACTGGTACTCTTGATGTTTTTTTAGTCCAATCGCCCTTGGGGGTCTTCTACATTGTTTTTTACGACTCACTATATCCATCAATTTGAGCAAAAGCGATGACTCGCTGACGCTCGACAGTTTTTCTTATGTCTGTCTGTCTGTCTGTATGGGTGATACACAGCTCCCGCCTAGCGTGATAGAGTGCAGTTGATTCTCGTTTCCTCTTCTCAAACTGGTTGTCTACAGCCTGATCTTTCTTCCCGACCGCGTGCTAATCATCGGCGGTGGGTTTTTTCTCTCTTCGTCGGTACCGACGCTCATATGAGCGGTTTTTCAAATCGCTCTCCATCGACAATTTGTGGATTTACCAGTGCAAATATATTTTTTCGCCAGTGTTTCGTACATTGATTATACGTACTCCTCAACTCATTATTTTTTGGATAAACGACAAATTTATTTAATTACATAGAGATACCACTACTTGTGCTTGCGCGTGCTTAGCACGTGCTTAAAGTTTTCAACTTTAGATTACCTACTAATTTGGATACTGTTTTGGAATCAGACTATTCTGATGAAGAAATGAACTCCACAGAAAAGGAGGTAAGTGACGTTTTATTGCGCATTAGCGAATTTAATGTCAGTAAGGTTAGCGCTGCTATTGATAATGCAACCCAATATGATGAATGCTTTAACATGAGCGTATCTCTCGATAATTTAATTTGTGAAATTAACATCACCAATTCGGACTATCTTAACAAAAAAGCTCTGATTATGGGATTGGCCCTAAAATGCTCTAAAAAACTTAATAAAATCAGTTTTAGAGATATGCAACAGCATATAAAATCCAAAAATGACGAAGTGCAAATTTTAAAAGAGCGCCTTGCCGCACTCGAAAAATTGGTAACGACAAATTCTAAAAAATCAATACAATCAGATTCTGAAATTCAAAAAACGCCCACCACCAAAATTAACCAAATTAAAAGAAGTAAAATCTCCCCTCAAAAGGCACAAGGGGAAAAAAAAGTAAAACTGATGTAAATTTAGACTTACAAACTCCTGTTGAACTTACTAATCAATTTTCAGCTTTAGAAGTTGAGGAAAAAAATGAAAATTTAGAAATCGAAGAATTTCCTGAAATCCAAATAGATAAGGTTATTTCCCCATCTAATGAAAATCTCGAGGAAATAGAAGAATCTACAACTGTTGAAAAAAAAAAAAAAAAAAAAAAGAGACCCACCAAAAATGATTGATGAATCTCTAAGCACACCAGCCCTTTTGGACAAGATTAGTGCTATTGTCGGCGCGAAAATTCAGGCCAGAATGACAAACGGAAAACTTAAAGTTTTTCCCGAATCGATCAACGCTCACAGAAAAATACAAAATTTCGTATCTGTTAAAAAACTAAAATCACACACTTTCGAAATGCAAAATCAGAAACAATTGAAAGTCACTATTCGTGGCCTGCCAATTGACTATAACCAGGAAGAAATAATAGATGAAATAAAAAAACCAGGGATCCATCCCGGAACACATCAGCCTGCTAAAAAGTCGACGCACAAACACAAACATGCCTCTCTTCCTAGTTGTACTTAATAAAAATCCTGTCAATCAAGACATTTATAATATTGAGCATATAGGTTACTTCAGAGTCAAAATTGAAGCTCTGAAAAAAATATTATGCCACCTCAATGCTACAGGTGTCAACAATTCTACCACCACAGCATGTTCTGTAATAGAGAACCCAAATGCCTCAAATGTGGTGATAAACATCTAACTAAGGACTGCCAAAAATCTTCCAAAACTCCACCCAAATGTGCGCTCTTGTGAATGGCCGCATCCTGCAAACTATTCCGGTTGCCCTAATAATCCACAAAATTACAAACCAAAACTAGTCAAAAACGTCTGGGAAGAGAGAAAAAAATTACAAGCTATTCAAAACAATAAACACACCATACAAAACTCAGGTAACCCAAACCCACCAAACCAATCGTCCATAATGCTTCAACAATCCCAAATGATGGCACAGATGAGCAGTAGGTTCCAAATTCTCCAGAGCCAAATTCAACCTACATTAAATGGGTAAACACATCAATAACATGAGAAGTCTGAGAATTTTTAGCTGGAAAGCTAACGGAGTCAAATGGAAACTCGACGAGCTTAAAAACTCGGTTGCTGAGCACGATTCCGATATTATCGGGATCCAAGAAACTCACCTCAGACCTTCTGACAACATTAAAATAACTAATTACACATGCCATAGAAATGACAGATTAACTCACAGGGGAGGGGGAACAGCCATTTTCATTAAAAACTCCATTCATCATTTTACTTGTGATAACACCACCAGCACTCTCGAAAACACTACCATCAATTTGCGTCTTAACGACAATAGCATTATCTCCTTCGCTTGCATCTATAGACCTCCACACGGTGTCATTAGTACCATGGAGCTCTACACTTTTTACATAAACATCAACAAAGCCATTCTTTTCGGGGATTTCAACGCCAAACACCCTTGTTGGAACGTGGGACCGTCCAACAGAAACGGTAAAATCCTCTACGATTAGGCACTAAACAATTCCATTGAAATATTTGCACCCATCGCTCCGACTCATTTGCAACCAATAACACAAACAATTCAGTTCTTGATATTGATTTCCCAAAAAATCTTGTTCTTGACAATACTGAATCCATTAATGAACTTAGTAGTGACCATAACCCGGTAATCATTGATCTTCTCCTCAACAACTCCTTCCCCCATTCTCAGAACCATAAAAAGTACAAATTGGATAAAGTTCCAAGAAGACATTTTTAGGAACTTAGAAGGTAATCCCCAAATTAACGCAAACAACATAGAAGAAGCCATCCAAAAGTTTAATAGTAAAATCACTCAAGCGATCAACGCTGCAAGTGTTACAAAAATTATATCTACTCCTCATCTCAGGCTCCCTCCAAACATCAGAGAGCTCATCAAAATTAAAAATAAATTTCACTCAAGATACCAAACAACAAGAGATCCAATCTACAAAAGGGAAATGAACACCCTTCAGAGACAAATCAAAGAGCTAATCAATAACCACAAAAATAAATCTTGGAACAACCTACTTAAAAATTTAAACCCTGAGGACAACTCTCTGTACAACATGCAAAGAAAATTATCAAGAAGACCAATTGAAATTCCTCCTTTTCATGGTCATCAAGGAATTGTTTACACTGACAACGAGAAGGCAGAAGTCTTCAAATACATCCTCGAGGACACCTTCACAAAAAATAGTGATCCATACAATGACCAAACTATCGAACGAGTAGAAAACATTGTGCAGAAGTTCCTTAACAACCAAAATTTGGACTCTCCTCCACCACGCACCAATCCAAACGAAATTAGCAATATCATTAAAAAACTTCCAAATAAAAAGGCTTCAGGACCGGACAACATTCCAAACTACGCACTAAAACTTTTACCTCTTAATGCTCTAATCCACCTCACCAAGATATTTAACACCTGCTTAATTAATAACTACTTTCCCAGTTGCTGGAAAAGCGCTAGTGTAATAATGCTCCCCAAACCTCAGCAAAATCATAAATTTCCGCAGAATTACAGACCAATTAGTCTGCTCTGCAACACTGTTAAAGTCTTTGAAAGAATCCTACTAGTCAGGATTAAAAATCACATTTCATTCACAAACTGTCTCCCCCCCCCTGAGCAATGCGGTTTTAGGGAGGATCACTCAACAACACATCAACTCAAAAGGGTCACCAACATCATCAACGAAGGGTTTGTCCTAAAACGTCATACTATCGGGTTCTTCTTAGATGTTAGAAGAGCCTTCGATAAAATGTGGCATGACGGACTTATTTTTAAATTAATCAAGATAAATTTTCCAAACTACATGATCAAAATCATCCATCACTTTTTAAAAAATAGAACTTTCAGTGTCAGGGTTAACAAGCAGCACTCTACCCTGGGCAGGATTCATGCGGGCACCCCGCAAGGAGGGGTCCTCTCGTCTCATTTGTACAATTTGTACACGCATGACTTCCCACAGCACCCCAGTGTTAGCACATGCCTTTTTGCAGATGATTCTGCGGTGTTAGCTCAGGGCTACAACATCAAACTAACACTAAAAACTATGCAAAATTACCTACACACCCTCGAGGAATGGCTTACTCACTGGAGAATAGCAATAAATGTCGAAAAATCAAAGGCAATACTGTTTCAAAAAGGCAGACAAACCCCCCCCCCACAACCTTAATCTCTTCGACGAAGAACTCAGTTGTGTATTGGTGGTTAAATATCTGGGTCTGCACCTTGATCAAAAATTAACTTACTCCAAACATATTAAACATCTAAAAGATAAATTCTGGAATAAAATACATCTCTGCATTTCTTTAATTGTACGACACTCATCACTTTCTTTCAAAAACAAAGTTCTACTCTACAAGCATATTTTGCGCCCAGTTATCACGTATGCCTCCCCAGTCTGGGGGGCTGCAGCCCCAACCCATCTGAAACATATTCAAACACTACAAAATAAAATTCTTCGAATTATCACAAATGCTCCATGGTACATCAGGAACTTGGTCATCCACAATGACCTACAAATAGAAAAAATTGAAAATTTCATCACTAAACTTTCTCGGAATATTTTTCTAACTATTGAAAATCATCAAAATCCCTTAATCAGAGCTCAAACAATTTTTACAGAAGTAAACCTAAAGCAAAATTGAGCATACAAGGCTACCAAATGGTCCCAACCTCTCAAATTACCATAATTTCATATTATAAATAAGTGCTAAATCCTTGCTGACAAGAGGTTCGCTAATAGCCGATAAAGATTCACTTACCCCCCAACTGTGGAGGTTGTAGAAGTGGTTGCAGTTTTACTGTAAACATTTCTACCAAACCACCATTAAAATAACTTAACTACTTAATTTCTCTGTCTTCTTACTTAAATTCAAATTTCTTAAAGTTTCTTATTGTTCCTGTTAAATTTTTTCCATATGTTACACTGAGCAGAAGCGGCATTCTCGCTGGCGCTCGATTGCCATCTAATTTTAGTAGTAGTATGGGGGATACAGTGTAGGGGCAAGGATTTGAATGCTTTATTATGAATGCCATCCTGTCCAGGGGCTTTTCGATTTTTGAGTTTTTTTATGATATTGATGATTTCATTTGGGGAAGTGAGGGGTGGGTTGAAACAGCTATTAATGTGATGGGAGATGTAGTTATGAACAATTGTTTCTGTTTGTTCAGTGTGGATGTCATCGTACGGGAATGGGTTTTCCTGAAACGAGTTTTCTAGAGACTGGGCGAAGAGATCAGCTTTTTCTTTATCTGAGTATGCAATTCCGGAACTGCCACTGAGAGGAGGGATTGGTTGGAATCTACGCGAGAGTTTTTTGTTCATCTCAAATAAACTATTATCTTCTGTATTTAATTCAGAGAGTAAATCTGACCATTTTTTATTTTTAAATTTATAAATTTCTTTTTTTTTTATTTTTCTTTGAATTCTATTGAGTTCTTCTTTAAAGGGGGGGGGGTATCTAAAATTTTGCCATGTTTTTTTAATTCTGTTTTTTTGTTTGATAAGGTCAAGGATGTAGGGGGGAGTCGGAGGTGGGGGGTTGTTATTGTTTTAGTTGTGCTAGATATTTGGATGGCGTCCTGCATTTTTTTTGTAAAATTAAGGATGGAGAAGTCAATTTCTGGAATGGAATTAATGGATGGGTTTCCGCAGAGCAGTTCCGAAATTGTTTTGTTGAATTTGAACCAATCAGTGGTAGTGAGGGCGTGGAGGGGGGAGGGAAGAAGATTTCCAAGAAAAATTTCGAATAGGATAGGATTGTGATCGCTTGAGAGTTCAGATATGCTTTCACAATTGCAATTAGTAATATTTTTGAGGATGCCGAAATCGATAATACAGTTTGTAGGGCTATTGTAAGGAAAGTGGTGGGTGAATCGGGGGAAGAGATAATGAAGTTATTGTTTGTGAGAATGTCGTGAATTAAACGACCTGATCTGTTCGACCTGCCTCTATTCCAGAGGGGGTGTTTGGCGTTAAAATCGCCAAACATTATCCCTTTGTTGTTATCGTCTAGGATGCTTGCTAGTTTTGTTTGTATGATGGTTTTTTGTGGAGGGTGATAAACTGAGGATATTGTGATTTTTTGATTGTTACGTGTTTCTATGTGAATCGTGGTGTTTTCAGAATTAGTTGTGTTTTTGATGACAAGGTGGTGGGGGATTGAATTTTTGATGATTAAAGCAGTACCGCCTCCTCGGTGAGAAAGGCGGTCTGTGCGATGGACAGTGTAATTAGGGAATTTTAAGGAGTCGGGGGGGTTGAGGTGTGTTTCTTGGAGGCCTATGATGTCTGGGTTGTGGTCTATGATAAAGCTTTTTAATTCTTCTATTTTTTGTCGAATGCCATTGGTATTCCAGCTAACTATTGTTAATGGGGTGGGGGATATTTTGTGGGGAGTTGAAAATTAAGTCCAAATATCGAGTAGTTTTGGAATACAATCAAAAATGATTTCGACTTTTTTGATCGTATCACTACTTTTTTTTAATTCCTGACTGATAGTTTTTAGTAGATTCATGGAAAGGATAAGTTTTTTTGGATTAAATAGATTTAGGATGTCCTTAAAGTCTGATGCGAAGGAGCCCGATGACTCTTGGGGAGTATCGGGAGAGGGGTTAGTGGGGTGTGTGGAAGTTTGACTTTGCAGTGCTGGGATGGGAGTTATTTCTGTGGTGTTAGTGTTATTATTTGTGTTTGCTGCCTGTGCAGCCTTTTTAGCTCTTTCTTCCCAAGCGTTGACAGCGGGAGGAGGAGATGGTTTGAAATTCAGTGGATTTTTAGGGCATTTTGAGTAATTGGCGGTATGTGCACCACCACAGTTGCAACATTTGGCTGGGGTGTCCTTAGATTTGGGGCATTGACTTGAGAAGTGGCCCTCACCACATTTGAGACAACGGGGTGTTCTCGAACAGAATTTCGAGTGGTGGAAAAAGGATTGACACCTGTAGCATTGATTGGGTACAACCCTTTTTGTCAGTGGCTCGATTTTAATTTTTAGGTAGCCAATGTGGTCTACACTAAATATTTCAGAATTCTTTGCGTTCTTGGGTACTTGAATAAGGAATAATGGCATAGCCATGTTGGTTTTGGGGGATTTCATGATGTGGCAGGTTTCTACCAGCCACCCGTAGTTGTTTAATTCATCAATAATCATCTTAGGATCGGTGTCAACAGGGAGACCCCGAATGACAAATTTAGCCAGTTTCTGTCCAGGAAGCTCATAAGTATGAGCTTCGATCTTATTGTCCGCAATATGTCTTTGTATTGTTCGGTGGGCATTAATGGAGTTGGGGAAAAGTTTTAAGTTGGTACCGTTAATTTTACCAACTATTTTTTCTTCGGTGATGTTGTTAATTTTTTTAATAATGTCATTGGGATTATTTACTTTGGTTAGTATTATGGGTGGAAATTTGGTAGAGGGAGAACTTTGTTCTTCCATGGATTCTTGTATTTCTAGCTCACTAAATTTATTGGCTAGAGGTGTAGGTGTGTGTGTGGGGGGGGAGGGGTTGAAGGCGAGCTGGTACTCGGTTTGAAGGAGTAATGTTGAGTGACATCTTTAGATTTGATTTTTTTTTACGACGGTTTACCATCACAAAGCCATCATTGGGTTGGGTATTTTTAATATTATCAAGGATTTCCTTTCGGAGGGATTCTTTAAGATTTTCCATGTTGGAAGTCATGGAAATTTTTAGTTGTTGCATCTTTTCGGCTTCTAGGGATAATTTAGCAATTGTGGCGTTTTCCTCATCAAATTTTGTTTGAATGTTTTTTCTGTACAGGATGTGTTCAATGTTAAGTAAATTTTTATGCTGGATAAGGGAAATATTTTCCTCTGACCCAGGGGCATTAAGGATATTAGCAATTGTATTTGACAAGATTTCATACTGATGCGGAAGCAAAAGCGATATTATATGATTACATTGTTCAGCATTTAGCGAAGCAAGCGAGCCCAGGCTAGCACTTACCTCCAAAGGAAGTGATGAATCAGTTGGCATCATGTTTGCACACGCGAAATCCATCAAATCAGCAGTCCTGATTGACTTCTTTCCCCATATGGGTGAAGAAAACGATAGTTTTAAAAGTCCTCAGAAGATGATAATTATTGGGGAAAAAACCTACGTTTTTTCCTTATAAGTATTAATATATTGTTCCGATGCTGTAAAAATAGCTATTGGTGGTGAAACAGTTCAAAGATAGGTGAAAAAAGCGCAAAATACGAGAGCGTCAGTGGCACGTCTTCTCCGTGGAGAAGCAATTCAGCGAATGGTGAGTCATTTTTAGATAGACAAATTTTAAAACACACCACTTTTACTTAACTTCCATCTCATTTGGGCAGCCAATCGCAGTTGCAGAGATACTCATCTCTCAACCAATAGCAAAGCCAACTCTAAATCAACTACCTGCAATCTCCATCACCTATTTTTGAATTTTTGTTTTCCGATAGAAGAATGGAAAATCAAAATCATCCAAAGCAACTAAATAGACACAATATTTGGGCTTGAAGAGCGCTCCGCGCTCTAAGCGCCCCTGGAAAATCAACATGGAAATTCGCTTCTTTACTATCTAATATAAAAAAGCGTCAGTGTTGAAATAATTTTTGAGTTACACTGAAATGTAATAAAATTTTTTTGATATTTTCTTTAACCATAATTCTTACGATTCTGCAATTGTTTTGTGTGTGTGTGTGTGTGCTTGAAATCAGTTCTGACAGTATTTAAATATCTTGAAATAAATGAATAAGGTAAGCGCATCATATAGGAAAATAATTAAACTTGAGAAAATGATTTCAATAAGTAACAGACTTCTTTAAGAAAATACGGGATAGAACATTAATATTACCAAAACTAACATGACATTTATTGACTTAAGCAATTTTAACATATTTAAAGAGACGTTCGTGCGTTTCTTATTCCTAAATATTCATTCTTTATTTATTTTTGTTTATTCAAGAAATAGATGTACTTTTTGGAAACATTTTTTAATATTTCTTGTTTTTCATTTAAGCCCACGCTTGCATTTTATTTTATTTGGTTGGTTTTATTGATGTTGCATTAGAAGCAAGACGACGGCTATTGGCGACGGATCTCGTAATTTTGAATCTCGAACAAGTGACTACAATTCAGAAAAATTACTTTGAATAAAATCTAAGAGGTGGATTCAGCAATTGCTTTCATAAAAATGTTTAATTTTTCTATTTTATTACTAGCACTACTCATCCTTATGTAAGCAGTCGTAAGATACATCATGGAGCGCCTTTATTAGGTTCGGAAATCTAGGACAATCCTCTCAAGATATAATAAGTTCATATGCCTTGCAACTAATGCAATCTTAGTTTTTCCTTTTTTTTTCTTTTTTAATATTGTAGTCTCTCGTGTTGTGTCTTTTGCAAAGCCTTAGACATCTGGAGTGGATCTTGCAATATTTGGATGAATGATCGAAGTAATTATATTTGCAACACGGTGTACAACTTCTATACTCCCCAGGAGATATTTAATTTACACATTTCATCAAAGTTTCGTCTCCGACGAATTCATACTAAAAATAGCGGTAATGGCCGGTTTTTTTTTTTTTTTTTACACTGACCGAGCTGGGCGACCTTTTTCTATCAGAAATTTCATACACTCTAGTTTATATTTTCGAATAATATTGATATCAATCGTGACCATAATATACTTCAAAATAATTTTCAGTGGATTTGGTACTCGTGGTTCTACAACAAAAAATATTAGAAAAAATTCATTTTAATTTCTCAGAAATAGAGAAGACACCTTGTCTTGTGTAAAGTATGAGAGCGCTTGGCATCATGGGACAGATATTCAAAATATATTTAATTATAGGCTCAGTAAATTTATTTTCTTACTATAGGCCCAGCAAAAGAGAAAAGGCTAAGGACATGATCACACACTAAGCCTTAATTTTCGGACTATCACGAATATTTTCAACAACATAATGCGAGTTTTGTGTCACCCTTATACTCATGTTTGTTATTTTTTCTAGACCCAGGTCAAATTGCTTTGTTAGAAAAAATTATGCATCGCTAGAAATCGGCATCTGCACAGCAAAATTCAAACTAGACAGCTTGTCATTCGTGTGTCAAGCCTGCATATGCTGCACTTTGCATGCTTGAAAATTCGATCTTTTATGCAGATTTCGATATATCATAGTAAGAAGAATATGTAACTGACGCAATGTATTTCTTGTTGATAGTCTTGTACATGAAACAAATGTTTATCGGATTCCTAAATTTTTTCTTCGAAATTGCTTAGCCTGCCACTTCGTTCTCTATCCAAAACGCTTTCAGAAAATATACGAAGCCATTAAAAATTGCTCTTTTGAGATACAGAGTTTATTTCACACTGAATACCAACATTTCTTTACATTATTAAGGTCAGCTGATTTCTGAGTACCATCCTGCATAATAAGCTTTTTCGACGGAAGCTGTCATTTCTCTATTACAATGCAATTCAAACGGTCAAGCAACGTCATCTATAGGTAAAATTCGAGTTTTTTTTTTTTTTTTTTAATTTGATCTAAAAGAATTCTTCATCTTGAAAAACATTTTGCCCCAAGTCCCTTACGTTGTAACTCATTCAATAGATTTTATATTTTACTTTAAAATACGTCAACGATTTTTGTTTTGCGAGATACATCAAAGACCAACAACTTTTCAGTGTTTAAAGGTGAAAAAAATTTAAAATTCATCGAAAAAGTACAACTAATTTTTTTAGCAGAAATAAAATTAAGGATTTAATTTTCGAGTTACAATGTTGTGCAGATAAATGGTTTTGATTCTACTAAAAACACGTCATTTATAAAAAAAAAAACAATTTTTCACATTTACAGTTAAAACAGATTGAAATATTTTTCTCGAAATGAAACATTCAAATAAAAACCAGAAATGTACTAATTGGACAGTAAACAGCATTGAATTCATGACTGTTCCATCGCGTGTGCAGTAGAAGTTATCAGAAATTAGAATAAATTTTAAAGTCTTGTTCGAACATCCATATTACATCGCTCAACTATTACTCAGAAATTAAATACTCAAAATTCACAAACTACGTGATTTCTCAAGATTGCTAGTAATATCACAACCTGGTCAAAAAACGAAACCTCTTCTTAGCTGTTTCTCGAAGCTCTCTGGCCCACTTCACAAATCCGCAAACAAGTGTGCGTGCCTCTTTCGACGGCGCTGCGATCACCTGCCCGAACATTAATCTATTTGAAGATTTAAAAAAGACATTTAGAAAAGAGAGTTTGCATAAATAAGTAAGAAAAAATTTGATTATACTTATATATTGAAGATGCTATACTGAAATGAATACGTTTTACTTGCAGTTAACGTTAAGTTGCATTTAGTTTGAACCTGACAAATTATTTTTGTCGTAACCAACTTTTAACATAATAGCAGTACATTTATACACAAGATTAGGATCGTATTAATTCCAAGAAGAGATTTGTAATTAGAAAATCTTTCATGCTATTTAGATTCTATTAGATTCATTATTTTTCATGCTATTAATTTTCTGAATTGTAACAGAATCAATTTTCCGTATTTTTTGGAAATTCCCTAAAGAATAATGTTACTCTCCTTCTTCTTCCGACACGTTACGCTTGTAAATAGAGTGAGATTATTCTCTGGTCAGTTTTCAAATTCAAGTCTGGCCCAGCTTCGAAATACAGCTTTCGTTACATTTATGAATACGTTAAAAAGAACACTTTCACTAATTTATGTGTAAGAGAACACTTCGCACCACTTTAATTTTTTAATCTTTTTAAGTATTACGCGGATTCCTCCAATATCATGTGTATTGTTGCTAAGAATATAAATAAAACGAAAACCGTCAAAGGTTTTCGTGAAGATTTAACAAAAGATGTACTATGAGAAAATCTGTTTCTTTTAAAAAGACGGCAGATGGAGATACGCACACGTGAAATATACATGACAGAAAGAAGATGCTGTGATATGCTAATGATTAGCTTTTGAATGCATAGCACCTGCAATGTGCTAAAATGAAGAAACTGTACGTTGGGCTTACAGCTTACCGGGATTCTAAAGCGACTATCCTCTGGAAAATCCTTTGTTAAAAAGCCCGAAATCACCTGGCGGTGCTTACATCGGTAAGGACAGGGAAAATTTCCAAGAGAAAACGAGGGAAAGTTTAGTATAAAGATTTTATAATCCCAGCTTGTTTTGCCATCGTTTGATGAGCACCATTTTTTTTCAGCTAGAGGTAAGAAAATTTTCTTTCCTTATTTGATAATTATGGTTTTACATCAACATTATATTAACAACTACTTTGCTAATGCTGTTTACCAATTTTTTCTATCATTTTTTAAAAAGTAAAAACGCTCATTTTCTCTTAGGTATTATATGTATCAAGATTGATTTTTTTTTCTAGCAAATGGTAAATTTAGTTAAACGATTCTAGTGATGAAGGTGAATAAAATCATGTCATTTCCGTTTTCAATTTTTCTCATTAATGTTGTGAAATCACAGGGTTATATTAAATTTCAGAAAGTAATTACTGTTCTGAAATTTTGTCGAATGAAATACCCATTAAATATTACGGCAAAAAAGCTCTAGAGTTTTTAGAGATTACATTTTTTCTTTTTGAATATCTTTTTGTATGTTGTGAAAGTTAATAATTTTCAAAGGTTTTAATCAAGAAACTCCCCACCCTCGTCAATGGTGTCCCGCTTTTCAAATGTTGAAATCTGGTCACCTTACCGTTAATGCAACATTACTTTAATGGTTAGAATAGGTTACACATAACCTTCCACATTGACTAATATGATTAAAAATAACAAATATAACTACAAAATATTACATGAATGAGTAAGAGTGTTTCAACACTCATATTCCTAGCCCTCCTTGGCCTAATCCTCCTTGGCTCTTCTCCTGGTGCCTCCCGATCATTACAGGGCGCTCGGTTGCTTGGCGCAGGCAGTATACAATTCAGTCAATGAGGGTCTTAACAACTTTAAATTTTTTTGTCAGCTTTGTAAATTTCACATAGTATTTTGAAAATTATAAAAAATAATGATTTTTTCCCCATTTACTTAGCTGAAACTTTAGTTGGGAACGAAATTCATATAAGCAATAAAATTTGTGAATTTGTACGCAAATTGTTTGCATTTAATTTACTTTACTCTAACAATAAATTCGTATACAATAACAATTTTTACTTGAAGGTTATACAAATAAAGGTATTTAAAATACTGAGTTTACTTGAAGGGCAATTACACAATGTTCATTGTAGCTGAAATCCAGTGAGAAAATATATTGTACATTGAAATACAAGAAGGCTTTATTTATTGTAACAAAAATTCTGTTAAGCATTTGTCGGCACATTATCAATATTCGTATTGAAAACAAATAACAAATAGCAAGGGGAAAATAAAAGCAACAAATGCTTGGAGGATTATTAGCATGTTTAGTTTCCTTAAAGTGTTTTTCAGTTACTAAAACAGTTATATACCTGTAGAGTTCTTTTGCTAAAACAGATATATATCAGTAAGTTAAGTTACTAAAACAGTTATATGTCAGTAAAGTTTAGTTACAAAAAAAGTATCTTATATAGTGAAATATTACGTTTATATCATAAGTTACTTGAGACAATGAATCGAAGAAATCTAAAGGCCTTTTCTTTTTTAAGTGTTGTAGCTGGCTTGTTATTTTATTCAGGTGATTGTTATCAATCCTTATGTATTCGTATTTATTGTGTTTAGCCTCAAAATTCTATTTATTTTATCTTCTAGAATTTTGAAACTTCTATAACGCTCTTGAAACTCTTTATTTTAAATTTTTTTTAAACATATTTGAAATTTTTTTTTTCAAGTGTATATCGTTTGAATTTATTATGAATGCGATCAGCCTGTACGAATCTTACGAACGTAATTGGATAGCCCTTCCAACTATATCATTCATTCATCTCTATTAATAGAAATCCAATATTATCTACAATCCTATCGGTTGATCCGCTCAGCACAATTTTCATTACTCGGGCTTTATAAAATAACATTTCTTCTACAATTCCTATAACTGCACTTGTTTTTCCAGCACCGGGTGGTGCATTTATTAAAATGGTTTTACTCTTGGGACTTTCTTTCGTTATTTCATTGCTGATTATTTGAATAAGTTGTGCTTGAGATATCCGAGAGTTTGAGTCTTAAAATGAAAATATCTTACGACTAGGCCAAAGAATATTTTTTTGCAATGGAGATTTTTTTAAACCCAAAAAATGCTTCCATTAAATGTTGTTTGTTTTTTATATTTATGATTCCATTAGCAAGATTAACTGAGCCTTCATTCAAATTCTTCAAACTTGATTTTACAACTACACTAAATGTACATAGTTTAGCGTTATTTTTTGATTCTTCAGGAATTTTTACTCATTCATCTAACTTCTGCGAATCGCTTATATTTCTCGTTTTGTGATAGTTTACGTATCCAAAAGCACAGGAACTTTGTCCCTGTAATTTCTTAAATTTCAAGAGAACAACAAAGCCTTCGAAAGGATAGAAGTTTTCATTTACAATCGATTCCCAATGGAATCTCATTAACTCAGGTGTGTAGTTTTGGCTACCAACCAGGCTGAAAAGATAATTCTTCTGCCTGGTTAAGTAAGGCCTTTTAACTTCTAACATTGTTGTTGACGAGAGACGCTGCATACTTCCCCTCCAGTATCATCGCGATTATATGAAGAGATTGTACAGAAGGTTGCTTTTTGATTTGCTTTTGATTGCTTGGTTTGTGCAGAAGGTTGCTTTTTGATTTTGTCAGTCATTACTGCAATTGATATACATCCCCTCTCTGTTGAATTGAGTTTTGCTTGGGACAGTTTCCATCTGAGTCATCGGCTGTCTCGTGTTGAGTGGCGGGTCTTGTCGACACGTGCGCCAGAGCCGGAATATCCCTTTATCCGGAATATCTGTGCGTTTGTTTTAGTTAGATGTACAGAGGCAAGTGTTTTTGAGTCGGGTGCATATGCAATCAGTAGGTACAGGCTGTGTTTCAATCTAGTGTTGAAGTTCTGAGTCACCACTTCGGCGGCCAGTGGATTTCCGACCCCGTGGAGGGGAAGAGAGTTGATGACCTTGGAGTGCAAGTGTTGTTTCGAACCCTGGACCGGTGGGTCCGAAATTGATGGTCTTACCAACCAGGCTGAAAAGATATCTCTTCTGGTTGGTTAAGTAAGGCCTTTTAACTTCTGTCATTGTTGTTGACGAGAGCCGCTGCAAAACGTTTACTCTGGGAACATATAAATCTGTAATACATTTTAATGATAGTTGTAAGGGAGTTTTAAAAATATTTCACGCATTAAATATGTTTCCTGATCAGTATGCAATTGATGCCTTTAAGAACTTCAACATTATTCACATTTCTGACTCCAAACGACATTCATTACTATCAGCAAAAATGGCGAGAAAAAAATTAGAACTGCGAGAAAATCAAATTTCAAAAGAAAAGATAAAGAAGAAGGTGTGACTTATAAAGGGGCTACTCTAGACCTTGCTTGCACTGAACTAATTCTCAGCTCATCGCCTCCTTCCACTCTGATGAATACACATAAACCGTAGGCCTTTTTGCTACTATCACAAAATAAGTGTAAAGTTATCGATTTACTTGTCGATTTTAGTCCAAACCACCTACTTATTTTTATATCTGGAAGTAAATGTAAATTTTTATACCAAGACCTAAACTTATTAGCCAAATCTTCTGGAAGACTATCATCCCACTTAAGCTTAGAGTTCCATGTTTCCTGCAAAATCATTTTAGGAATTAACATAACAGTAGCTGTGTATCCTACAACGTCAAATATTTGGTGAGCTACAGACAAAACTATTCTCTTAGTAATTGTTTCATTTGAATTAATACTAACTTGTTCTATTTTGCAGGACAGTGTGTCCGTATCTGTGTGCCATTTTTGACCCAACACAGAAATACTATCTTCATTGGAGGAATCTTCCTCAAAGATTTCATTACTTATGTTTGATTTCCAACATCTGAGATTAAAATGACCCGATGACATGATTGATTTCGATTCCAAGAAAAACTTTCTAAGTTCAATCTCAGAATGCAAACTTGTCACACAGTTATCCACATAAAAAGATCTCTTAAGAATGGCTGCAGTTTGCCTTAAATTTTTTGGTAGCTTATCCAAATGAAATTTTAAAGTCACACCCAGCAAATATGGACTGCACCTAATACCAAAAACAACTCTTCTGTGTCGATACTCTTCTACCTGTTCGTAATTACCCTTATCAAACCATAGGAACCGTAAAAAATCGCGATCTTTTTCTCTTATGACATTCTGTAGGAAAATCTTCTCAATGTGAGAAGCTACACCTACGTAATTCATACGAAAACGATTTAAGATAGAGGGAATCATTTCAATTAAATTTGGCCCAGTTGCTAAACAATCATTCAAAGAAGGGACACCAGGTAAATGATAGCTAGCATTAAACACCGATCTTATTTTAGTGAAGCTATTTTCTTTAATTACAGGCCTGTGAGGTAAGTAATGAACACTTCTTACTTCCTCAGTTGGTGTTTTCTCAATTTATACCAAGATCTAACCATTCTTCAAAAACCTTACCATAATTATCAAAATTATTGGAATTCGTTAGTTTTCCTTTAACACTTGAAAAGTACTTTTCCGCATTAATCTTATTACTAGGCAAAACTGAATTATCTAAAACCCAAGGCAAAGCGATCTCATACCGACCCTCATTATCAACACTCAAAGTTTCCACAAAAATTTCTGCGTATCCTCTTGTAACTGAGCTTTGTTTTTACTAACTGGAGGTTCCGTAATGCCTAAAACATTTAATCTCCATAAATCACTTATACATCTTTCCTTTACAAGTAGTGACGTAATGAGAGAAGCCGAATTCTCAAAAGTTGGCTCAGTGCCAGGGTTAAACTTTTCCATAATCGCCTACCTAGTTTTGTATTTATCTCCGTCAGACCACACTCAAGATTTACAAGTTTACCAGTTACTAAATACATCTCCCAACTGCCAGAAGAGAAAATGCTGAGAGTTGTCATCAGCTACTAAATTTAGCTAAAACAGATGACATTAAAGAAATTTATTACGCAGAAGAAATTTGTTTTCATAAAATTAAAGTTGTAGCTTTTCGTAAAACATAGGCCCTGCATAAAGTTTCCATAAAGAGGCTTTCCTAGATAACTTGAAATACTGCACTAGAAATTCAAAATGCGTGAAATGCAGTGAAGGACATCTCACACAAAACTGTAAAAAACCACTGGAACCCTTGCAAAATGCTGTCACTGCAGCGAAGATAACTCAGCAACTTTCATTGGATGCCCACAAAATCCATTAAACTGGCCATTACCACCTACATAAATTAACGTATGGGAGAAAAGGAAGAAAAAGATGTTGGCTCTCAAGATAAGAAAAAAAAAATAAATGTAAACGTCCAGCAACCACCACAGAACCAGCCTATCCACGCCAGTGCATCCCGAACGTGTTCCTTACCGATCGCTTAACCTGCCGCACCTAGTTCAATACCTTCTTCTCCAAAAGATCAAAATTCGAGCGTTTTCGACACACTCGAAAACCATCGAAACCCGCAAGTGAGAGAAATTTTCGAACTTCTCGATCAAGTCGTTGTCAATGCAAAATCAAATCTTATTAAATACCAAAAACTGAGGTAGATTCTCAAAATCATAAATGAAGATATTAGCTTTTAATGATTGGTGCAAGACTTTTAAATTGGCCCATAAAAATTGTATCATAGATTGCAAATTACATCATTAGCAATAGTTCCGAATTTCAGCAGCACTTCATAGAAAACAGCACTTCCAGAAATTTTCTCCAACCTTCAGACATTTTAAAAATTCCAAATTATACCACGTATCACACCGATCGTCTGACTCATCGAGGAGGTGGCACAGTAGTATTGATTGAAACTTGTATTGAGCAGCATAACCTGACTTTCCAAAACACAACACTGGAGAATGCAATAATTAGCATAGAAACTGAACACGAAAACCTTCAGTTACCGTTTGTTCTTGCTGCAAACCCCTCAGAAAAACAAGATTTGTCAAGTACCTCATTAAAATCGTCAGAAACAGAACGTGTTGTCTAATTATAGGACATTTCAATGAAAACCATCATACCTGCAGCTCATCTTCCCGACCAAATTCAACTAGTAATTTACTCTTAAAATTTTGGCAAAATTATAGTGCAGAAATTTTATCCACAATTGAACCAACCTATAATCAAACATTCAAAAAAATTTCCATCTACAATAGGTATTGAAATTTCAAAAGGCTTTCCAAATATCTTAGCATCTGCTCTGAACTTTCTAACCATCATAATCCGCTTACCTTCTCAGTGAGTTTGGATAATTTTACCCCATAATCTCAAAATTTAATGCTATTCACAAATTGCAATAAAGTTCATGAAAATATCTCAAGTTTTATTTTGGAAGTCCATTGATCTCAGGCATCAGAACTCGAAGATGCGATATTAAAAAAACATAAACAGCATCAAAAACACCATCCACCAATCCCGTATTGCCAAAATTGTTAACCCTATCCTTTTTTTTATATTCCCCTCCTAGGAGAATGAAATTTAAGGAGAAAAAATAACGCAAATTTGATAACAGGCATGATTTCCATCCATTAAAACAGAATTTAATATAATGCAACGGGAAAATTAAATTAGAGAATTTCTTTACATAAAATTCAAACCTGTTAAAATCAATTAACATCGGCCAACCCTGAAGACATCACTTTGTACAAAATTGTCAAAATTTATAAAAAAATACCCCATACTCCATCGCTCTTCTGCTTGGTCAGAGAGAGGTTTAATGTTCGATTCCCAGGACAAGGTGAAAATGTTTGTTGACTAACTGGTAGATAATTTCTCTGAAAATTCGTAAGTTTTTAATGACAATTGGATCAAGAAGATTGAAAGAAAAATAAACAGATTTCAAGTTCATCAAACTTCAATAGCTACTCCAAAATTTATATAATCTCAAGTAGTTGTGGATATTATAGATAAACTCAAAAACAATGAAGCTCCCGGCCACTACTAAATAAAAAACATTGCTCTAAAATTTCCACCCTTAAAAAACCATTATCCATTTCCCAAAAATATTCAACAAATGCCTTGTATTAAATAACATCCCCAAATCGTAGAAGCATGCAAAACTATTTCTTTTCCGGAAACCCGATGAAGCTCTAAAATATGCAATAAATTACAAAACGTAAAGTTATCTCAGCAATATATCCAAAGTTTTGGAAAAAATAATAGTAAAACTTGTGCAAACATGTTTTAATCAATGAGTATTATCCCTCCTCATCAACTTGGCTTTTAAGATGAAACATCAACAAATCACCAACTTCTTAAGAATCACAAATATCTTTACAGAAGGTTTCAACGAATGACTGGTCAAACGGAGGCGATTTCATAAAAGTGAAAAATTTTTTGACAGAGAGAGGCACGATAGAGTCATGTATACAAATTAATCCAATTAAATTTTTTAAGTCATACCTCATCAACATCAACAAGTGTATTTTAAACAATAGAAGTTTCAGAAAAAAAAATATAATGTTCGAACTTTTAAAAATTAGAAAAATAACCAGAGGAACAACACAGGGCACAATTTTTAGCCCCTTCTGTTATAATTTCTTCACGTTCGACATTTCACAATACCAAAATGTAGAAATATATACCTTCGCAAATGATACAGCGATAATTGCTCAATGAACCTGTGACATTGGGCTATTCGCGGTTTCTTCACTAACCTCGGGGACTTTTAATTGAGATTGATTTCTTTCGCTAAACAATCTTTGCCCAACCAAAAATGAAACGTGATACGTAAAGTTATTATGTAAAGCAGTTAGAAATGAAGTGAAGTGGTTGAGTTAGGAAATATATAAACTCCGACTGAAAGTAGCAATGGTGGCTGAAAGAGAGGCTGAAGGAGTAGAGTGACTGAAAGAGAGGCTAAAGGAGTAGAGAGGTTGAAAGAGAGAGGCTGTGGGGGAAGTGAAGCCGAAGCTATAGATACGCTGACTGAATTAAAGGATTATATTAAAGATTGCTATAGGACGCCACTTTGCCGCTGTTTTCAACAGTTGATCCAGAGTCTGAGTTGCAGTCGAGGAAGGATTAGTGGTAAGAGTCTGTTAGATTACTATTGGTGGGTGAATTTGAGGCTAATAAAAATATTACCCTGGAGAGCATAGGGATTTGTTGTCATAGTAAATATATGTTAATAAATTGCTTAAAGATTGTTTTAGTGTTCCTTTAATTATTTGTGTCGTAGTGTTTAATAATTGAATCTAGTGATTGCACAAGATGACGCCCGGATCGGGCGGGCGTCACAAACCTACTCAAGAATAGTCCAAAAAGAACTTCATATTTACCTCCTCACTCTTTAGAAAGAGTAACTTAAATGGAGAATTTTAATAAACACAGAAAAATCTTAAGCCATCAACTTTCGCGTCGTGTTAACTTAAAAAACTTATCGTAAATTAAGAAATTGCAAATCTTTAATAAATGGACTAAACAAATAAATTATGTTGGGAGTCATCCTAGACAAAACACACATATACATCCCCACATTCTATTAACGAAAAACGGTACACCAAACATTTTTTTTTAATTAAGAAGACTACTTGGTAGAATTTCGAAACCAATCTTAAAGAATAAATTGTTTTTTAAAAATAATACATTCTTCCAATTTTTACAAAAACTGAAATCAGCCTTCTTCAGGTGGAACAAAATTAGTTTTTTCGATTCCTCGTTGCATACCTCATAACGATCTAAAAATAAATCGACTTTCGCAAAGATTACATTACACGATCAGTTCCCATAGCAACCCAATCATTTTAGAATTCAGGATACATAACCGTCTCTTCGAGGCTTTTAAAATCAATATAATTCATCCTCCCCACTTGCCAATGAAGCTATTATCTTTCGTTTCTAATTCGCTCTTTTCTGGGAATTTTTTTTTCCTCTTCCTTCTTTCGTCATTCATTTTACACAATACCTATAAATAGATGCGTTAGGCAAATGGATTTCGAAAAGATATGCTGTACCAAGAAAAATAATTGTTATGTTTGAAAACTATGGAAAATATATTTCAGAAACAGCTCGTGAAGTTTATGAGACAAGTAACATTTATCTCTTTTGTTATTGAACATATGAAAAATGTGTGGGTTACTAAATTCATTAGGAACAGCAATCTCAATATCATTTTAATGTATTTTTTACTCGGGTTTCTATAACTGATTTTTTCATTAACAATTTGTGTGATTTAAATAATTGTTATAATATTATTTTAATATTTAGAGATTTAATTTGTATTAGGACATGTGATATAAATTTTCTAAATTTTATATAGGAGTTTTCATGCTTCGGAAAAGAAATTGCCAGTCGCTTAAAATTTTATTATTGTTTAATCTCGCATGAACTAATTGTAACAGTCATATCCATTTTGGCAGAAAATCAAAATAATAATAATGTTCTAACTTAAAATACCCTTCTCTTTCTGTTTTACGTGCTTGTCTTTCATACCAATAATATATACTTATCACTGAAAGTGTTTCATGAACTTGACCATGAATTTCAGTGTGTTAAAGTTTGGGACAATCAAAATACATTTAACTGTTTTTAAATACTATTTTTACGGAAAGAAAATAATTTCCTACGTAATTAAATACCAACTTGATATAAAAACTGTAAAAGGCTACGTCTCTTCTAACTCTTCCGAATCTCTCTAAATACCTTTAGGAAATCAATTTTTTACAAGTATTAAGAGTTCATTTCTTAGTTTATTATGTCATTAATGCCAATTTCAATTAAAAAACAGACGTCAATAGGATTCAGATAATCTGAAATACTTTCATTTTTTCAAAACTTGGAGAGAATCAAATTAATTTTTTTAAATGTTGTACAAAAACAATTAATTACAAGTAAAGCTAAATGTTGGATATTTTGTTTTCGTATTATTATTAATGTGGTGTGTGTAAAGATTCAGAGTAATAACTACTTATTACACACACACACACACAGTTCATTTGCTGACGTAGGACAGAACATAAAAACACAAAACAAATTGATTAAACTCGCGTAATCATAGATTTAACGTCCAGCACAATATAGATTTAATATCCAGCACAATATATCCAGCACATTATAATATATATAATGTCCAGCGTAATTTCCTGAACTGTCTTGTTCAGCGTCTCGATCCTTCTCTATCTACGTCTCATCTCAATACTCCGAATCTCTCTCGAAGTGCTAGGCGGCGCTCTGGGAGCATCATAGCTGTCTTCCGGGATGGTATATCAGCAAGTCTTAGGTCCCACATTAATTCCATATCGACTGAAACAAATTTGCAACAAGCAACTTTGAATACCTTAGTGAATTATTTTAAGTTTCAGTAAGATCATCTAATACGTAAGTGAATGAAAAATAAAATCGCAATAATTAATATGATGTGAAAGGAATATGAACAGTTCCCATGAAAACACTAAATCACGAAAAATTTCCCTTACCGAGTGCTTTCCTGCTTATCAAACGGTGCAATATTAAAACGCATGGTTATTTTTATAATAAAAACAATCCCAAAATGTAATTTGCTAAATTGTGTGTGTGTGGTGTGGTGTGTGTGTTTGATTTGGGATATGGGCAGATCCTATCTAAGGTATAATTCGAAGAAATTGATGAAAGAGTGTAACACAGACAAACCAGAAACGTCATTAGTTTAGTTAAGCCTTTAGATGTGTGTATCGATAAAATATTTAAAGAAAAATACACTCTTATATTTTTCTTATTTTTATATCCATTATATTTATATCCAGCTTATACCGCGCACCCGTGAATTCCGATTTTATTTTTTATACTAAAAGAAGTGCCCTTTATACGCCAAAATATATGGTAAGTTTATTCAATTCAACTCTCCTATGAAGAAATGGATTTTTTGATTCTGAATTGTAGCGGTGGTGTTCGGTTTCTGAATTCTGACTTCTAAGAAAGAGGTACCAGAGTTACTCCTTTCTCCTCTCTCAAGCACTGCGTAAGGAGAAGGTGTTTTTCGTTTTAATTATTTATTTTTTTGGATTTTGATAAGTCACCCAATTTCAATTTTATGTTATTTCGAACGTCTGGAAGCGACTCAACCTGAGTCACTCTACATTTAGAGTAAGGGATTTAGATGAATGTTATCCCACATTGAATGACATTACAATGAACTCTGATATCAGCAAATACTTTCGAAGCCCTAAAATTGATCAGGAGCTCATAAGAGCGGGAAATAGAAAAATAGCCGAGTTTACCATATTTTTGGAAAACAAACAAAAGTCATCCGCATTCCCAAAAACAAACCCACAGCTTCTATACTGCTGTTTGTAGAAAATGCAACACCATGAAAGAATCATCAGAATCAAATGAAATTTAATGCAGAAACGACTTGTACTGATACAAATAAATGATGAAATTTTCAAAACAAAAGAAACAAATTAAGCGTCCGAAATCAGTATTTGGTGCAGCCACCATGCGCTGCAATAAGTGCTGCTATACGACGTGGCATGGAGTCAAACAGATGTTGAATATCTGCTTGAGGAAGAGAATTCCATATCGCTTGTATGCGCAACCAAAGTTCGTCTTTGGAAACTGCAGGACGCGGATCACGAGCGAGACGCCGACCAACCATATCCCACACGTGCTCAATAGGCGACATATCCGGTGAATAAGCAGGCCAAGGAAGAAGTTGCATGCGTTGTGCTGAACAGAAGTCTCGAACAGTCCGCGCAACATGTGGGCGTGCATTATCCTGCTGAAAGATAGCTCCAGGGATGCCTTGAAGGAAAGGAACGACTTCGGGCTGTAGCACTTCACGGACGTACCTGTTGCTATTGAGATTACCCTCAATTCGTATCAAATTGGATCGTCCATGATACGAAATCGCACCCCAGACCATAACTCCGGGTGTTCGACCACTATGTCGTTCAATAATACACTCAGGAAGGCAGCGTTGACCGGCATAACGTCTAACACGAACACGGCCATCATGGGTCCACAAATTGAAGCGTGATTCATCTGAAAAGACAACTTGGTGCCAATCAGCTCGCCTGTCTCTGTGCTCAAGAGCCCACTGCCGACGCAGCCGTCGATGATTCGCCGTGAGGGGAATCCTGTATAAAGGCACCCTTGCACGCAATCCACGGCGCAGCAGACGACGACGAATTGACGAAGCCGACAATTGTACACCTGTAGCAGTAGACCAACGTGCTGCCAGCTGCCTGGAGGAAGCTGTGCGATCATTCACCGCCATGCGGAGCAGGTGTCGATCATCGCGCTCTGACGTCACCTTCTGTCGTCCAGTGCCTGTTTTTCGAGTTGTTCGGTGCTCGTCGGTCCACTGCTTCCAAACTCGCATCACTGTGGAACTGTTCCGCTGCATACGAGCTGCTATTGCGCGATAGGAAAATCCTCCTTCTCGAAGGCCGATTATCCTCCCTCGTTCAAACTCCGTAAGTTGCTTGAATTTCTTATTCTTCCGTCGTGGAGGCATACTCAGGTCTCACTAAACGTTTGCCACTAACAAATAATCATAGACTTTTTTCAACGTCCCGCTACAGCACTTTATTTATACGCTTTCAGCATCAATTCAGAGGGCGCTGCGCGCGCCGCGCACGCGCGATGGCTCTGAAACTTTATTAATTTGCATAATATCCTATAATTGACATTTGCTGCGAATTTCATTTGATTCTGATGATTCCTTCATGGTGTTGCATTTTCTACAAACAGCAGTTTACAATCAGAGATAAAAGGCAAGATTTCCGGACATTAAAATATTTCAAATATGTCATTTACACGAAATGGCAAAATAAAATTTAATACATCTGATATTGTTTGCGCTGCCCAAATCTTCGCAGTAGAATATATTTGATACATACCGCTAAAAGAAAGTATCGTATGGGAAGGACGCACATCGTTTCCTAATTTATGAAATACCAACTAGCGTGCCACTGGCAGATTTGTCAATAGAACTACAAAATACAAACGATATTGAAGTAATGGAAATACGACGCTTTGTGAAATGCGGAAGTAACCAGGAGGTCTCTTTGGTACTTATCACTCTCCTTGGCACTATTATACCCAAAAATATTAAACTCTGGTTCATTAATCACCGCATACAAATTTTCATAGACAAACATGACAATGTAATAGATGCTTCAGTTTCTACCACATGTCTCGATTCTGTCAAAAACCTATAATCTGTGTCAATTGCAGTATAACCCACACTGGCTCGTGCACCACATCTGTAATATGCATTAACTGCAAGCGAGAACATCTCACCAATTCCCCTCCATGTCCAACAATTCTTAAAAACTAATCATGCAATATAAATGCACACATCATTTAACTTTAAGAGAGGCAAGACGAAGATACCAAGAAAAACCTTTTGATAACTATTCATCAACTTTAAAAGCAAATCCAACAGGAGCAAATATGCAAGAATTAGAGAAGAAATTGGAAAATATCGTAATAACTTTTCAAACCGCATTAGAAAAACAAACAATAGTGATTATGAAAAACGTTCAGAAAATGATGGAGACAATGTTTGTACACATTTGCAATATTTTTGAAACCGAGAAACCATTCATGTTTTTTCTGCTATGGAATTATGGAAGTGTTAAAAAAATTAATCTGGTTCCATATCCCTCTCTTCAGCAAGACAGATGTTTGGATCTTTCAGGAAACATTTTTGAAACCTGGCGATAAATTTCACATTCCCGGAAAAATAATTTTCAGGCAAGACAGACTCGACAGACCAGGAGGTGGACTGCTAATAGCAGTGCCAACAAATATTTCTGCTCGTCAAATCCCTACTTCAATAATACAGACATCTGACATAGAAATGTTAATTGTTCAAATATATATTAATAATAGTTCTTTTTATATAATAAATTTATGTACTCCGCGGGGACTTAATATTTCATTCATATAATTCTTAGAATCCTTAAGAGATCCAATCTTGATTTGTGGATCTTAACCTACATCACCATATGTGGGGTTCGAACCATATTTCGCCTCAAAGTAATGATTTTGTAAAATGGTTAACCGACTCCAATTTCATCCTTCTCAACACAACTACCCCTACTCACTGAAGTAATATAAGCACAGCTTCTCTAACTCTCTGCACAGGAAACCTATTCGGAATCGCTAATTTCTTATGTATTGGAATGCTCTTACGATAATGATCACTATCCCATCATTACGGATTATCTTTACAACGTCAGAATAAACGAATCTTTCAGAAAACAGACTGGCACTTAACAATGAAACAAGTTCAATCATCATTAGAAAATCCAGAAAGCAAAATAGATAACCTGACTAATACAATATCAGAAACAATCCGAAATAACACGAAGGAAATCCGAATATCCAATAGACCATTCCCTCCATGGTGGAACAGCACCTGCTATAAATTATACAAGTTCAAAAAAATTTTCGTAAAAAGGCCATAAACAACATTTCACCACAATTGTGGATTAAATATAAACAATATTCGAGAAAATTGAGATTCCATATTAAACAAGAGAAAGCAAAGTACTGGGATGAAAAATGTAATAAAATGTCTAATCCTAAAATCTTCTATAGTCTTGTCAAAAAACTTACAACTAGCAAGAATGCAGAATCAACGTTAAACCTTTTCCAGTATCATAATAAATATGTTACTCAACCTCAGAAGCAAACGAATCTTTTTGCAAGCTATTTTGCATCCAAGAACGGTTCGCACGAACCACTCCCCCTGGATTTTCTTAATAAAGAAAATGACCTTCTTAATAAACCTCTCCATATTTCTGAATTAAACAGCACCATAAAATATGCTAAAAATACTACCCAAGGAACAGATCAGATTAACGCAACTTTACTAAGGAACTTGAACAATAACCAACGTATTGTTATTCTATTCAGAATTCCATTGTACCTCAGTCATGAAAACATACAATTATTCTCCCAATTCCGAAACCGGGCAAAGACAAAACTAAAATTTCATCTTACAGACCAATAGCTTTAACTTCCGTATTTTCTAAAACATTTGAAAGAATCTGACTGGACGTATATCTTACTTTCTGACAAAAGAACGAAAACTACACACTCATCATTACGGATTTGTACTATTTAGAGATAGCAGAACAGCAACATACCTGATTCATAAAGCTATTGCAGATGCTTCAAGAGAAAAAAAAATGTGGGAATTAGCTTGGATATAAAGGGAGATTATGATTCAGTTTACATAGATGGTCTCTTATACCAATGTCTTCAAATTGTAATTACTGGGAAAATAGCTCTATAGATCCACAAATTTCTTCCTTTACGATCTCTACAGATTTGATGGAGGGGTAGTCTTAAATCGAAAAAGTATGTTCTAAAAGGAGTCTTCCAGGGCCGTTTCCTCTCCCAGTGTATTATTTACTATTTATATGCATGAACTCTGCGAAACTCTGGAAACAGGAGTAAAATATTTAATTTATGCAGATGATATCTTTATTTATTGTTCTCATCAGTCCCTGGATATAGACGGTAGAAAATTGCAAAAGACCTTAGAAAGATTAATTCAACGGTACAACTATTGGAAACTGTCACTAAGTCCTGATAAAAGTACAATAGCAGAATTATCTAATATAAGAATAAAATCATTTCCTAATATTATGTTAGCAGAATTCCCTCTCACTTGCCAAACTTCCATTAAATATCTCGGAGTATATTTTTCCAAGCAGAATCAAAATATCACATCAATGAAACAAATGAAAAACAAAGCTTTGAAAAAATCAATGGCCTTAAAGGAATAGCATATAAGGACTACGGTCCAAGAGCAAAAGACTTGATTAATTAACCAATAATAGTATTTGCAGCTCCTTTTATTATACTTGTCATATCATAAGCAAATGGTCAGATAATCAGTTCAAACCTGTTAATACCATTCAAACCACAGCACTCAGAATTGCATTGGGTTTACCAGAATAGACTCCAAATATTGTTCTTCTACAAATAGCTGATCAGGAAATACTGTCGGAGAAAATTAGAAGATTAACTAATCAATTTTTTATCTCCCAAATTTCGAATGATGAAGTGTCTCCTCTGCACCTCAATAGCCCTGGTTCTATAGATTTAAAAATTCTGGAAGAAGACAAAAATAATATCTCAAATATTTTTCATACGTCGAATATTAATGGGCAGCAAATAATATCTATCCCTAGATTACTGTAATTTACAGAACTTTTTTGTAAAATTTACACCAATCAATTTGAATTTCAGAATAAAACCTTCCTTTTTTTGTTATTAGAGGATTATTCAAAGTAACAGTGAGTAATAACTACCAGGATTCGGGATTGAGCGCTAAGGTAGTGAGGTTGTTCGTTCCGGTTGAAGTTGGCTCTTGCTCCGTTTTCAGGGAGTTTTTGTCTTTTACAGTTGGTGTTTAAACCATCTTATTTTTTGCTGGACTTAGTGTTTTTTCTTATTCTTTTTCAATTGGACTTTGGTAAGTTAACCAAACCTTTTTTTATTTCTTCAACTTTAACGGAGACTCAAGCTGAGTCATTCCATATTTAAAATCACGGATATTGATGAACGAGGAGAAGTAACAAATAGAAACATGACGGATGCAAGGGAAAATAAATATTTTAAAAACCTTAAAAGTGACAAGGAACTTGTGTTTAGACTTGGAGACAGGAAATATTCTAACATTTCAATAATTCTAGAAAATAAACTACAAGAATCTACCATACCCAAAACAAACCCGCAGCTTTTACACGCTGAATTAAAAAGTAAAATCTCAAGACATGCTAATATTAATATGTCATTCACACGCAGTGGAAAAATAAAATTTAACACCACAGACCCTGTTTGCGCAACCCAGATTCTTGGAATTGAGAAACTCATGAAAATATCGGTTAAAGCCAGCCTCGTATGGGAGGGATTCACATCCCGTTTTCTTCTCCACCAAATTCCGACAGACATACCTATAGAAGATTTGGCATCTGAAATACAACTGAGTAATAATATCGAAATTGTTGAAATGCGACGTTTTATTAAATTCGGCAGTAATCAAGAAGTTTCTCCCATTTTAATTACTATTCTTGGTACAAGTCTACCAGACAGTATTAAACTTTGGTTCATTAATCACCGCATTCAAAATTTCGTAGATAAACCCTGTCAATGCAATAAATGCTTTAGTTTTTTTTCATCCCTCCAGATTTTGCAACAAACCTGCTATCTGTATTAATTGTGGACTATCCCATACGGGTCAGTGTACCAATGCTACAAACTGTATTAATTGTAAACAGGATCACCCGGCCAATTCTCTACTCTGCCCCTTCTACATTAAAGAAAAACAGATATTAGAATTAAAATGTACTCAACATCTACCTATGGGTGAAGCGAGACGAAAATACCGTGAAACTCATTCTGAAAATTATTCATCGGCTTTGAAAATAACAGTACCGAATAAGATACAAGATCTGGAAAAAAAATTAGAAAACATGGTAGTAAATTTTCAAACAGCCCTCGAGAAACAGACAGTATCTTTATTAGAAACCGTACAAAAAAATGATGGAAACTATGTTTTCACAACTCTGCAATATTATGGAAATACAAAAAGGGTCTGTATCTCCATCCAGAAAAAAAAAAGCCGGATCAGCGGTACAAAAATTTTATGCTTCTGTTCCGGATGTATCCCTTCATAAAGAAGATGCATCAAATAACATAGAAATGGGATAGCTAGTTCATAATCTTTAATCTTAATTTATTTTTTTTCGGAGGGTAAATAACTCCTGTAACAATATTTTTTTTCTCTATCCTCAAGGGGAGGTTTAGATTTTTTTCATTACAACTAACTTTTCTTTACTTTTTATGCTTTTTCTACAATGGAACTGTAGAAGTATACAGAACAAATCCATTTGGTTCAGCATCCTTCCCTTTTCTCAAACAGATATTTGGATTTTTCAAGAAACTTTTCTAAAGCCGGATAATAGATTGCATATTCCAGGAAAGACTATTTTCAGACAAGATCGACTTGACAGACCAGGAGGAGGATTGCTTATAGCAGTTCCAATGAATCTTTCTGCTCGTTATATCCCTATTCTGTTTCCTCAATCTTCTGACATCGAATGTTTAATTATCCATGTCACTATAAATAACTTCTCTTTCTATATCATTAATTTATATGCATCTCGAGGACTTAATATTATCTTAATAAAATCCTATTTAGAATCTTTAACTGATCCAATCTTCATTTTTGGTGATTTTAACCTTCATCATCCAATGTGGGGATCTAATCACACTTCGCATTACAGCAACGATTTTGTGGAATGGCTAACCAACTCCAACTTTATTCTTCTTAATACCAAAGCTCCGACTCACAGAAGTACAGTAGGTGCTGCTGCACTCATTGATCTTACCCTTTGCTCTGCCAACCTTTTTGGATGCACCAATACTTATGTTTTAGACAGCTCCTTCAACAGTGACCATTGCCCTATCATCACAGAATTTAATCTTCACAGCCCTCTTCAGCGGAATGTAAAAAAAGTAAATTGGCAATCAGTGATGAAACAAATTGAATCTATTTTATACAATATAGAGGAAAACAGTATCAATCTCTCGGATACTTTTGCTAATATAATTTCTAATAATACTCGAAAAATTAAAATTTCTAATAAATATTTCCCACCTTGGTGGAACTGGGCTTGCAACAATTTTTACAAACTCAAGAAGTATTTCAGAAAAAAGGCCATACATAATATTTCTCCTCATCAATGGATTCAATACAAAAAATATTCCAGCAAACTCAGATTTCATATTAAAAAAGCCAAGAAAATGTACTGGGATAAAATATGTAACAATGCTAGCAATCCAAGAATCTTTTTTAATATATTGAAAAAATTATCTACTCAAGTGAATCCTGAATCAACTACAAATATTCTTCAAGTTCACAATAGATTTATCACTCACCCGCAAATTCAATCCAACCTTTTTGCTGACTTTTTTCAATCCAACAATATTCTCCACGAACCAATTCCTTTAGAATTTCTATCTAAAGATAATCTTCTTAATAAACCGTTCCATATATCTGAGCTAAGTAAAGCAATAAAAACTTACAGAAATACTACCCCAGGCGCTGACCAGATCCCTGCTACTGTACTAAAAGGATTGAATCAGAGAGAAAAAACTATTGTTCTCAAATATTTTCAACAATTATTTATAACTCAAAAGTCCCACAATCATGGAAACATGCCATCATCCTTCCTATACCCAAACCATACAAAGATAAAACTAAAATATCCTCTTACAGACCCATTGCTTTAACTTCGGTTTTCTCGAAAACGTTTGAAAGAATTTTATCCGGTCGCATTACTCATTATCTGACAATAAATCAAAAGCTTAATCCTCAACATTATGGTTTTGTTCCTTTTAAGGACAGTAGAACCGCGACTTACCTTATTCATAAGGCAATAGTTGAGGCTAAATTAGGAAAGAATTATTTCATGGGAATTAGCCTTGATATAAAAAGTGCTTATGATTCTGTATATATAGATGGCCTCCTTTACAAATGTCTACAAATAGGAATAACGGGGAAAATAGCTCTTTGGATTCACGAATTTCTCTCGAATAGATCTTTTCAAATTTGATGGAGGAACGTTCTCTCAATAGGAAAAATTCTTTTTAAAGGTCTCCCCCAGGGCAGTGTTTTATCCCCAATTTTATTTACCATCTACATGTATGATTTTTTTGAAACTTTGGATTCTGGAGTGGAATGTTCTATTTATGCTGATGATATTTTTATTTATTGTTCCCATCACTCTCTTGATACTATATGTCGCAAACTACAAAATACCCTGGAAAGAATTACTCAGTGGTGCAATTATTGGAAACTAAATTTAAGTCATGAAAAAAGTACTATTGCAGAGCTTTCTAACAAAAGAATTCATACTTTTCCTGATGTGTTATTGGCTGGTTACCCTCTCCCATGGCAAACCTCTATCAAATATTTAGGAGTATATTTCTCCAAATGGAAAGAAAATACTACCATCATGAACCAAATGAAAAATAAAGCTCTAAAACAGATTAATGCCCTTAAAAGTATGGCCTACAAACATCATGGTCCGCGAGCTAATAATCTTATTCAGTTAATCAACAATAGCATCTGCAGTTCCTTTTTCTACACTTGCCACATCATTAACCTTTTGAGTACGGCTGGCCGATCTACAGGCCAAAAGGAATATACCCTTAAAAGCCGGCGCAGACCGATGTAGCGGCCAAGCCGTGCTTTCCCCTGTAAACAGCTTTCGAATCAGCATGAGGCCTATTATAGCCCCGGAACATCATCTGCTTGACCGGTTTCTTTTGTATTCAGAAGGAAGGGGGGGGGTGGAGTTTCTTCGTTTGCCGGTACCTAAAAGGCCCTCTTTTTTCCTTCATACTCAAATTCTCACTAGCGGTGAGTGCATAGTTATTTTTGTAAGTGATTTTGTCATCTCGATTACTTAATCATTTCATTTTAAATTAATTTAATTTTTTTTTAAAAAAAATGCCTAAACGTAAAAGAGAACTTACCACGGAAGAGATTCAGAATATTTTAGCTGATTTAGAGACAAAATTTTTGATGATTCTGATTCTGATTGTGAGTTAGAAAATGAGGAAGATGATTTAGATCAATCTTTAAATTTGAGTCGAGAGGTTGAAGATGAGGTAGTCTCCGAAGAACAAAATAAAAAAAATCTGGAACGACCCACAAATAACCCATAAAGCGACAATTTTACCTTTTACAGGAAATAATGTGATAAAAGGAGCCGCTGTAATGAAATTATTGGATTAATATGTTGAACTTAAACAATATTTAAATATTTGGAAATAAATTTTTAATTTCTAGTTCCACTTTATTATTAAAAGGTTCCACTTTACTTTGTTATTCAAATAATAATATATATAAATATTACTAAGAAATATATGTTACACAAAAATTTTATTTCCAAAGTTTATTCAAAAAAGTGTTATAACTTTAAGTGGTGATTTTTTTTTATGATTTTAATTTTATTTTTTTCATTCTAAAGAATATAATTACATATTTTCATAATGAATGTTTTTTTACTAATACACGTATTGCTATGCATTTTGCAGATTTAAAAATACCTCAGATCTACATTTTTATTAACTTTTATACCTGTAAAACTACTTAAAATATATTTGTGGAGAATTTGAAGCAATTTTTGCATTCTCTTTTTGATGAAAATTTGTGCATAATTACACAATGTATTGCTGTACAGAAGCATATTTTTATTGATATCTTAAGTTATGCTTATTGAAAAACAGTTTTTA
>BMAW01103229.1:0-10800 GCA_019974015.1 Nephila pilipes
ACATAATTTAACATCTTATCGTCTGCTTTTATTTTAATATCGGAACAGAAAATTATTTTGAAAATTATTCTACTTTAACAATTTATCGTTTTTTCTTATTTTAATATTTAATCTAATGACCGATTTTTATATCGCAGAATTGTCTGTTTTTATTCTTTTTGTTGTTAACATTGGCAACGTTTTCGTTCTTTGGAATGTTTTGCTTGTGAAAATAAAAAAGCATTAAAAAATTGAAGAATTTCTTTTCTTATCTTGATAGTAATTACTTCTATGTAGCCTAGAACTCCGAAGTACCCTTACTTTACGCTGATTAATATACATTTTAAGAAATTTAAATTTTTAAAGAACTTAACAGAAAAAAAGGTTAGCACATGTTAAAAGGAAATTAACATAGCCAATCCAATTTTTTAGATTTCTTATGTTTATTTATATTCATACAAGATGAAACTTAAGAATGTGAATTTTTAAAAAATAAGAATATTCACTAAAAAATCCATTCATTCATCTTCCTAGTTCACCATAATAAAAAATAAATGGATGATAATTCCTTCCAAATGTAAGTCAGCGTAGTAAAACCTTTCTGTTTTATCTGATCACAATTATTCATCAACTCAAATGAACTCAGATCTACTCGTAAATTTAATTCTTAATTGATAGTGACAAGTAGAAATGGAATTATATTTTTAATGATTCACAATTGAGAATTTTTTTCCTCTTGATTAGAAATTGAATTCTCATTTAGTTGGTGTTTTGACGGTTTTATAGCATTTTCGGTAACATTTGATAGTGACGGCATGTAAATTGTTCATATATAATGCAATTATACAGGTAAAGAACAACTCTATCTATTGTCAATTAATTAGATAAAAAAAAGTGCTGAGTAGCAGGGAGAGTTTGATGAAGAAATAAAGAAAAGAAGAAAAGACCAGAATATTACGTCAAGCACATGCTTAGTGATGTAACAGGATTTACTCTCTCGGTAACGTTCTGACTTTGACCTGGAATTACCAAGCCTTGATTTTGGTTAGAGACCTTTGATGGTTCCCTTTTTCCTTTCTTTTTAGGGCAATAGCCGGAAGCAGAAAATGTTACTTGAACCGCTTTTACTTGCAATTATTATTTTTCATATGCTTTGAGGGGTAATAGCAGCCATTACATAAAACCGTAATTTTACTTTTATAATTACTTTTTTATTCACTTCAATTTCTTACTTTCTTAAAGGATATTAATATTAGTGTCATCGGAAAAAAATAATAAAAATTAGAGATGATAAAAATTAGTAGATTTTTAGATTTAAAAGAACAGCATGATTAAAATAAATGTAATTTATAAGCGAGATTTTTCACACATTCAAGAGAAAGTTTTGTTAAGGTAACTGAGACTCTAAAATGCTTCAAATGTTGCATTTTTTTACTTTACCGAAGAAAAACAGAGGACGCTTCACTGATTACGCAGAAGTAATGTTTATGAAATTTGATGATCGAAAATTGAATTTTAAAATTAGAAACAAACGTACCACAACTTAGAGGGAAATATTTGTTTTTGCGTTTTTCTTGAGGTACAGGGTTATGCAAAATGAATCATAAGATTTCAAAATGCTATATTTTCATAAATAAACGACACAGAATGATAAGCAATACATGAATGTAAAAGGAAAATATGGAACTGTTTTTTACAAGTGTTCAATATAATTTTCTTTAGTAACACGTATAATGTCAATTCGATATGTAAATTCCTGCCAAACACGTTGGAAAGTGCCAGTGATAATTGATTGTACAACAGAAATCCGTTGCTTACGTTCACATAAATTTGTGGGTAATGGTGGAGAATACACTTTATATTTTACAAATCCAGAAAAGAAGAAATTACATGGGGCCGGTGCCTTAGGTGGTCAGCTGTATAAAATCAAGTCATCTGGTCGAATACGAGCGACCCAACTGCGAGGTGTCCGTGAAAGCTTCTGAAACAGCTTTCATGAATTAGCTTCACGAAGGATACACGAGGGCCATCTATTGTTCACAATATTAAACTTCCACATTTTCCCTTTGTATTTATGTATGACTCATAATTACAAAGGGAAACTCATTATACATATTATTCATTATGTATTCTGAGTCGTTTATTTTTTAAAATATCGAATTTTGAAATCGGGTGATTCATTTTGAATACCCCTGCATGTTTATTATTATAATTTTTTAATTATTTTTACTGTATTCTGGTACATTTCCCTTGAATTCTAATTTATCCATAATGCTGAAATTTTGCATATGAAATGGGGATGTTTCCTATCACTGGAATACAATTTTTTGCTAACAAACACTCACAAATTTTAATTACATAAGTCAAAAATGCTAAATATACAATATTTGTATAAAAATTATGGGAAATTTGAATCACATATTTTTTTTAAAAAGTTATAAAATTTAATTTTTGAAATTTTAATTATATTCAGTATATATAATGCTATTTTTATACGTATTCTGCAAATTTGTAAAGCTATGAATGCAATAGATGCTATGCAAGATGTACCCAAAGCTAAGTACACGACTTAAAAAAATATAAGTACAGATATAGTTCACTAACTGCTCATAAATAATTAATTTATGTTTATAAATGTGATTTTCTTTACTTGAACAGATACACATATATACAGATATCTCAATATTAAAATATGACTTCCACTGCTTTTAATTTTAAAAAAAGGAATATTATTCAAACCTGGCATAAAATGAAATGATTTTCTTTGCAGAAGGCACTCAGTTACCTTCAATTAAATTATATATTCATAAATTTTTCTGCATGCCATATTTTAAATATTTTTTTTTAAACGCTCTAATTGGCTTTTAATGCGCAATATAGTGAGTAGTATTTTTTATATTTTCCACATAAAAGCCCATTTGTCTAAAAAAATAAGTATCAATAAAAATAAATGTTTTTTTAAAATAATTAATAAAAAAATTAATTGTTCTGAAGTTTCTTTTTTCAAAAAATTTTCGTAATCTTATTTAATTCATATAAAATTTCAATAAAATTATATTTGTATTAAAGAGTTTGAATCTTGTTTGTTAAATCAAAAATTTATTTAGAACAATCGTTGCAATTAGTTAATTTAAAGTGCAGTAGCGAGCTTTTCAGAAATTCGATAATGCTTACCAAACAGCAAAAAAATAAAGTAATTTAGACACACATTTTCTAAACATAAAATTGGTTTATTTCACACACTTATTCTGTCATCACACACACACACACACACACACACACACACACACACACACACAACACACACACACACACACAATAATAATAATAATAATAGTATCAATAATACTATCACATAGTAAAATATATAATCACTCTCCCAAGAAAATTAATTTAATAGTTAAAAAGAACCTTTTTCTATAAAATTACATAAAATGCTACAGTACATTTCAGTCTCGATGAACACGACAGTGATTTTTTTCAGTAATTATTTTAAACTTCAAACAAATAAAATCAAACTTATTTGAATCCCATAAAAGTAGGGATGAAATGCCAAATCTGTGAAATTCACAAACGTTTTAATCTGATCTTTTTAGGGTAAATTTTAATATAAGAACAAAAATTGATAGCCAATATATGTTAATAATTAAAACTGTAATAAAAACTAATGAAAAGAGGAAGCTAAAGGAATGAAGATTATAACTGCTAGATATTAACTGAATCACGATACCAATTAACAATACTTATTGCATAATTTGATTACATTACAAACCTAATAGTGACGTAATTTCTTATTTACAATGAACTGCCTGAAGATGTAGTTTTTGTAATTGTATAGGATATTATTTTGCGCTTCATTTTATAAACAATTTGTCTCATAATCTATTTGAGTAGAACTAAGTCACCGCTTTTAAAGGTTTTTAGAAAGGGTTAAGAAATGAAGACATTTGTGAAAAACTATAATCCTTAATGGAAAGCTAAAGAAACTGTGCAAATCACTACTTAGCTGATGCAAATTCAACCTGAAGTAAATGTAACTCTCGAAGCTTGGAACAAACGAGTTTTAAAATGGTTTATTTCTCTCCCATATTCAAATGTTTTCCGTTGTGCTTCACAGCACATGTAAGCGTTCGAACGGATTTGCCCTACGGCTGTCCAAGAGGTTTTCCTGAGGCTGTAGACGTGGAAAATTCGTCAGACTTGACAAGTTAATTTGGCGTGGAATCGAATTCTATTCTTATCGATTCTCTTCTTCATGATTTATATTTATTATTATGATTTAGCATACGCAATTCTCTATCCCCTCACTTGCTGTGAAATGTTGTCAAAAAGCTATTTTATGCCCTGAATCGCTAAGAAAGTAACATTGCAACAGCAGCGTAGCCACTTAACTTTTACGAGTTTTATCAATTTTTGAAAGCAGTAATTCTGTTCGTGTTGTGCAATTTTTATTAATCCCAGAATGATGGAAATTTTTGGGTAATTGGTCAGAAATTGTTTTAAATCCCGAATATCCGTAGTAAATCACACGAATATTGTTACTTTCTGAAAGTCACTGATTTACCTTATTTCTTCAAGTTGCAAAAAATTTCTAGGTAATTTGAACTAAAAAATAAATGCCTGTTCGAATATTTGGGTATTGTATATTTTATCAAGAGATTACACAAGAAACAATAGAATTTTTATGTAGGCGTTGATTACATTTGTTTTTCAAGTTCATACATATTTTGAAAAGAATAATTATACTTTGAATATAAATACAATCAAGTTTATTCGTATCCTGAATATCTTTAGAAGGAAAATATAACAATAAGGTAATATAAGAATTTAACAGGAGTGTCTATTCAAAAGGAGAATATTTTTCATTATCTGAATTTAAAACGCTTGCATTTTACACTTGAAAACCTAAGCTTCTTAATTTTATTTCAAAACTAACAAAAACAAAGCTATGTATCTGTTTTATTAATTTTATGTAAATTAAAACTTCTGGTATATTTCAACACGTAGTAGTTAATGATATTAATTTCAAATTTAATTTGCAGTTTTAAAAATTGTTAATGAAGTTCTTACTTGCCCATTGTAGGAAAAGTAGCAAAATAAGAACTAAAATAATGTAGAAAAAATTATACGCTTAACCAATTTAAAGTGCTTAGTTTCATTCTCGTCCTTTTATTTAAGTGAATCCTTTAACTTAGCTAGTATATTTAAAATATAATGTTCCAAATTTATACTGATTATCTTATTTTTATGGAGAAAAACCTAAAAATGTTTCGCTAATTGAATTTGTAAAAATATTTTAACTCGGAATCAAAGGTCGTATATTAAAATTTTAATAATTTTTGTAAATAATTCATCGCAATCTTATTTTTTTAACCTTTTTCTATAAAATGGTATTTCAAGTTTCCTTTATTACGAATAATCCTTTTGTGTAATTTTGTATTTTATTGTAATAAGTGGTTAAGATTAATAAAAGCTAAAGTTTACTACACCTATTTCATGTAAAGAGAAATAAAAAATCATTCTAAAGTTCTTCAAGATACATAATATCTTGAAAATTAGTTTTGTTTATTTTTATAGCCTTCTGCAATTAAATTAATTGCTACTTGGATTCAAAATTTTGATATATGTAAATTATTTAAAATTTAATACTCATCGAAACCTTTCTATAAAATCGAATTAGATTTAGACGTAATTATAAGTTTACAAATCAATTACTTTTTAGAGACAATCAAAATGAACAAAGAGTGGTCATTCAACAGGAAATAAATATCAAAGATTGAAAATTGAAGAACTAAAATTTTGTTTCTTATATTTATTTTGAATTATGTCTATTACTTTTTTGATTTAACAAACGTTTTCAATCAATCGAAAAACAAACATGTATAACATCTTTCAACTATATTTACAGAAAAAAAAGGTTCCCGTTATGCAGACCCGTATCAACTCTTAACGGGGACTCTTAGGATTTTAAATATGAAGTGCTCTCTTCAGTATTTTATATAATAATATTTAGCTTGATTGTATATGAACCAAAGAATACTGCCCCTAATCTTTGTGGAGCTCATAGCTGCTAACTTGTACAGTGTTTTGTATAGTATATCTCTGTAGCTTTCTATTTTCAATGGTTGAAGAATGAATTTTAGTTGAGTTTTATTTTTATTTATTTTCTTTTGCAATGAAAAATACGTAGCACGCCTGATTAAATTATAATTAGATCAAAATAATATTTTGCAAATAAAATGAATATTAAACAAAGGAGATTAAAAACGGTACAGTTTAGTTTATCACTATGAATTCATTATAATGAAATAATTGACTGAAATAATTTTTTTCCGGCAAATGTATCAATTAGTTTTCATATCGTGAAAAATCAATTAAAAATCGTTTATGAATTACATGTGAAAATAATAAACATGCAAAAGTTTTGTGCATAGATTTTGCGTTCCCATAGTGATGAAATTAGCAGTTTAATATTTTTCTCATCTTGTTTTAATTTTTGGTTTATATATTTTAAACCCACAATGAGCTACATACTGAGAAAAGCAAACTCAAGATGGATTGACAACTAGTTTCGGAGGCCGAAGTTCATGTTTTTCCATCTAAAAGTTCTTTGTTAACCAAGTAGTGATTATTTTCAAAAGTGCAGTTGCTTTGCTTGCTCATCACGTTTTAGCCTTCGTCGTAAATACTACTACGTCGAATGAATTCAATGTGCATTGACTGAGACATCAGTTTCTATCGCACATTCATAGATGTTTATTTATATGCGGGAACAAAAAGCTGCTTGTTACAGCTAACCTTTCATAGTGACATTTCTATCTTTATTGTATAACATAACGCCTTCTTGAATATTAAGTATCTATTCCTTTGTAGATATTTCCAAGATAGCATCTCGTATAAACTGTAATGATTTGGAAAAGGAGTTGCCTTTATGGTATAGGTAAAATCGTTTGATTAGCTTACTGGAGAGTTTTATTATTCTAACCACAGATCCCAAAAATTATGGTTGATTGTTTAGGAATGATGTTGAAGAGGATTTAAAATGATTAAGTGACAGGACATTCGTGCTATTCTAACATGATAACGAACAGACTGGAAACTAACTTAATGGTTTAGAATTACAATTCTTCAAAATAATTTTAGTAGATTGAAAGAAAGATTTTTTTAATCTGTTTGTTAGATTTTAGAGATTTTCATCTCTTGTTTTCATTTATCAGAAAGAAAACAATAGATTCTCTTAGTAAATACGCTATATATGGAACGCCTTACATGTTTTCCAATGCTATGAAATGACTTTGCATTATTAACAAATTTATTGCTGATACAATGAAATAAAATTGTTTGCTGAATTCTACAAAAAAAGTATTAATCAAAATCATAAACAAACAAAGCAAGAAATTGATGATGTTTATTCCGGGTGGATGTATTTGAAATAAAAAACACATTAAAAATGTAAAAACTGCATATTTTAAATTTAAAAAAAATGTATAAAAAGAGTAAGCCGTTTTTTCTCAAAGCTTTTCTTCAAGAATAAAAATCTTTTAAAACACAATATATTTTCAGGAGTTTGATTCTACAATTGCGAAAATAGGAGAATAATTCTTGAGAGCTTACATCTTTAAAATTTTGCTATTTTATCAAAGTTATATATATATATATATATATATATTATTCATAATAAATAAAGGAAATCAAGTGTTTTTTAAATTTTATTATAATTCTAAGAGGAATCTATTACACTTTCAAAAGGTTTGAATTTTATTTCCTTATGACTAAATATTTATTGTAACCATATTTTTTAAAATTCAAACCAAAATGTATTAAAGAACGAAACAGCAAAGTAAACATTACCATTAGTATATTTGTTCAACAATAAATCCCTATTTTTCATCCACTTTTATCTTTGCAACATATCAACATCTTTTACATTTGCTGCACACAAATTTTAGTAACGGCTGAATTGGATGTGATTGCAGCCCTCAAAATTAAAACTTTGTCTATTAAAAATAGTAAAATAATTATTTATAGCGAGTAAAATTCTTCGAAAAAAAACTCTAAAAATCTTGAAAAAACAAAAGCACAATTTTTATTTGGGGAGGGGGGGGGGGCAATTGCTTGAAATTAGAAAGGAAAATAATTTAAAAAAAAATAGGTAATATACAATAAAAGATAAATGGGAATACAGATAATTAGTTTTAAAAACTGTTTAAAGTTATATTTGTACATAAAAGAATAGATATTTTTTAAAAAATAAATCTTATTTTTACTTCAAAATATCATCAAAGCTAGCAGTTAAATCGTTTAATTTTATGCTGAATTCTCAGAATTTCTCCTTTATCTTTATTTCACAACTTCCGAAATAGCTGAAAACAATATTATTTATACAAAAAGAAGCAAAAATGAGTTTGAATGAAGAATAAATTCTTTAGCAATTTGTTAGCGTTTCGTGGAAAATAAATACACATTTCATTTGCCAAAATTTACAAAATTACTCAAAGAAGTAAGGAGTTTTTTTTAAAAAAATTCAGTAAGCTTACCTACTCATCTTTTTATCAAAATGACAGTTGATGCATTTTTACAGCTTACATAGTAAAACTAAAGAATTAAAAAGACTTACCATTATTTTTACTTGAGGTAATATTCGAATGAGGAACAGTGATTTCTCAGAGTAAATACAAGAATTACTTACTTTTTGATTTGCTTATGTGTGAATGATTTACCGAAAGTTTTCTCCATTAAAAACTACCACATACATCTCACAGTTAAAAACTTTTCATATTTTTGTAACATTTCGAAAAAATAATATTTTATTGCATATAATTATATGCATCACGTATATGTTACTTTTTTGATGCACTAATGCATTTGATATTTGAACACTAATTGTTTGCTAATATTTTTATTAGAAGTATTGCAATTTTTTTAAAATAATTATATTTCTGACAAAAGGATTTAAATTATTTTACAATACATTTCCCTTTTAATATATTTATTCATATTCTTACCTTGACGGGTGATTTTTTATAAATGTTATTCTCAATAATTTTAGTATTGATTATATAGTATCCATGTGCAGGTAATACAGTAATGATTATATGGCATAAAGTAATGCACAGTATTTATTATGTAGTATGCACCAATACAAATGTTTTTTGCATGGTATACAGTAATATACAGTAATTATATGGTACACATCAATTCAATATTGTTGACACGGTATACTTCAATATAGTAATACAATGAGGATTGTATTATATACATACGTACATGCACATACTATATATATATATATATATATATATATATAAAGAGAGAGCGTTGATAATACGGCACACACAGAGTAATACAATATTGATTGTAGTGAAGTAAAGTACTATAGTTACTCTGTTAAAATACTTATAAAGAGATATTAATGTTTATTATAGAAAGTAATTTTATTTTGCCTCTAACTTTTGAAGAATAACTTTATAATTTAAATTGTTGAATAGAGTAAATTTTATATAATTTTGAAATCGACACAAATAAAAATTGTCACTTTACTTGTTTAAAGTTTTTTTTTTTTTTCCTTTTTAAGTTGTTTATGACAATATATTTTGAATCTCAGCACAACTAAGAAATTTTTCCAAGCAAATTAGTAATTTTTTATAATTATAAAAAAAACGATGAATGCTTCTTTCTTTTGCATGATTTTCTTAGAAAGATATTTATTATTTAACTGAATAATAAAAAGAAAATTGAAACTATGTGTATTTCTATCATGAAATTGCCTGACAACTTTATCGCTCTCTCATCTCTGTAGATGGTCAAAGTTCAGATCATGAATATGAAACAGGTATCAGATTGCTATCGCTCTGCTACTGGCAACGTTTAGGGAAGTGGATATGTTTATTCTGTCGTACGGGTTAGGGGAAGTGAGGATATTTCTATTCTTCACAGCTGATTCTTTTATAAGGGAGCTAATTATATACAAATAGCAAAAAATTAGAGCTGCTTTTGTGCCTAAATGATTTTTCTCTATCACTTGTCTGAAAATTAATGATCAGAGAATTCTCTCATTAAAATTTTGATAAAGACTATTTTGATTAATATGTAATCTTTTTACCTAAAAATTAGTTATAATTTTTTTTTTCGGGGGGGGGGGCACGGGGAGAGGACAAGGAACTGATTTGTAAATTTTTATCAAAAAAAAATATTTCCCCCCCGTGTCTAAAATAAACAAAATTAGAATATTATTAATGAAACTAATCTAAATGTTGTTCATATCTTACTTATATGAATAAATACGATTGCTCCGTTCACGGAAAAGTATGTGAAAAATACACATTTACCGCAAAAGCATCGCATTTTTAATCAAAGTAAACATTTTTATTAAAATGTATTCTATTTGATATTTTAACATTTTTTTCTCCATAATTTTCGGTTAAACAATTATTAAATTTGTAGCTTTTTATTTCAAACATGGTTGCTTTTCATTTGAGACAAAACAGTTAACATGATGAATGCTGATGAAAATATATCTGAGTTGTTAAATAATTAGTGTATTCTGAATAGTTAACTATACTTTATATATATATATATATATATATATATAAATTTATTTTATCGAAACTTATAATAAAGTTTAATTTAAGACGTATGTCAAGAATGATTTTACAAATTTTACCATTTTTATTTCAGTTTATAAGGCATGGAAACTTTCCTGATTAAAAATGTAAATTTGTTTGGAATATCTTGTATATTATATATATATATATATATATATATATATATATATATATAACACATCGATCAATAACTCCCGAGACTAACCCAGAGATGGCG
>BMAW01103235.1:0-13753 GCA_019974015.1 Nephila pilipes
GATGTTAAAATTCATGACAATTGTCTGTTTGAAGAAATTAGAAGATTGAATGTATATTTAAATGTATAAGAGATGGGTGGAAATATTTAACCATTTCAAAAATAAAACACATTCCATATGAAAATTTAGTTATTCTTGTTGGATTTATGTTGTGCTGCCCTGAAATTAATGCAGCAATTGAAAGAGTTTTTTCAATTAGTAAAGAGTTTTGGACAAGTGAGAAATCAAGATTGAATGGTGATTCTCTAGCTGCAGCACTAAGTGTAAAATTCAATAAGAAGGATATTTCTCGCTCCGAAACTTCCAATAGATCATTAGAAAATGATATATTGACAAAAAATATTCATTCCATGGAAAAATACTTGTTTAATTAAATAATTAAAATAGACGTTAGTATAATTAGTATATTTTTGTTTGAATGAATAAAATGTTTGATTTATTTTTTCAGTACATTTTTATCCTCCTTTTCATTGGAAAAAAATTGGTCGGCTCAGTAAAAGAGAGGGGGGATATGATATATCATTTTATATGTAATCATATCTATTAATCTTAATTATATCTACAGGAAGTTAAAGGTATCGGGCATCAACTTGGTAGCTGTTGGGTCTGTCTGCATGTGTTATGTATTGTCTCTTGATACTTAATAAATATAGAATTGTTACAAACTGTAGTGTTCCCTAAATTTCATAAAAATTATACAATATACAGGATCAGAATGCATGTTAATTCATTAAATACATACACAAGCTTTTAATTTTTTTTTTTTTATCTAGAATGATTAATCATTGATAACTGTAAAACTATATTAATGCTTGGCAATCCAGCATGGTTGTGGTCTCAAATGTGCTGAATCAAAGTGTGCTAACAGCAAATCGAATTTAATAAGACTACTCTAAAACATTATTTACTATACTTTATTAACTGATTAAAGTATTAATTAAAAGTACTATTCATATATGTTATTTGAAGATTATTTTTGTTTTATTAATAAATAAAATGTTTTATTTTAAACTTTTCCTTACAATGTTGGATATAGAAATATAAAGTGAGAGTAAAATCAAGAAGAAAAATTGCCATGAAAATAACATTAAGAACACACACACATATATACATAAACATTTACAAAAATTCTGCAGATAATAAAATGAACAATAAATACTAAAATTATGCTTATGTATAAAATAAGAAGAAACAATGCTAAAAAGAAATGCAATCATGCACTTAATTAAATAACACAAACGAATATTAAGTACACAGAATTATTTTTAACTATTAACAGAATACAGATAAATAACATTCTGAGCTCTAGTATTAATCTGATTAATGATCAAACTTGTTTCAGTTTTACAAATCTGAATAAATATTAACAACAACAACTAAACATCAATTAAGCTTTAACTCTTTCTCACAGACTTTGGAAGTCATGAATTTTTTAGGGAAAGAAGCAAAATAGTTTAATTTCAAAACTTGGTTTTATGATAAAAATCTTACCAGTAAACGATACAGGTATAAATATTCAGTAGCTGCTAAATAATTTCCACATTCGTATTGACTTTTGGCAAAAATATAGACTGAATCCATCCATTCAATGTTAAACTAAAAGAAAGACAGAATTATACCAGTTCTTTTATGCTATATTAACAAAAAAAGTAACAAAGAACTTAACATTATAACAGAATACAACATTACATTCTGTTAAAAAAAGCTTGGACGAAATAAAATTAAGAAACATTTTATAATGCTGAACTATGATAACACAATTCATTTCCAAATTTTCATAAGAAAAATTAAAATCTTATAACATACCTGATAATTCCTAACAAGAAACTCCAAAAGCATACGTCCATCCCTAGTAAAAAATTGTAATGCAATCTTTCAATGACAATGAACAAAATATTATCTCAACATAGAAAATTTATTCTAAAATATAGTAAATATAAATATAATCATACACACATATTCTTTTTAAGCATTCAAAAATGTTCATTAGTACATATTCAAAGAAAATTTTATTGGGACTGAAAATTAACAAATAAAAATAATCGCAAAATAAAATCATGCAGAGCATGTCTGATTATGCTGGACATTTTTTTTCTCTCGCAAAAGATATACTAGAGAAATAGCATCATTACTTTCAGATATAAGAACACATATACTAAAACCATTAAAAATTTTTTTATAAAGGAACAGTGATTAAAGTTAAATATATACATATTAATAAGTCATGGGTATTTTTTACAGACAAAGGCAGCAGTAAAACATGCATAATATAAGTCAATTATGTTTAATCAACCAATTCTTAATTGTGAAAGTTGATAAAAGTGTTTTTTACAAAAAGACAATATCAGGCATGTTTTCCCACCATTATGGATATTTGGAGGACTGAGCAGTGAAACGAAGGAGTTTCTCATTCCAATTCTTAACATGATGAAAGGTATAAACATTCTGAATACTGAAAAAGGTAAAAAAAAAATTAAGGATTACACAAGCTGCTAACATTTCCCACATCACTCACAAATTCTATTTCTTTAACTAACACTGATTGCCTCAATCAGTGTTAGTATGTTGATTGTAGTATCTGTTAGTATGTTGAATGTTTGTCAAGAATATGATTGTTTATTTATGTCACTTTTAGAAGCAACATGAGGGCCATTGGCAGCAGAGCTAGTACTTTTGAGCCTTGATCAAGTGGCAAGGACGATACCTGAACAGGTGCCTCCCTTTCCTAACAATCACACCAATGGAAGGGCTTGGAACTGTGACAGATGTAACTTGCATCAGGTTTGAACACAACAAGATGAAAACTGTAAGCTTTAAGTTCATAACCACCAGGCTACTGCAGTCACTGTTTTCAAGGAAGCATAAACTGGTACAGTAAATGCCATTGTGTAATACAACAACATCCAGATTTTTATTTGGCTGAATTCATAAGATAACAAATTCATTAAAAAGCAGTAATGTTTTCAGTTTTGATAAAATTGGTTATTGCCCACCCATACCCATGTTTAATACACTTAATTGCTTTATTTCATAATTAGTTCATAAAAATATATGTAATTAGATGAAAATCTCTAGAGTTGCCCTCATTCATTGCACAACACTTCATCCCCCCCCCCACTTTCCTTTAGAATAGTGTCAATGCTGCTTCATTAAAATATCTATTCCAAATAATGTCTGGTAATAAAACCTAAAAAACATAAATACTCATTTTACTTTAAAGAGCATCTTTACAAGATCAGATGAGTAAAGATGATGTTATAATATAATTTATTTTACATCTTGTCTTGGATGTATCATTTACAAACTATTTCCCTTTTAATAAACAGTTTAAAGCAATAAAAAATAATTTAGAAAATTGCATACAAAAATATATTATATCGCAACAACAAATATTCTCTGCATAGAACTACCAATAAACTATTTGATATAAGACAAAAAAAAAAAAAAAAAAAAATTTTTTTTTTGGCTACTGTTATAATTCACATAGGATAAAAAATTGAGTTTATTAAATGTTACAAATATAACTAATTACTTAAAATAATAGTAAATAATTCAATTAAGATATTCAAAGTTTTAAAAATGCAAACATGAAAAGTTTACTAAAAAGCATTTCTAAAAATATACATTAATCACATATATCAGCTGCAAATGCACTCAGAATGGCAAAATTTTATAAACTATGCAAAGAAATATTGATTTCAAGCTTTTCTCACAACTGGAGAAGAGAAAGGGGGGGGGGGGGGAGAGAGAGAGAGAAATGTGATCAATCACTTTTCTTTTTGGACACTCTTTTCTTTTACTACTTATTTTGTGAATTAAATTTTTGTTAATCGAATGCAAATATAATTTAAAAAAAGTATCTGAAAATTCTTAAGAGTATCAACTAAAGTTACTCCTTCTGCAGGTTTATTATCTTGATTCTCATCAGTTTGGAAATCATGCTTCTGAATACTTTTAGCATACACCTTTTGAGGACAGGCGATCAATTTCACAACCAAAAGAAACAGTTTCTAAAAGGTCAAGAAATAAACCAAGCAGTTCCTTCCCCTGTTAACAGCTTTTGGACTGCCATGGAGTTTATTAGAACCCATAAATATCAATCACTTGTTTTATCAAAATTGCACTTTTTTTTCCCTCCACTTTTTGCCCCAATTTGATACTTTCTTATTAATTTGAATGATTTATTTATAAAAACTACAATATTAATAGATATGTCCCATGATTTATATAAAATTTAATTTAATTCTTTAAACACATAATTTGTATTATTTCTATTTTTATTGTGCTAAATACATCAAATAAATAAATAAATATTTATTTTCAAGTTAAAATCAAAATTTAAAGGATTATTTACAGCTTACACATATTTTTTCATTAATTGAAAATAATGATAGTTGCTAGAGGTTTAAGAAGAAATGCATGTTATTTTACAATGTATAAAAATGTTATTGAGAACAATTTTATAAATTTAAAAGGTGATTTTTAAAATAAAAATGTTTAAGATTATTTTGCTTTTACAGTATATAACAGGATAATTTCATTTTTTAATGATGCACAAGAAGATGAATGTTACCATTATAAAAAACATACATATGGCCCATACTTAAAATACTTCAGTTTGACATTTCTATTAGCATTTAGGACAATGAAACTATTTAAAAATATATTTGTTACATAGTAATGCAATTTGTATTAAGTTTATGTTGATAATTTACAAACATAAGTCCATAATTTATTTGAACAGAACAGAAAATTACTCAAATTTGTAACTTATATCAGAGTTAGAAAAGCAATTTTGTGATTTTGCGTAACCAAATTAAGTTCAAAATTATGTAGCATTGCACTATTTAAATTTAGAAAGAATGTATTTTAATTATTATAATGATAAATAGCACTTTTTTTTTTTACAAAATTGTGTGGAAAATATTCATTTCAAAAGTTTGAATGAAAAAGTAGTTCAAAAACAGGAGGAAGTATATATTTTGAAACATTTTTATAACTTATTTTAGATTCAAAATTTCTTTACATTGTAACTTAGAAAAACTAAATCTTTATTTACTTAGCAAAGTACTCTTTACCTAAGCCCAAGATTTTTTTTTTTATATGCTCAAATAACTGAACTTAGATAAAATAAATAAGTAAAAAAAAATGATGTTTTTGTAACAAAATTAAAAATTACAAATGAATGAAATGCATATCCAATTTATTCACACTATTAATAAAAAAATGAATTATACAGATAAATGTTATTTTTTTAAATTGTGTTTTATTAATTTGTAAATGTCTGTTAAATAAAATAATTATAGTGTTTTCCTTTTATTATTGCATATGGATAAATTAGTTTAATGTATAAAAATTCTAATTATGGTACTGAGTAAAACACAAAAATTGCAAGAAAGAAAATGTGACCTATTTTTTAGTTATTATTCACTAAAATTTTATGAATTCAAATTGGATAGATAATCACAATTTGACTTTCAAAAAGAACTTTTACTAAAAAAAGGAGAATAATCGATTATAAGGGACTGCTTGCTCCCCAAACATTCCCACTGCTCAGATGGTGACCAACACACTATCTTGCCTTTTATTGGTAAATGCTCAGAATTGTCAATAATAGGGGGAAAAAAAGGGAGAAATAACATAGTTTAAAGTCAAATCCTCAAAATCATTTCATCGAAAGCATCTGATGAGAAAAGGTTAATTATATTTTTCCAATAATCTTTAGTACCATTAAATTGTCAAGATGTTTTAAAACAATTTTTACAACAATTAAAAAAAAAAAAAAAGTGAAAACACTTTTTTGATCACATGACACCAAGCCTTTGAAATATATTTCAATCATCTCTTCATTACAAATAAAGAGAATGAAATATGTGCATGAAAATTAGTTATACAGGAGTAAACTTACACTTCTGTAATTGGCCATTATCTAGTTTGAGAACATTTTATACACACACAAAGTTTTTTTACAAAATTAATTTACTAAGGAAAAAAAATATAATTCTATATACACACACATACATAAACTAGAGTAAAGATTCTATATACATATACATAAATGCAAGGTTCTCCCCCCCTCCCAAGAATGTTATTAATAAATATGCAGGAAGAGGGATATTTACTTTTGAAAAACACGAAATCAGACTGTCACTAAAAAAGATATACAGTGGTACCTCGACATACGAGTGCCCCAACATACGAGTTTTTCGAGATGCGAGCGAGTGATTTTTTGCTTTGAGTTACGAGTTCGGTTTAGCACGTCGGCCGGTAGTAGCACGCGACTGCATGGCGCACACATCACGGTCAGTGAATCAGTTAGCAGCGTGCTTCAGCTGTGATAAGTTGTATAGTTGTGTTCGCGTTTGGTGTTGCGTTTACATTTACAGTTGTAGTTCATTTATTTTTATAACCATGGAACAGAAGAAAGTTTGTGAAAAGTCAAGTGCTAAGAAAAAGATGATGATTATTGAATTAAAACGTGAAATTATAGAAAAACATGAACAAGGTGTTCGAGTTGCTGACTTGTCCAGGCAGTATGGGCGTAGTACGTCCATGATATGTACTGTGCTTAAACAGAAGGAGTCGATAAAGAGTGTAACGCCGGCTAAGGGCCTTACGATAATTTTCAAGCTGCGAACCTCCCTTCATGAAAATATGGAGAAACTGCTGATGGTGTGGGTGATAGAGAAGCAGCTCCAAGGAGATACCTTGACGCAGACCATCATTTGCGAGAAGGCAAGAGCGATCTACGGAGATTTGCTGAAGCAAACCCCACAGACTTCCATCCACGAGGCATCAGAAGAGTCATTTAAAGCCAGCCGGGGCTGGTTTGAGAATTTCAAAAAGAGGACCGGTATTCACTCCGTTGTCAGGCATGGTGAGGCAGCAAGCTCAGATATGAAGGCAGCTGAGGATTACATTAAAATGTTTTCCGATCTAATAAAAGCCCAAGGATATATCTCTCAGCAAGTCTTCAACTGTGATGAGACAGGGCTGTTTTGGAAAAAGATGTCAAATAGAACGTATATAATGGCAGAGGAGAAGATGATGCCAGGCCACAAACCTATGAAGGACATTGACTCTAGCACTGTGCACCAATGCGAGTGGCAACTGCAAGATCAAGCCTCTGCTCGTATACCATTCGGAAAACCCCAGAGCATTTAAGTCACATACGATTTTGAAAGAAAAACTGCCAGTTATGTGGAGGTTGAACCCGAAGGCATGGGTCACCAGGAAGTTCTTTGTGGAGTGGGTAAACCTGGTTTTCGGCCCTTCTGTTAAGAAATATCTACAGGAAAAAAACCTACCCGAGCAAGCCCTTCTCATCCACCAAACCTCGAAGATGACATCATCGAGGAGTTCAAATTTATAAAGGTTTTCTACCTACCACCCAACACCACTCCTATCCTGCAGCCCATGGATCAGCAGGTGATTTCTAATTTTAAGAAGCTATACACCAAGCATCTGTTTCAGCGCTACTTTGAAGTGACAGCGACCACAAACCTCGCCCTTCGAGAGTTCTGGAAGGACCACTTTAATATCGCGATTTGCCTAAAAATTATCGATCAGGCCTGGCTGGGTGTTACAACGAGGACCTTGACCTCTGCATGGAAAAAGCTGTAGCTGAAAGGATCTATGAAGAATTGGAACCCGGTATGTCAGTAGAGGAGGAGATTGCGTCTCTGGGGAAATCCATGGGTCTAGAGGTGGAAGAGAGAGACGTGAACGAGCTCGTCGAGGAGCACACCCAGGAACTGACGACTGAGGAGATACAAGAGTTACAGTCACAGCAGCATACGGAGGTTATGCAAGAAATTGGTTTCGAGGAGGAGGTTATTTCTACAAGTGAGATAAAGGAGATCTTGGGAATGTGGGAGAGAGTTTCACAGTTCGTGGAAAAGAAACACCCAGAAAAAGTTGCAACAGGTCGTGCATCTGATCTTTTTAATGACACTTGCCTAACTCATTTCCGGAATATTCTGAGAGGGAGGAAGAAACAAACCTCCTTGGACATGTTTTTTTCTAAACGGCCTACAGGTGAAAGCGAGAAAAATGTAGTGAAAAAGGCAAAGACCAGTGAGGATATCTAATTTATTTCTTTACATTCTCTTTTTTGTTTTTGTACAATAAATATTTGTCATTTATAAATATGTTTTTATTATTCAAAACCACGTAACAAAAATAACTGGGGAGACATTTTGGGGGTTGGAACGGATTAATGGTAATTCAATTGTTTTGTATGGGGAAATTTGCTTCGAGATACGAGTAATTCAAGATACGAGCAAGGTTGCAGAACGAATTAAACTCGTATGTCGAGGTACCACTGTACCTGATTTCAAAGTATAATATATTACAAACTTGGTGTACATAAGCTAAATAAGTTTAAAATTTAAGGGGAAAGGGGGAGCTTCAAGGATCTAGAAGATTAATCTAACTCACAATTTCTACATCATATATAACTGCAAAATATTATAGTATTTAAAATTTTTTATGTAACTATATATACCTAGTTGTTTCTATTTGCTTTACAACTGTCTGAGATTCAAAGATCTGCCTAATGTGGTTGGTTTCTTCTTGATAAATTTTCAATTCATTAACAACTTTTTTTCTTTTTTCAAGTAACTCTAAAACAAAAATAAAAAAATCAAAGTAACAAATAATTATATTATAAAATATTGTGGTTAATGTGAACAATTTCAAAACAACAAAATTCCACTTATTTTACACAAGATTCTTTTAAAAGCAAATTACTTTTTAATTCACTCTCATTTCACTTCACAACGTTTTTGTCACCTAGATAAAATTTTAACTTAAAACATCTAGCTACTCAGATGGTTTGAAATAAAATTAATCAACCTAAAAAAAAGATTATAAATTGACTTTGAAATTAATTCAATCCTTAAAATCCTGATACATGAAATAGAGAAACTTAATCTCATACAACAATACCTTTGTTAAGATTTTTAACAATATTAAATTTCTCTTTTGAAGTGCTTTGATTTTTAAGCTTTAATTAGCTAAAAAATATTTGTTCTTTCTATTGTTACATCAAATTTGCTGTGCAATGACTTTTCTGAAATCTCTAACAACTGAACTTTTTTCAAAGGGAGGATCCATATTTTAAAAGTAGAAAATCGGGGTTCAGTTCAGATATATATAAATAAATTTAGAAAAGTTGGGGAAGGAAAAAGAATAATTCATTGAATAAAAGGTTTAAAAATAATTTACCAATAGAAAATAATTTCTACTTTTAATCTGTTTTGCTCTGATTATAAACAACTAAATAATTGCATAGTTGATAGTCAGCACATGCAAAAAAAAAAATCATAAATTAAGACCCAAAGAACAGGACAGGTATACTTTTCATAATCTTTCTAAAATGAATACAGTAAAAACCTATTAGCAAGAATACCGCAAAATACATCTCGTGTCTGATAAAATATGTTCCTTAAGAACTCAGTGCCATTAAAAACTAACTTAAAAGACAGTTTATGATCAAGATTATATATAATTTTTTATTCCGAAAACCTTTTTGTACATTACAGTTTCCTTTGCATAAAAAGTGAGTAGTGCAAAATTCACTTTCTAATAGCACACAGACAGTTATCTCCATATCATAACAACTTTATTACTCACAATAGTAATGTTAGTAACAAAAGTTTATGTAGAATTCAAGTTGATACAAAACCAATTAAGTTGATTTATTGTTTTCCAAATTATTATGCAACAGTTTTGAAATCGTTTTGGAATAATTTTATAGTGAAGGGGAATTTTTTCATAAGTATTGCATCAAAAATCAATTTTTCCAACTTGGATCAGGTATGTTTTTCAGATGAATTGTTTATCTCTGAAAATGCTGTTTAACCCAGACCTGTACTGTGATTTTAAAAATCAATCTGGAGATTCTAGAAATTGTGCTAAACATATAAAATCTGCAGAGTGCTAAATGAAAGAATACGAATAAATTTTACCTGCGAGTCCCTTAAATGTTTCAAAAACTTGAAAATTATCTTTTTCAGAAATTAAGAGCCATTCATTTTTTCAAAAAAAAAAAAAAAAAAAAAAAGACCTGTTGTTACTTTTATGTCACTTTCTGGCAAATCAAACATTTTATTTGGATATAACTATATTTTCCCATAAAATAAATCCACTTACTGATTAAACTGCATCGAAAATGAATTTTTAAAATGTTCTCCAATCAGCTAGAATTCAAAGCTTGACAATATTTTAGAATATGAATTTTAATTACACTAGGCTTGATGTTTTGATTGTATAAATTATCTATAAGAGCTCTTAAATTTCCACCAGGAGCTCTTCAAAGTAAATTTAACAAAATTCACAATCAAAATATATTAATTTATTTAAAAAAGACTTCTCAGAAACTTAAGTAAAAAGGAAGTTCTAAGTGATTCCGAATGCAAAGACAATTTTTTTCAAGTTCTTCCATTTAATTAAGAAATTGGGTCAGTCATGCACCTTCATTCCAAATGCAACATCTTATTTTAAGAAGTAAAAATCTTTATTTGACAGGAAATTTAATTCAACAAGAAAAATATGTATGAAAAAGCAAAAGACCAAATGCTGATGCCATTTGGTGAAACAAAACTAAAAACTTATACATGATTCTTTTGAAATACTAATCAAGCCATCAGAATTTGACTTGATTTGTAACTTTGATTAAAATAGATGCTGTTGTATATATGTATCTTGTATCCCTCCCACCTTTTAAAAAAATTACTTTTCTTTCTCCATTACTAATTCTTAAAAACTACAGCAGTTTCCTTAATATTCAAATACTGCAGTAAAAATATTGCAATAAGTGCATAGATTTAGATTTCTGTATTAAAACAAAAGCTACCTTTAAAATTGATGAAAAGGAATTGACATTGCTCGAGAGAAGGAAAAAATGTCTTATAAGAGCAACACATTTGTGATGCATACTACAGTTTTAAATGAAGGTTAAATAACCATACTATTACCTACCATTTTGAACTTCCTTAATATACTAGGCAAGGATTTTAAGACTACATATGATTTAATTTTATGATATACATTATGTTGAAACCGACTTTTATATTTTCCAGTTAATAAGCTACCATTTTTAACTAAATTATTATAGTGCTTGTATTTTAATATAGAAATTATAAACAAAAGGCCTCGATAAAAATTAAGACTAAAACAATTTAGTTTAAATAATTTCAGAAGATTTAAAACCATAGGAATTCTACTGTGTCTATTTACATCAAATACATTTTATAACAAGTTACAATTAATACTGACTTTACAAGGGTGATCAGCTAGACTCAAAATATTATTCTAAAATATAGATAAGTTCCACTACTATAATTTAAAGTTACCAAAATTTGTCACAAGTGAAAATATGAATCAAACTTACGAAAAAAAAAGTCCAAAATTAGATTCCAAAAGTAAACAAAACAAATATTTTTGTTTTAATTATAAGAATTATGTTTTTGGTTAATAAAGTTTATATTTAACATGAAAATGCATTCATCTATTGAATTAATATACAGGAATATTCAATCACACAAAAAAAAAATACATCCCTAAAAATAATGAATTTGAAAAATATATTTACCTTCTGGAATCACAGCATTTGGATGAAGCTGTTTGTGAATGTCAATTGCATAATCAATCATACGTGTATTTTTCACAATTTCTAATTTCCCAAGCAGAAGTTCTCTTTCATCATACACCTGAAACACATTTCAGCATTTTTTATAATCACAAACAAAACCAAAGCAACAAATAAAATTTTAAAATTTTTTTATATTAATATATATGCATTCCTATACCAGTAATTATTTCATGAACCAGAATTGCTTACCATATTTGAAGTGATGCTGAAAGTAATTTGGTACGAAAATTTAATTATTGCATATGCAGAAATGACTTTCTTTTGTGAAAGGGAGACAATGAAATAAAGATAAAATTATATCAAATATTTTGATTCTAACGAAGCAATTTTCTATAAAGTTGGAAAAAAAAAGTAATACACCATTAAAAAAAACTAATTAATAAAATTAAATAGTAAAATTTCAAATTTAAATACCAATTAAGTATTAAAGCACTAGTTATCTAATATATTTTGAAATAAATTCAAAGGCATAATAATTTTTAAAAGAGTTTAAAAAACAAAATTGAACTAAGCTGAATGTGATATTCAATTCAAATTGATATTTGACATACATTTAAAGAGATGTATGTCTGAAATCTATTTTCTGGATTCATTATACTCTTTCAGACACATTTTCTAGGTGTCATTATCACATTCTTTGCCCCATTTATAATATTTTTGTAATCCAAAAACTTCCCTGATATTTTGAAAGTTATACTTGTAACAGAATTTTCTATAAAATGAAAATGCATGATTTAAAAATAATTTTAAAAAAATATTGGTTCTTTTTACAGCTACTATATATAATAAAGGAAAAATAGCTTTTTAAATATACCACAGCTGTTAAAGAAAAGATTTAGCCAGAATAATTAAATTTAGCTAGATAAATATTAAATTTAATAATTTGATTTATTATTGCATAATTATTTTAATCTTTTTGTTAAGTTATTGCAGAGCATGGAATAAGCAGGGCAGTAAAATATATGAAAATAGTCATTTTATTTTAGAATTTTTAGATAATCATTCAAATTATTAATTTTTTTGTGGCTAATGGTATTACATGAAACTTAAAAACTAACATTTAATGTCTGAACTAGAATTATGTCTTTGAAATGATTATTCAAATTTTTAGTACTAAAAACTACACAAGTTGAAAAAATTCAGAATGGCTGTTCAGACTGCTTTCATTTAATTTTCATTCTGTTTCACACATTCTCTGCTAGAAGCTGAAAATCCTAATAAACATTAAGTACAGATTTTATTGCCCAAGCTAGAAAATAGAAATGCTCGACTCAGTGAAGAATGATGGATATTCTGATGATGAAGTTGACATTTTCAAATTACAAGGTAATGAAAAGTATGATGAAATTGTCAATAAACATCAGGCATTAGTCAAATTTGAAGACATATTTATTGAATGAAGATACTGACAAAAGTTATGAAAACAAATCAAAAAAGAAAGTTAAATTGACAAGGCTCGAATTAAAAAATTGTCCAGAAATTAAACAGAGTTTTATCATTTTGGATCACATTTAAAAAAATTCAAATATATTATAGCAGACGAAGATAAATATCAGTACTTAATGCAAGCTACTATTGATGGTTTGAGAGCCAGAAGTATTAGTAAACTTTCCTCCTGTTAAGAAAAATCATCGCAAAGTGATTATATCTTTAAAGTCAAGGTTTAGAAGGAAGGATATGTTGATCCAAGTTTATATTTGAAAATTGTTACAAATATTTCCATTCAACAAACAAGAATAAATAGTTCTTATAGTTTGTTGTATTAAGGTGACCAATTGTCCTTTAGTAGGTTCTGCTTTTCCTGAAAAGTATCCTCCTTTTCGATATTTTAAAACTAATCTGTTAATATCTCTATTCAGAGATGCTGTATCAAACTACTATGCAAATCTAGAATACAAAAAACTTTTAGGATATTCTAAAGTTAGATGGCTCACTCTACCACCTGTTATAGAGCACGTTTTACAATTATTTGAGCCTCACCATACATATATTTTAAGTTTAGACAAATGTTAAAAAATTCTGGAATCCCTTTTCAATTAAGAATTACCAGAGATATTAATGTATTTGTACATAACCAGGCATATATTTTCCTCAAAA
>BMAW01103239.1:0-15470 GCA_019974015.1 Nephila pilipes
ATACATATATATATATATATTGTATACCTGTTTTAAAGAGATACCTTTAAGATAATTTTTATATTCAGTATATTATGTTCTTTACACTTTTGTTTCCAAGCATCACAGTTGTTAATCGAGAAATAAAAATGCAATGAAATGTAATTAAAAACATTTTAAGAATATTTGTAAATGCTTTGCACTTTTTATTGCTGCTTTAGTTATGTAGGATTTTCAATCTTTTAGAGCCGTTTAAATATTTTCATTCCATCGAAAAATACTTTTCACATTAAGATGATTATTTAAAAAAGAAATAATGACTATTTTAACCGACTACTAAAAGTTCATATTGTTTGCAATGAAAATATAAATTTATACATCGAAAACAAAAGCTTCAGGATAGAAATACACATGGAGAGAGAGAAAATGACCCAGAATAAATGCCCTTTCTTGAAATAAAGAGCATATACTATATAAAAAAGGAGAAAATAAGAAAAGAAAAGAGAAAGAAAAGAAATAAGAAAAGAGCTCCGAATGTGCAATAAATTCCAGAGCCTTCATCACGATCTGGATGGCCCGGTTCATATAATTCAATTGATTTAATACCGGTAGATGGCAAGGTTAGTCGAAAGAAAGGCCGATAAGACGGAAAGAGCATAACGATTAATTTGAAGAGAGCATTTTTTGCAAGATATGCTCATTGATTTGTACGTCAATTGAAAAAAATATATTCTATTACAAAATTACATTTTTTAAACATTTTTTTCTAAATGAATTATTTATATTCAACTTGGTGAATAATAAAGTATTTCATATATATATGGTGAGATATATTTGTACGTGCAAGACCTTCATAAAAAGAAACCATTGTTATTTTAGCGGATAGACCTAAAAACGTTGAAAAGCATTTTTTATATGTGTAATTCTTTAATATATTCTTATTCCAAATGTATGGTTATTAGTAAATTTAACATTTCATTTGAGTTCTTTGTAAGCCCACGTTATTAAATGTTACCACCTAATGAAAAATACATAAAAAGTCATTATTTTGAAAGTTTGAGAAATTAATACAACACTCAGACATATCTTTTTCTGTAAAAAGTCTTCTAATGCTTACCTTGATTGTTTTATAATAAATAATAAACTTTTTAAATTTACTTTTGAAATGATGATAAACCTATTCAGCGAATTAATAATACTTTTATTTATGATACTTTTGGAAATATATCCCCTATCACTAACGAGTTCCAATATTTTTTTTATTATATAAGTTATTTTTATATTCCACAATAAAATGTATGTGATGTTTTACTGCAGATTTTTTTTTCTTACAAATTACTTGGAAATAACTCTCATAGCTTTGACATCGTTGATCGAATTCCCCTTTTAAAATAATAAGATCTTTCTTTTAAATTATTACGTTGTTAATAAAGTGTTATGGGTCAGTATGTTTTAAAATGTAGCTAAGTAATGTTTCAGGCTATTTTATTACATTATTTGATTTATGAACCTTGTCTTGAGAAGAAACTATGACTAAAGGAAATTAGCATTTTTACATGTGTGGAAGTGTATTCAATGAGATTAAAGGTCAATGAGTTTGGAGTTAACATGCTGAAAATAGATATAAGGTTCGAAGAATAATAGTTCACATGATATTGATGCAAGAAAAAAGAGACTATTAGATAGTCAATAACTGACTCGAACCCAAATTATAAATAGCGTTTCAGATTCATCTAAGCTTTCCATGTTATTGACGCAAGTAGAATTTTCACTCATAATCTTTGGTTTCAAGCTAAATTTACTAATTGCTCCATATTCCCGATACAAATACTTTTTTTTTATAATTCTTGTATATATTTTAAACATAAAGTAAAAAAAAAATACGTGCCTGAATGTTCATTGCCTGATTATTTGATGCCTATAATAAGTATACCATTGAAGTAATGGTTGAGGTTGTTAATAAAAGTTCCAGGGTTATATGAAAATCTTATAACCTGGAATTTCAGGATGTGAACGTAATTGAAGAAATAAAAACTATTTATACTAATCATTTTTTTTTCCATTTTTATTTCAGGTATTTTGGATACGGAAATTTTGCTTTTCAGTTTTCAGAGATAAAATATGATAACTGATTTCACGTACTTTTTTTTGAAAAACTGAAATTGTAGCTGTTCTATTCTTTTAAGAAGTGATGAAATGGTTAAACTACGATACTACATAATTTAATAATCACAGCAGTTTCATTACATCACTTTTATTTATTTTGAATTTTTAAGTATCGTATTAAAAAAGTTCAAATAAACATTTAGCATCTAAGAGAAATTTATACTTTGCAAAATTTAATTTTAAATATGGAATAAAAATTATTAAACAAATTTTTCTGTTATTAAAATTATTATATTTGCTATAAGGAAACTATTTGAAATAATAACCATTTTTTTTCACCTAACATTTTTTATGAGTAAAAGTTCAGTCTTTTTAAACTTTCCATGGGCTAAATATATTTAGCTTTTCGCTTAGTAAATTTGCCTGCCTAAGCCTTTAGTGATATATGCTATGTTTGACTCCAAAATTGTACTTTAGAGATGATGGATTACCCTTTCAAAAATTGAGAAATTAGATTAATTTTATTACTATTTTCTTATCTCTATGATTTTAAAATGTTTGGTACTTTACAAGCGATCAAACTTTGCAAAGTAGAAAAGGAAATCAAATAATTAAAAATAAATTAATTTTTAACAAAATTGGAAATAAATAAATCATGTCGAAAAGGTTTTAATTAAATTCTATCTCAAGAATTAAAATGCACAGAAACTATTAATTTTCTGTTCCACAATGAATTGGAATTAAAAGATAAAAAAAAGTAAATAGTTTTTTTATTGATTTTTATTTACTTTATTTAAATAACTTTCTATTTGCATTTATAAAAGTGACATCACATCTTTTAAGAAATCAAGTTTTCAACAAACAAATTAAAAGAACATTTATAGATCAAAATCTAAGAATACAGTACCAATTAATAACATGAGTAATAAAAATACTTTCACATTACATGAAACTGATTCTAATTTTAATATTAAAAGTTTTTGTGCCAAATATGGATTTCTTAATATCACGATACACTACGATAAATGAACGAAAATGTTGGAATTAACTTTAAATATTTCATATTATCTTGTACCTGTTTTTTCTTCACAATATCGATCTAAAAAAAGAAGATAGATATTAGCAACTTGCTAACGATATAGCACACGAGAGTATAAAAACACGAAAAAAAATTTGCTAAGTGTATGGTAGTAAATTAAATTAAGACGAACTTTCAAAGGTCATGAAAACTACAGCAGATAGATCGTTTGTGTAACACCTGGTGTAAGGGTGCGCTCTATAATAAGAAAATTGGACCCTAATATTAACCCTGTTAACCTCCCTCCCTCTAGAATATTAATGAGAAAGTCACCAAGGAACCTGCGTTTCAAGGCGTAGCTACGATCACGAGATTTTTATATTGAGGGTGTATTACTTAGAAGCAATGTGGTAAGTGTAGCCCTGAATCAGGTAAATTCGAAAAGTAATATTATACAACCCCTATTGAAGCTCTCTATGATAAATTAATTATATTAAATGCGTTATAAAGCAATATTACTTTTGTTTTAATTTTGAATTATTATTATATTACGTTTCGAATATATCTAGCCATCGTTGATATGTCTAGTATGGTTATAGGAAAAATATAAAAATTTTGCATTTATATTGTTTTTCAGAGTTTTGAGAACGAAAAACTATGCTTTAATTCTTAGATTGCTTGAGCATTCACCATACTTTTATTTTAAACTCAAGCATTGGCTTTTCATTTTAAACTAAAATTGTATTAGAACTTTTCCTCTGAAATGCTGCTAGATAAAGTCTTGTTAATTATGTTTAATTCTATTTTTTTATCTCATTAAACACTATTTTTGAACTCAAATTGTTCTAAAAAATGTTATTTTGCTGATTTGTTCTGTTCTTTCGAAACTATTTACGTAAAAAAATGTATAAAATAACTCAGTATTCTGAGAATATTATTCGCTATTAAATTACATTAACATGCTCTCCTTCCGCTCAAGATTTTTGATATCTATAATCAAATTATAGTTTAAAAATCTATATATTCTAATTTATATATATTCTATAATCCATGAAAATTATTATCTAACATTACAAATGATAGTTCTAAGATTCTATTTGAAAGTAACCTTTTTTTCATTTCGAAACAGATAAAGAATTAAAAATAAAAAGTAAAAAGGAAAATAATTTCATTCAAAGCAAATAAAAGGAATTTACATAAGCTATTTATAATAAAAAATTACCTACTGACAGCTACATTTTGTGTTTTAAACTTTAAAATTAAAATATTAATATTGCACGCAGGCAAAATCTGAAAAACATATAAAACTCGAAAACCATGTTAGTTTTGTTTGGAGATATTTTAAGGTATCCAAACATTAAAAATTTTCTTATAACCTAAAAAATTAGAAAAAAGAAGTTTATAATAAATCCTATACGCAACAAAGTGTTTCTTAGTTATAAAACTATGCATTTACCTTGCAATATAATACTTATTTTCAAGCGTTAAATAGTAGTTTTTCACATTCTGAACAAAGAAATTATTTGAAACTACTTATTTTTTTCTTTTCAAAAATAAGTTTTATTTGTATAATTTTAAGATATGTTTTTATATTCACTCATAAGCATTACTTGTCATGATAACGGAATGGCCAAACTTATGAATACGAGTTATACGGTTAGAAATTGCCTTTATTTACGTGGAAAAGGAGTGTAGTGTTGGTGACTGCAGTTTTATTTGCCTAATTTGTTTTATGTCTTTTCAATTTTTTCTGTGACTTCATATATAGCTCTCATGGGTTGTCTACCTGTGAGTAAAACTATTTTTTTTTTCTAAATTTAAATTGCTTTTGAAAATTAATGTCAAAATTTATGCGTGTTTGTACACCATGTTTGTAGCTCTCATACTTATGCAAATATTTTGATATATATGGCTTATCTTTTGAATTTTAATAACAGTATTGTTTCGGTTATTTTAGTTTCAGATATTTAAGTATTTATTTTGGTAATTTGTATGTTTCTGGTTTTAATGTTTTAGATTTAGTATTTAGATCCATTCCAAATTGTATTTTTGCTTTTAAAACTAATTTTAAATATTTCATTCATTTCAAAAGTTCATTGGCCAGTAATTATAGAGCAATCTTGCTTAATATTTATAAGCCATGTTACCACTTTAAATATATTATTTTTGTAATCTCTATAGTTTCTTCAAGAATTTTCTTTTTTTTTACATCTTTTTTGATGCTCCTGATTTTGGTTAATACCTTAAAATTTACTATATTTTGAATTTATATATTTTCTTTGTTAAGTGAAATTTATTTTTTGTGTTACCTTTCCTTTTCATTTAAAGGTTTTTATTTTTTTATTATTTTTTTGCTCAAGTAGCTTTTTCTTTTTAATGCTCACTTTTTTTTCTTTTTAATTTTAGCTTTGAATTAATTGCTTATGAATTTCAAAAAAAAAAATAATGTCATATTCATTTTTCTGATATATTAAATAATGTTTAATAGTTGATTTAATATAACCATTTCTTCTTATGATTTATCAACTGCTGCTAAATCCCCTAATATTTTCAATAACCATTTATCTGGCAAAAGTCCATAATCACGATTCATAATGTATGATATAAGTTTATATTAACCGTTTCATACCTCTTTTATACTGAGAAATATTTTATACTAAAATTAATGGATAAAATATGAATAAAAATATATATGCCTATTTATAAAATACTATCTATGCAAAATTGCATGCTAAAAATAAGAGCAACGTTTGAAATACTTAAAATATTATAATAGGATACATTTAAGTGTAGAATAAATGATCCAAAGAATAGAATGAAAAAAATGTAGGAAAATTTAAAAAAAAAATTAATTTATTGATGCTTCGAATGAAAAAAGAATATTTAATAGAACCATGATTTAACTTTATAAAATTATTTGGGATAAAAACCGAGATCACAAATATATAGTATTTATTTAATGTATATTCTGTTACTTTCATATCAAAGATCAATATTTATAGTTGTTGAAGATAATGTTATTATAATTTAATATACGTAATTTTGAAAGACATTTAACATAGGATAGAAAACCATATTGTACATTTTATTACTATATAAAAACAAAACAATTTTAATTTAAATAGTTTCAATTCAGAATAATTATACCCCATCTTATCGACATAAATAAGGGTATTTGTTGAATACATTTCAAACGTTATTGAAAGCATCAAAAACAATGTCTTGAAGGGTAAAAGTAAAAACATAATATTCATTAATTATTTGTACTCATTTTTCTTTTTCTTTTTTGCAAAGAGAATTCTTTAACGTGGTTGATCGAAAGCCAGATAATTAGTCTTCTTTAATTAACCAGAGCCAAGAAGTGTATTTTTCTGGAAGAAATGCCTTGTAAAGAAAGACTGATTTTTCAAGATTTAATTTGAAGCGTGCTGATTTCACGAATCACAAATTCATTGAATTTCTCTGATTGCATCTAATCTTGGAAACTTGGAGAAGTTTACTGTGCATCTGATGTTAAAATTTTATATTTCTCAAAGTATTATAAGTGTATTACACTTATATCTATATATAACAGGTCAATTGAAAAGTCCCCGGCCTACCATAGTAAAACACATTTTTTTGGCAAAATTATTTTTTTTTATTCAACGTAATTCCCTTCAAGAGTGATACACTGATTATAGCGACCCTCCAACTTTTCGATACCATTTTTGTAGCACGATTTGTCCTTTGCTTCAAAATAGGCCTCAGTTTCGGCCCAGCGAGCATTCGTTTGAGATCTTAGGACAGGAAATAGTCGCTGGAGGCCAGATCTGGAGAATACGGTGGATGAGGAAGCAATTCGAAGCCCATTTCATGGATTTTTGCCATCGTTTTCACTGACTTGTGACACGGTGCATTGTCTTGGTGAAACGGCATTTTCTTTTTCTTCAAATGCGGCCGTTTTTCGGCGATTTCGTCCTTCAAACGGTCCAATAACGCTATGCAATAGTCGCTGTTGATGGCCCTTCCTTTTTCAAGGTAGTCAATGAAAATTATTCCATGCGCATCCCAAAATACAGACGCCATAACCTTGCCAGCAGACTGTTGCGTTTTCCCACGCTTTGGAGCGGGCTCATAGTGTGCAGTCCACTCGGATGATTGTCGATTGGACTTCGGAGTGAAATGATGGAGCCATGTTTCATCCATTGTCACATATCGACGCAAACACTCGGCTTCATCATCTTCAAACACTGCTCCGAATCATCAAATCGTCGTTGTTTTTGGTCAAAAGTGAGCTCGCACGGCACCCACTTTGCACAGAGCTTTCTCATACCCAAATATTCGTGAATGATATGATGTACACGTTCAGTTGATATCTTTAGAGTGTCTGCTATTTCATTGAATTTCAATTTACGGTCATTCAAAATCATTTTGTGGATTTTTTTAATATTTTCGTCGGTAACAACCTCTTTTGGGCCATTTCACCACTTCTAAACTTAGCATACCAATCCTTGATGGTTGATTTTCCTGGAGCAGTGTCTGAAAACCCGGTATCAAGCCAAGTGTTTGCTTCAACTGTATTTTTTCCCTTCAAAAGGCAATATTTTATCAACACGCGAAATTCATTTTTATCCATTTTTTTCACAATAACAAAAGTTCCTTCACTCAAAATGATATAATTCACAAACTAATGATCCGACAGCTGTCAAATGTGTACACGCATCTTTTGAGGGTTAGCGCTAACGAAAAAAAATATATGGATTTAATTCTAGTAGCGCCAACTATGTGTCAGGCCGGGGACTATTCTATTGACCTGTTATTATTGGACACTGTAGAATTCAGTTTTGAACGATAATTAATGCAAAAATTATATGAAACATTCAAAGAAAAAATTCAACAATGATGTCGATTAATCTTGGTCACTTTGGTACTAATATACGGTTCAATTTCAATGCATATTGATATTATTGTGAAAAACGTGGAAAACCCATAATAACTTTACATTGCTCATTGTATCTGGTTGCAAAAGATATCACTGTCAATGGCCCTGAGTGAATTAAATTGCAATGTCAATATTAAGCAATCAACTAAATTAACCTGTTTGATTACTTCTAAAAAAATTGTATGGTGAAATGCAATTTTTGTTCTTGGCATATCTGGTATCGCATTTTAATATAAACCTAAATATCTAAATCTTCCTAAAGTTCTGTTCAACATTTTCTGAGTTAGGAAGGGTGAAAAATGGATTAACAAATTTTAGGGAAGTGTCACAAACATTTTACTATATGGATGGATATATTACCAGAAATTTTCAAAACATTTTACACTAAGAGAAAAAAAAATTATTTCATTTTTAAAAAACAGAAATAATAATAGCGAAGTCATAATATTGAGAAATGTATAAACCTTGAAATACAGTTAAGGAAATAATTGTAACATACCGATTTCTTATATATTTGGATAACTAATGTTTTAAAATCTTTGAATTAAGAAATATGTACAATTTTCTCCAATAATTGGGATATATTCACTTTGTAAATGAAACTTACAGGTTCAGGAAATTCTTAACCGGCCCTATATTAGTTCTTATCAAATATCTGCTTTGAATTCTCACTATTTATGATATGAGTGCTGAATACTTCTTTTCCGAATATCTCCGAAAATAATGAAAATATTCAAATGGATATTGGATCGGTAATTATTGATACAATTAGCACCTAATTCTGAAGAAAAAAAATTATATTTAAAAGTATAGACTAACTATATTAATTCAATTAATTGATTGATACATTAATTACATAATTAAAGTTCCTTAGAGCTATTAATAGAGATAGCTATTAACAGTGATACCAATTTTATCTCGCTGCAATTATAATTTTGAAAATAATAAGGGAATTCTATTTTTTGAAAATTTATTAAAAAGTTGTTTCACTTATCTCTTGGAGTATATATGATATTTTAATTTTATTGTTGTTTATTTTTGATTTAGATTAAAATTCCAAACAAAATAAATCATAGTATAGGAGTAGAAAATGATGTATATAAATAACATTTCCCTTTGATTTAAAAATTTCAATATACATGCTTAAACATACTGCAACTTAACTGTAATAATTTATTGAAATTTTCAAATGAAAATTAAAATGTATTAAATCAAGATCATGTTAAATGTGAAAAATCATTTTAGTTTGTTTATGAACCATATTTTTGTATTTGTACCTGATTATATGCAATTCATTATTTGATTCACTCCAATAAACTGTTATACTTACTTTGAGAAATCTTAGAAAAAATTTAAATTAATTAAATTAATTACTAAAAATGTTCAAATAACATGAATATACATTAAACTCAATAATTTATATAAACGTGCTTTAACTTTCAGAATCAACTATTCTATTTTTCTTTCGATATTGATAAAAGAAAAAGACCGTAGTGTTGAAAATTATGTATGATTTCGTAATCCATATGATATGGAAAACAACTATTGTTCTGTACATAAAAATGAAATAATTATAATAATTATAATTTGCATGTTCAGCACAATAAACTTTGAAGATGAATTTCAGTTTTCAGAATTAAAAGAACAACATTAAATGTAAAAAAGACTTAAAATGAGGAATATATAAATTCTGATTTTGATTTAAGGCCGAAAACATATTTCTCTATTTATCGTAATAGTATGATATTTAAAGTTCTTTCATGAAAAAAAAATGAATGATGAAAATTAGTCATTACTAGAATTGTAGATATTCGTTTTATATCGAATTGTCATGATATTCCCTCCACCATATTTATTTCTTAAAAGAAGAAATTCGTCATGTTTGTAATTCAGTGTTTGAATTCTGAAACTAAAATTCTCTTACTCGTCATTATGAATCCATATTCTACAAAGATCATGATAAACACCAAAACATTCTCCAATGTGGAGTGGATGATACTTACGCAATTCAAAATAAAGGCAAAATAAATGTATATTTTCATAAAAAGCATGAATGTCGTGTTTTTTAAAAAAAATTGATCATTAAGGGTGATATACTCGCTTTGTTTCGTGATCTAAAAAAATAAAGTTCATATTTTAAAGCTTAAATATTCTTTGGGTATATATATTTAAGCTTATTTTATTTTTTTAGACTTTATTCATTGTATTCGACTTTTAGAATCCTCCTGTTTATTTGCAAAACTCATTTCCCTCATTCCACAGTTCACGTAAATCAAATTAGAGGATGGGGAACTTCTCCCAATTATGGAAGAAGTATCGAGAGTGATTTGCATAATAAATGAAGTCATTATTTTCTCTTTCACAAGCGGCTGCATCTTACTTCGATTTTGATTAATGCTAATTTTTTTAAAGATATTTCCCCTCAAATTTACATAATTCAACAAATATAAAACATAAAAAAATAGATAACTATGGCAATCTGTAGTAAAATCTAAGAAATTCCTGACTTGATGACTTTTGTCATCAGCAAGACCGAAGTAAGTATTCCAGAAACATATTACACAAAGATTACGAAATTTCAAGGCATTAATAAAATGGTTTACATTTGCCTAATCATTTTAGCTGTCAGGGTTCTTTCAAATTAAATTTTGGGTCTATGGCCTTATTTTATTAACACTTTGATGGATATCGAATCAACAGTTTTCGCTCTCCTATGACGAGCAGCAATAAATGAAACGGTCGCTGAAAGTGGTAGCCTTTTAGGCTTTTGAAAATGCCACCCTATTCAAACGGTGATACGGATAGCTCGCTCGCTTTTAAAACATAGTTTTAAAGAATTATTTGCGGTATTTGAATATAATATTTACATCAATTGTAAAACTTGAACCTTTAAACAAATCAGTAAATGATAAATATTATAAATTTTAATTTCTAAAATATAAAGTTTTAAAACAATTATTTGTGATATAACATTTACACCAATTGTAACTCGCACTGTTAAACAATTTAAGAGTCTTTAAATATTATAAATAATAGTCTGTAAAATAATAAATTAAAATATCTAATTAAATACGCACTAGTTTAATCTTTATAAAACATTTAATTGTTATATTTACCAAAATTTCTTCCTGTGTGTGAATTAATAAAATTTACTTTTTTAAAACATGGGATTGCACATAATAGAGCATTACAGTCTTTGAAATAAATGCGTCATTTTTCTGTAATAGACTTCCTCCAAATTACACCAGAAAAATAACCAGATTTACAACTGTATCAGCAAATTTTTCCTTATTATGTAAAAACATTTACGGTATCCGTACCGCCATCTGTACGCTATCAAATTAACTAAATTTTGCAAGTAAATATAGTATGTAACACGAATAACACAGGAGAATATACACGATCGAACTCTGCTCGTCAGCGTCCATTAGGGAAAAGTTTCGCTTCCCGAGCAGGGCTCGTCTACAACCATTAAGGTGGAAAAAGTTCGCACGAGCAGAACTCGTCATTTGAACCATTAAGCATTCGAAGGTTAATTAATCGACAAAATGAATTAAGGAATACTTCCTGTTCAACAGATTTCAATCCTAAATTTTTCAGTTACAGAAAACTTAAAGTCAGAAAAATTCTCAAAATATATCCATCAATTGAAAGTGATTCAAATTTCTGAAGGTAATCTAATAACAATGGATATGCAGGCATAATATACCGAAAGTCTTTATTAATTTTAGTCTACAATCTTTAAAACAAATACATAGTATTTTAACATAGACTTAAGGCCTGCAATTACACAATATTTGGGTCTCGCAAGTATCACTTACTATTGGTAAAATAGGAAAATCGGTTAGTGAAATATTTGATCTAATGAACCGTTAAATTAAAGTAACTACAAAAAATTTCCATTATTTAATACCATAAGCCCTAAAAATGTATATTAAGTAAAGTATTAGAGTGTCTAAAATGATTTGGAATATTCTCGATAAACATATGGAGTAGAGATAATGAACACTCTGTAACAAAAAAAAAAACCGACTTAAAATAATTGAAAATTATCAAATTTCAGAAAAGTTGAATGATAGATTTATTTTATAGTTATATAGTTACAAAGTAATACGTTCAATAAGGTGTTGACCCACCTCTAGCCTAGATGATAGCTACCACACGACATAGCATAGAGTGATAAAGCTCCCTAGTGGTCTCCTACGGCATTTCTTGCCATATGTGCTCTAATTGTCGGGCTAGGTCATCAATAATCTCTGATAGAGGCAGTAAACTTTCCAACATACCCCAGACACGCTCGATTGGAGAGAGATCAGTCTGGTCAAGGAAGTGTTTGACAAGCTGTAAGGGAGTTCATAGCAACACGTGTCGTATGTGGTCTGGCATTATCTTGCTTAAAAATAAGGCCAAGGAACTGTCAAAGGAACGGTAGCAAAACAGGTCTCAGAATGTCGTCGACTTACCGTTGTGAAGTCGGTGTGACTCGAAAAACGACCAAAGGGACCCGGCTATCAAGAGAAAAGGAACCATAGACTATAACTCAGGGTTGAGGACCTATGTATCGCATGCAATAGTGATAGTAAGATCAACCTGCTGTCCTGTACGTTTCCAGATACATTTTCGATGATCATTAGGACACATTTGGAAACGAGATTCGTCGCTAAAAACTACACGTCCCAGTCAGCCTCATTACAATATGATAGAGCTAAGCATCACTGTATTCTGGCTGGACAGTGTGCAGGCATGAGAGGCAGGTGGCGTATTGGTCAGTACGAGCGTAGATTCCACTTAACAGCCGTCTTTGAAAGGTCATGGTGGACACTCTTTTCAGGGTCGCGAGTCTGATGATTGATAACGTTGAATCATACGCTGTGACAACTGATCTGACAATCACTCTGTTTTTACAATCTGCCGCGGTCTCAAGTCAACCGCTACCATCATGAGGCTGAAATTTGTCATTTTTCACCCATTGCCAGCATCTTCGAATCGTCCCATCGCTTCGACTCATATGAAGAGCAATTCTCCGAATTGTCCCACCTACCTCTTTTGATGAAATGATGCGACCTCTTTCAAACTCTGACAGTTGCTCGTAATTAGCTCGAATTCTGTGGAGAGGCATTTTCTTAGATATCCTAAATAAGCAATGCAACAGAAAATTTGACGTCTCAGATTGAGAATCGCTTCTTATTACACCAACTGAGTGTATAGTTCCAATGCGCTGCAGCTCTCGGTATTCATTCATTGATCACCAAATTTTAATCATTAGCATGTTCGGTCCAAGTGTCTTTGCATAAAAAATTTCATTATAATCGGGCAACTTCTTGGGGCGTCGTGTTTTTTTTTTTTTTTTTTTTTTTTTGCTAGAGAGTGTACTATTGAATAATGCGTTCTTAGAGATTGGCGTTCTTACAGATTGTTCATGTAAATAATGCAGAATACTATTTATCAAATTTATCATCCTATTGAAATATAAGTCTAATAATCAATTAAGATTTTTTTTTAAATTTTTCTTTTTAAAATTATTAATATATTAGCATGGCACAAACGATATGGATCAAGAAATAATGAAATATTTATCCAAGGAGTAAATTTTTTTCAAAATATAGTTATTGTTTTCAATTGTTTTATTAAAACAAATAATAGATTATATAAAAAATAACTGCAGGAAATTTAGTCAATAGCCGCTTTTAGATAACTTACAAACAAGAAGAAATCACTAAGTATTTCATGTTATAAATATTCTCATAAATGCTTAATTCAATAGGAAACAAATTTAGCCAATAAAATAGCAAAACAAATCCTTAAAACAGACGCACATAATATCTTAATCGATATCACTTGATGCATTAGACTATTTTAAATATACAGTTTAATGTGTAAATTACACGAAATTATACCATTTAATTTACCACTTATGTATGGTTTTAGAATAAAATATGTATCTTAATAACTTACATTTTTAATCAAAATATTTTAAAACGTTTTTTCTGAAATTTAAATAATTTTATTTACTAATTTTTTTCGTACATTTTTGTATTTTTTTTTTTTTTGTATATTTGGAACATTTTCAAAATGTGTAAAATTAGACGATGTATGTTAATCTGGAGGTATGCCACTCATTCACTTATAAGTTTAATTTTTAAATGCAATTATATAGATTGGCAATTTTTCAGAAGATTTAAATTAAGTGTAAAAAAGTTTGAACATTTTAACCCTTTCTAACTTAACGTATACTCTTTTAATCTATACAAATTTAGCTTAATTCATCAGGAAATAGAACAATTCTGTCTTTTAAATCAAACCTATAATAGTCATGATTTAAATCAGTTAGATCTACCATTTTTCAGCCGCCATCTAGTCAGATTTAGTCTAGAATTCTTGAATAGAAAATGTGTGTTTTGATGATGATAATTATTGCAAATGTCCCTTTCAAATGAAAAAAAAAATATTTTGAATCTTCAATCTCTACCGCGGTGAATTTAATGAATATGACGCATTCATTTCGCTAAATGACAAAGCCCTTTTTTGTCATTTCTCACTTTCAACCGTTAATTTTTTTTTAAAAAAAAATAGATGTCGCTCCAGTGTTATTTCTCCTGATCGTTTCTATCAGGTCCATTCCATTTCCCACCCCATAATAACACCGTTAAGTACACATATTACAACACTTTTGCTGAATGAGTTACCTCATATTTTTTTCTAAGCTAACTTTGTCATTCTTGTCTTTTTTTATACATGAGCCCAAGAGAGGTTTTAATAAACGACCTCATCATATAAAAATAAAGAGAGTAAAAGTAAAGACGTCGCAGTGATGCACATTAAGATAGAAGCTGGAAATGCATTTAATGACCCCTTCGAAGTATGTTGAGCCTTTTTTCTTTTTCGTTTGTTTGGTATTCATCCTTCTTTTTTAATTCCTTATTTTTTTAGGGACAGTCCTTGTTTCTTAGCATATTTTAGCTGCATTTTATGTTGTAGTTGCTTTAACTGACAATGTTTTACCATCCTAAAAAAAACTTAATTTTTTCTCAGATCTTCATTGCAGTAAATATTTATTAATGCTTTTGCTTCAAAAAATACAATGCTAGAATTACAAAATGCAGTTCATTTTTTCAATTGGAAACCAAGTGCATGCTATATATAAATAGTAGATTTACTAAGACTTCTTTTAAATTTTAAAATAATAAAATTAATTGTGTGACGACTTCTGAAAAAGAGTTTGAATAGAATACAGATTGATGATTGATGTTTTAATAAGCCTATTGATTAAAACCGTAGGAACTTCCCTTTCATCGATTTTTTCACTAGTAAAGACATAAAGAAAGGTTGCATTTTCTTCTGTTCATTTAATTACGATAGTTCTTTCAGCAATCAATAAAGTCCTCGAATCCCATCTAAGAAAAAAGATGTATTTAAATTCATGGCGTATGCACATTATGGATCTTC